>JAQGDQ010000476.1:87500-172588 GCA_030141605.1 Tubiluchus corallicola
AATCCAATTTCTCCAGAGAGAGCACACGAATAGGATGGCATAAATCTCGCAGTTATCCGAAAACTAAGAATTCACCAAGCAACAGCGATGAAGGATAATCACAAGTAACAGATACAAATACTTTAGGTCTATCGTAATGACGAATCACTGGCGGTCCGGTGGCAGGCGAATGCAGTTTCGACAGCAAATGGATACATAACTTGGTCTGGAAAGTTTTTTGGGACATACTTTATAATTGCTATTTCTCCCCCTTGGTGACCTGGTTACAGTCAAGCAACAAAACGACGAAAACTTTGGAACACCTGCACGGGTTACACTTCAATTATTTTATAATAAACACGGTGCTGAAATACCAACAAATCAGTTTTAGCATACACTATAGCACCAAAATGTACATTGCTCTAATGTTCTTAGGTATTTGGTAGGAGTCACCAAGTAATGTAAGTATTCACTTATTTCTAATTTTCTGTTGGCATCTAATATGAGACTGTGTACAAAATTTTGTGATTTTTTGTAGCACTTATGAGTTGTACACTGTTTGTGCAAGATGCATACTACGTAGATCTGTAATATATGTTTTCTTTCAAAGTCGGATAAACTCTGCAAAAATTTGGGAGTCTTGGGAATTCAAGTCTTTGGATTTCAAAGGATTTCCGAAGATTCATATCGAATTAGAGCAAAATAGTGTGTTAGTTCTGGGTGTGCGTGAATTAGGATGTATTGGAATTCGCTTGCATCACAAATTATAGCCTATTATTAAAATTGCGAACGCATCAGCTGCAATTTTTGGTATGTTATAAAAATTGATGTATGATTTTATAATAGTAAATGGACGGGTATATTCCGTTTGAAAAACAAATTAACCGAAACTGTGTAGGTAGTCTTGTCGTGAAAGATCAATTCTAAAAGCCGTATAAGGAGAGTAATTTCGACTGGGTTGCATCATGTTATCGTAAATTTCTGCAGCGTTTCTGTGGCCTTTCTGGGCTGAAGGTGCCATTTTTTTCCGCTTGGTGAGCGGTTAGCAAAGCTCTGATGTCGTGCTCTTGTCAAACTGGTTTCAGGCACCAGACAGTAAGTCACATTTTTCAGAAGTGCATTAAAAATTAAACATTCAGATATACACTCATCAAATTCTTGCTGTAGATCTCAGCTTAGTTTTACAAACTAAATGTTTTTAAATCACGTAATTTAATTTGCGTGGTGAAGGACACGTGATCCAATATACTGAAAATAAACTTTACTTCTTGTTACCTGCGCTGCATGTCATGATTCCGGTTACGCATATTATGTGCATCTTTTCATTGACATGAGTATATTTTAAAACAGTCCAATTTCATTATAGTAGTACACTTTTAATGCAAGGCTCATAATTATGCTATTCATACAATCGTTACTAAAATCAGCTGCTAAGACTATTCCATCTAATAATCAGGGTCTTAATATACCTGTCTTGGCAGAACAAATTCACATTAATCAGTGAGGGTTTCTTTTGAAGGCTCAAGCCTGTATATAACATTAATTTACGAAATCATAATTATTTTATAGTTAAGATACCTGTTGAGTGTTAAAACATATTTCCTTTTCCTTTTCCTAGAAGGTATGAGGGAAAATTCTGTATGGTAAAATATAATATATTTATTGGTGTTTTGCTCTGTCCACATTTTAATGGAGAAGCCATTCAAGGTGGATATTTTCGTTAATGACCCCTAAAATGTATAAAGAAATAAACTAAAATTATTCACTTGTTACCGTTTATTACTTTTAATAGTGTTCAGTTTGTGGTCTCTTAACATAAATAAGCTTAATGGTCATTAATTCTTCATAATCTTAACTTGAACTGAAACAGAATAACTGAAGCCGAATAACACTGACTGCCAAAGCCGAATAACTGTAGCCGAAAAAGACAGACTTCCGAAGCCAAATAACTAGAGACGAATAAGACAGACTTGGGAGAAAACCCATTTTGAGTCATTCCATGGGGACTTTTGGAATGAAATTTGTAGTTACAAGGGGCTGTGTGGTCTAATGGCTGAGGTAAATGGCTCAGATATAGACGTTTAATAATTTTCTTTCGGTGACGCTTGGTTCTAAAAATTCTGTTTATGCCATCAGTTTTGGTTCATATTATCAGTTTTCCTGAGCATAGTTCAATAAAAGTGGGTAATACAAGACAGAGAGATGCTATTGATTGAGTATGTATTGAGGTATTGAGTATTACTTGAAGCAATAAAAAAACAAGCAAAATGTCACTGTATTGTTTTGTGTTTCGTTAATTCATTAACAGAATTAACTCGGTTTCCTGACTTATTAAGCTTTGTATAGACGTTTTGGCATTTTTATTAAACGGCTGACAGTCGAAATTTCACTGAAGTCATTATATCAATATATTACGCCATAATATTTACATTAGCCACAGTATAAATTGTAAAAGAGAAAATTCTGACCAGTGCTTTCTTTCACCTCCTTTTTTCCTTCTTTGATAAACTGTTCCATGATAATCACCTGAAGCCAATCAACAATGTACGTAATCGCCCAAGAATCTGTAATCGTCATAACATTCATGGAGGTATATGGCTTACAAGTTTACGCTACAAATTCTCAGAAATTCTACTTGATTCTTATTTTTAACCGTATTCAAACAAACAGCACGATCTAGTTACTCATTTAATGCACTTAGCTTTATCTACGTGATCAATCTGTGTATTTTTGTAGAAAACCTTTCTCGAGACACTTTCATCTGCGGTATTATTTACATCTTTCAAGGTGAAAATATCGTTACGCATGCAGGGTTTAGTATACAATTAAATAAGCGTGATTGCAGCAGCTAATTGAACACAACTTGATTCGTAAAAATTATTTTAACTCGCCTGCTTTTCATGCTTTTTTCGAAAATTTTAAGTTCTTCTACAGCACTGACGCTTAATGACGGCTACTGACATGTTCATTTAAAGTAAGGATATCACGAAGCCAAGTTGAACTCGCTTTATTACCGACTTGCTTCAGATAATTTGGCATAAGTTTTTTAGTGCTGTCGTATCTAGTTAAAGAGCAAGTCACTATTTTTGAATCTTACGGAAAATGTATAGATGAGACGAAGAACAATCTACACTTTTCCCAACGAACTAGAGGCTCTATGACGTCACTCGAGAAACACCCTTCTCAAGTAATTAAACACATTTTATATGCATGACGATCTTTCATTGCCTGTCGCAGATACTCTTTTCCTCACAGAGATATACCTGGATATCGCGGGAGGCCCGCCATTGTGAGTCGTCAATTACTCAAAAAACTAAATTAAATCAGAACAGCGAGCATTCGGATTCGAACTCGTAAGCCTGAGATAATGCAGTTACTGGCCCAGCATCTAACGGACTAACCACATTTTTGGGGCTTATATAACAGATTTTATTGCTATATTGTAATTGATATTATTATATTATTGGCGTTTGGTATCTCATATCTGTACCCCGCGAGTAAACTGTTCGCGGCTATAAAAACTATAAGCCACCATAAACACTAATTAGACTCGTTGAAGCAGAGCATTATGCAAAGCATAACCGGTGCAAGCATAAACCTTCTTTTTTGTTAGGGACTAAGAGAGGTCACTTATTTATTACATTGTTGCATTGGGCGAGGTAATAACCGAGTGATCACGTAGTCATAATTGAAGTTAGGCAAGGGAGGGAGGGAGAGAGAGAGAGAGAGAGAGAGAGAGAGAGAGAGAGAGAGAGAGAGAGAGAGAGAGAGAGAGAGAGAGAGAGAGAGTGAAAGAGATTACTTGGGATCTGTAAAATAACCAACTAATGATTTAATTATACTAAATAAACAATCCCAACGTCATTATTTATTCACGCTACAAAGCAAACTTGCCAGGTAGATAAACGTTTGCCTACTCACCCATGGCTTCCTTGCACGGATTTTTATTGTTTTAGTCTACAGCACACGGTGACATAGCACAATCGTGACATGCACAATCCGGGTTGGAGGAGGAACATTTTGTACCATCTATAGACAAGAAATGAAAAATGTCATATTTTGTGGACTTTATTGGCTGCCCCATTTCATAGTATTCACTGGTTGTATTAGGTCACTTGTATAAATGATTGTCTGCACGCATCTTTCCGGTTATTGGGTTTTTACGTCTGTACAAGTTATTTTCTTCAAATTGTTCTAGAACCGCAGACTTGCGTCATGAGTCTGCGAGACTGCGAGCGTCTTAAAATCTGGTTTTATGTCGAAAATGGTATTAACCTACGCCGCGACGCTTATTATGGTGGATCTATGAAGTGCCTCAGACTACGAGCGTTTTAAAGTCGAAAATACACCAGGGCCCACACTGAGTGTTCAGCCATTTATAGTGGAGCTCTAGGAGGTGTGTCAATGTACAAATATTTAAAGTTTGGCGTTATTTCGAAAACGGTATCAATCACCGCCCATAATAAGTGCTAAACTGTTTACGGTATGGTTGTTTACGTGTGTCAAACTATGAAACTCTGAAGGAATTTCCATTCTTCCTTTGACTATATCTAGAATCTCATTGTTAATATCAGTGAGTAGTGTTTATTGCTGCCTAGACTGAACTCTAGTTTGGTTGTTAACCTTACACTGGCGAAAGGAAATGGCGCTTCACAGTTAATCAAAGTCGACCGATATTACATTTGTAATCGAAGGAATTGTCAACATTAAAATTGTCCGAGTTTGTATCAAATGAGATCCGGGTTAACGATGAGGCGGTTACATTAGGGCAAACTATTCATTTCCAAGAAGCCATATATAGTCTATATCCTATTGGGACATTTCAATAAACACAAAAAATAGTAAGCAACAAGGAAGCTAAGTGATCTGTTTTAGTACTTGGCAAAATTTTTAACAATATTGTCACGTAAATTTGAATCACTGCCAAAACTCTTTCAAAATTTAACGTGCTTTTGACTTTGTTCAATTCGACCACCTCCATGTCATGAGCTGTGTTTGGGGTGGGCTGTCAAATCGGAAACCTAATACTGACTGTATAACCATGAACCGTATTTTCGCTTATCATCATCATCATTAAGCAACCATTTTACTCCTCCACTTTGTAAGATTAACCTTAGTTTTATGTGGTGCGGTTATATTACTAATCAAGTTCCAAAATTTCGAGAACTTATTTTGTACGATGCTGAATATTAAGTATCAATGTTGAATCCACAATGCACACATTAAAAACACTGCAAAGTGACTACAACTTTCAAACAAAACATGATGGGGGAAAATGATGGGCATATTTGAAAAGATTGTTACATATTTGATTTACTATTCCAATAAATCTATGCGACGAACGAAACTAAATTATGATATTAATTCATAATTTTCTTTAATTGATATTGGAACAAACAGTTAAGAGATAAATAGAAATTTCGCTTTTGCGAGAATATTTGCCATTAGTGGATCACTTCATGCGGATTTAGATCGAACCGAATTGGATTGGACTGGATTAAGTTAAACAGGCGTCGAAATGAGCCTAAGAAATATAGGTTGTGTTTTGGAGGCTTAAAAAACTCAGCGCAACGAATAACCCAGCACCTTCCTTCTAGCAATGAATAAACATTGCACCTGTCCGGGTCTCTGATTGCACCAAAGTGGCCAAGCTTGGTATACACCAATTTTTCCTGAATTTCAAATTATGTGCATATATGACTTACCAACTAGACAAAATTTTCTTAGTTGTTACAGCCGGCCCATATAGTGCGAAGTGTGTCGACATTAACTTGTGAGACACAGATCTTTTACGATCTTCGCAAATTTTCAGTAAAGGAAAACCGGACCCAATCCTAAAATTTAGGTCAAAACAATTTACTCCTTAAACTATTGAAAGGAACATACTATTTTTTAAATAATGACTTAGTGAAAGAACTGTTACCACACAAACGCAATTTGGCGTTCAGGCCACTAGTTCTTCGCTGTTACATGCATTTCGCCATTCGCTAGTTAGATTGGCACTGGCGCCTGCATTTCGGAAACGCGTTGCATGGAAAACAGGTATAGAACCGCTCAGTTTAGAGCTGTTTGTTTGTGACGTAATACACACGTTCGAGAGCTCATGCGTGAGCACAGTGGTAAAATTGAAATTTGAATTTTAAACTTAAAATTTGCCGAGTTTTTCTGTATTACACTGAATGTTATACAGTAGCACTGTACTTAAATTTTCGATTTCGCAAAATCGTTCTACACGCCCAAAGGAATGTTTGTGCTGTTGATAATTATGTTCAGTTGTGTTGTCATCACTAGATAGACTCGCCTACTGTTAATGAAGTTTTTAACCTATTATTTAATTATCAGAAATGCTTTGGCATTATTATATGTGTTAAAATGTATACACTTTACCGTACTTTAAAATGGGGTAGGATATAAAAAATCGTTCTGTTTTGCTTTAAACATACTTAAACACCATGCAAAACCCATCTTACTTCTTTGTGTGGGCTCAGACAAAATCAGATCAGACCAATTAAAAGGAATCATGTTGTCGCCTATCATCTAGTAAATGTTTACTATTGTTATTCGTGACACGGATTGTTTCATGCAAAAGTTGCCGTGTGCAGGCAGATTTTGCTTGATATAGTTTGTAATAGGTAGTTTGCTTCAGACAGATTTTTTGCCGTGTGCGACAAGCTAAGAAACAACCGCTTTCAAGTGTTTGTAGTTAAGTCTTACGAGTGTCATGATTAAATTTGTGTCAAACGTATCAAAACGCGCGGACAGAGAAAAAAACTGTCAAATTACACTAGTCAATTTCTCTCCTCAAAGAATCTCAATCTGTTTATTCTGTGATTGAATGTGTTTGCCGAATTCATTCGAAAAATTGTTATTTTTAGCGTCAGCTGATGTCACGTGTGTCGGTTGTCATTGGCAACCCACGCCTGTCGTCCGAGATGGATGGCAAAAAGAGCCGCTATGTTTTAATAGTCCAGTTCAGTGAACTATCAGTTTAATGTAACAAACCATAAACACTTACTGGCTTACGTCACTGTCACCAAGGCTACTTTCAAAACTTACACTTTCATAAGCTAGGCTATGCAAGACAACTGTTGCAAAGTTCTAAAATGGCTCACTCTCATTTGTCAACTACATGTATTTGAGTCTATTTCTTTCATTCCTCGCCGACCTTTTTCACTTATTCAGTATTCAACAGCCCTACCAGGGTAGTCTGATTGACAATAGGAAAGAGTGTAGGAAAGGTACAAGGCAATTAGTACTCTTTATGAGTATAAAGACTGTTAATACTGACGAAATGGAGGAAAGTGTTCTTGCCTAACTAACGATCAGTTTTATAGCTGCTAGCTCGTTAACGTGCCTGTTACTATAAGAACATATTGTATGCCTCTGTTGATATGTAAGTGAAACCGATTTTTTATGTCTTTGTTGTTTGTCTATACTTTTTCATAAAATTGCTTATTTATTGGAATTTATAACCCTCTTCTTTTTTGGCTATTGATCGTTAGTATATGAATATCGACTCGATTTTTGCAGATAGTACTATCAATAAGAAAAATTAGTAGAGTATGTGTTAAATTTGTTATTAATTTTGCAAGGAACAAGTTTATACAACGATTGCATATACTCAATAGTAGTTAATTTTCTTGTGTTTTGAAAGTCTGTAGTATCTGTAGAACAGGTCTGCTTGCTGAAGGCCAGTACTACTTGGTTTCATTTCACCTGTATACACAAATGTGATAGTTAAATTTTTCTTAAATGAAAAGACTGTACGGGCCAATAATTTACAGGCATACACTGTAACTGAGATTTCAATGGCACGCAGTTTCTTTTAACATATAATGTATTCAGTACCAAATATTTCTTGCCTTGTGGTGCAGTTGCCCATCGTATTATTTTTTCATTTGTTTTCATTCCTCATAGCAATATCTTAGTTCATTTTGTTATTATATGTTACATACTACTACAAATTGTAATTGTAATTATTTTTTTAGCTAAGTAATTAGTTTTTTTGTGATAGACATAATTGACATGTTTTTCCCTTTGTCTAATAATGCATGTAAGATAGAGCCATGTTCTCACATTTCATTATCATCTACGTTTACTATGTAACTCTGCAATGCGTCACTTTACTATGGGTGGCCTGTACGTTATGCGCTGGTCTTTTCGCCTTGTACAAGTCTCCCTGGCCAATTTATTGTGTTATATCTTTTTATTATTATATTAATTTGTTATGGCTAAAGTAAATGAATAAATATCAAATATCAATATCTGTTTATGTGCATTGTAAATTATCAATTGTGGTAATACAATATACTATTAATTTTTCTAGTCAATTGTTACTGGTTCGACCGGTCTACATTTTCAAAGTGGGTACAAAAGTTTAACCTCATCGATTAACTTTATGTAGACAACGGTGGTAGTTCTGTATTATTTTATTGACACAAACGGGTTTCTTAATGGTCTAAGGTTCCACTTTTTTCTTGAGAAAGTTTTCTGCAACGTTATGAAACGCGTCAAGTTCACTCAAAAGACAACTTCAATCGAATTCTGTCTTTCAGATTTTTTTTAAGACAGAATAAAACTTGACTAACTTGTCTGTGTGCATGTCCACATCTGTACATTACAAGAAACTTTATAGTGTATCATTACTTTTGACTCATCCTGTATAGTCCATTATTTATACACAACTGGCAGGAAAGATTACTGGCGAAATTGATTTGTCAGCTTCTGATATAGCGCCACAAAATGTCCAAAGCGCAAACAGTCACAAAATAGTCATTTGTAATAATTTATGAGAAAAACCATCAACTTTATAATAGGAAAAATGCAGATCATTGTCAGCCTGACTGATTACGTCACATAATTTTATCTAGAATTCAAAACTTGATCATTTCCATTAAACGTGGGCCGCTTTTTGCGCTCGTTACATGCTTAATTTAGTGTCTTTGCTCATAGTTTGCGAAAAACTGATTAGAAGCGTGAAATCTGCTCCTGATGTTATTGGGGAAGAATCACTTCCAGCATAAACACCAAGGTTTGTTGTTTGATTTCTGGTGGACAGTTGCTTTATCGGCATGCTTGCTCGATATTTCTTATCATCCGAGCCTTCGTTATTTTATTTATTTAAGGTTCTTTCAGTGCACGAAAATACTACGTAAAAAATAAAAATTTCACTAAGAACTAAGAAACACTATATAGTACGCACTGTTTAAAGAACTACAGATATGTACAAAATTTTAATAAAAATATATACAAAATTTAAAATTGCAAGGCATCAATTAAAACCTAGTGGTTACTACATCAAAAAATCAGACCGTTTCCTAAATATTCTACTATAAAATCGTATGTCAGTTTGATGGCATATATTTCAATTGAATTTGCGGATACTATACGTAGAGCGATACAACAGTACTTTAAATATTTTTTATTTTAATTTCTGCACATTAAGTAGGAGACGGCTTGCCGTAAGCATAACATGTAAAAAATTGCGTAGAACAACGCTGTAAATGACGCGGTTCTTAGTTCAATTGCATACTTTGAAATTAGCCCATAAGTTATTACAATGTTTGACTAAAGTTTACAATTCCCCACACAAAAAATATTAGTTCGTGAACCGGATTAAGATTAGGGTTGGGTTAGCGTATTTAAATTGTGTGGGGAATTGTAAACACCTTCCCAATCTTGTTACAGAAATGAAATTTTCGCATCTTTTGAACAAGTTTTTTTGGCAAATAATGTACAAAGATCCAGCGATTATCAAACAATTCTAATTACAATTTATGTTTTAATCATCAGAGAGATCATTGCAAAGCACGTGACCGAGGTAGTTGTGGCATATAAATCTTTTAAAGAGGAGGCAATACTCGCTAGTTTACGCTCTTGCATGGCAATAGATGACACTAGATGATTTTAATTTGCTATTGCAAATGTGTTCTCAGTGAGCTCGTAGTTGTGATCATAAACAAGACTGTCACAAGTGTGTTATGTGGCAAGAGATAAAAGGCCAATGCAAGAAGTTGTGATTCACTGATCGGCGTCCATTTGTGTTCGATTCGTCTTGTAGATCTAGATAAAGCGTGTTTTGTACAGTTGAACATCTTTTGAACAGGACGTCCTAGAGATATAATCTCTTGTGTAAAAACTGGGGGAATTTTTCAACTGTTTTTATAAACAAAGTGTTTCAAGTAATAGCGTTTCAGCTTCCTTCGTGAATCAATGAGTGACCAAGGTAACAGTTATAGCGAAGGTTTCCCGCGTTTACTCTTATGGTAGGTCACTTGTCACGTAACAGATTGCAATAAAGCAATTCAATTTGAAGTTTCAATTTGAGCTGCGAGCGTATTATGTCGTAAATCACTTTGAGACTATAAGGCTGATTATTGTGTGAAATAGCGGACGAGTTTAGTATTCCGTCCACTAGCGAGTCAGTTAATTTGTCCAGTCCCACACGGACAGACGGACGGACGGAGTGACAGAGAGACAGACAGACAGATAGATAGATAAACAAGCAAATAAGCAAACAAGTCATTATAGATACACGCTGTTGACTGATAAAGTGTAACGGACTATGGCATGTTGGCTTGTTTTTGTGTTCACCTTTCTATGTTTCTTCTGCACACATAGAACCTAACTGGTTGTTTCCTTTTTTGTTTTTTATTATTGTATATATTATTGTATATTATTGTATTATTTGCTTGAGTTTTATTAGTTGGTTATGTCATCAGTCAGTCGGTTGGTGAGTTTGGTGGTTTATTGTTGGGTTGACTTGCTACCTGGATGGTTAGCTGGCTGCCAACTACTGGCAGGACAGCTATTTTTGACAGACTGGTAGGTGATAGGTAATTAGTTGGTTATTTCTTGGTTGCTTAGATGACGATTACATAACTGCGTAAATGACGAATTAGTTGGTTCATTTTACCTCAAAATGGCTTTTTTTGCTCGGTTTGCCTAGTTCTTTGTTGTTTCTTTGATTTTTTCATTTTACTTGTTACTTTCATTTTTTGCATAAGCTAATAAGCCTTTAGAAGTTAATACCTTTATAATTCAGGCAATCTAACATCGAGTAATAAACCACAAGCTAAATGATTTGATGCTACTAATAAGATAAAACATACTGCTGCATAAACGCATGTACAATTATTGTACATGTGACTGGCGCTTTATAACATTAGCGGAACATCGAATTTCGTTATTATCAAAAGGCACGTTTTTTACTTGCTTTCTGTAAATACAAATACGCGTGGCTCAATGTTATGAACAATGTTTTGACTTGGTGTCTTCGAATATATAAAATTTAGAGGAATTGCAACGTCGTGTGCCGGAACTGTCGCTTACAGTTTGGCTATGCACAACGATAAACATTCACTCACAATTAGCAGAATCTGTGCCGGACAATCTCATTATTGTGTATTAGAAAAAGCATTTTGACCACAACGTTGTGCTAATGTCGTAACAACAACACCTAATTAGCCCTCTAATGCTTTTACGCTGGTTTATATGAATATTTGCTAAGCAATTTGCTTTTACTGTTCCCGCGCGGTAATGGTTAAATGTAACAGTCACAGTGAATAGCATCTAAGAATGACCCCGCGTATTAGAGGACGCATTTCTGTCTGGAAGATAATAATATAACACTACATGGACAAAAACACGCAAACTTTCACATGCTGATGTTGTGTGCACACATCATAATTTGCACGCAGCACGCACCTTACAAGCTCATAATGCGCGAGCACCGGGCGAAAAACATCAGAAATGCTCGTTTGTCTACCTAGTGTTTCAGTTTTTGCCTAGCTTGATAATATGTCCATAATTTCGTGAATTTCTTTTGGATTTCAGCAATGAATGCTATTAATAATACAGATCATGTTTCTAATAATACTGTTGAATTCTGCAGCTCGATACAATTTTTTTGCACAATTCACTTTCATTTGCAATCAGACATCAAGTCTTCTTCTTCTTCCCAGCTTTTCCCTATGCGGGGTCGCCGTTGTGAATAAGTCTTCTCCATGGATTCCTGTTGTTGACCATCTCTTCATTTATGTTCTTTTCTCTAAGGTCTCCGTTTATGCATTCAAACCATCTCAGCTTGGGTCGTCCTCTTCTTCTATTTCCCAGGACTTCCATTTCCATGACCTCCCTTCCCACGTGACCTTCCCCGACTCTTCTTTTCAGGTGCCCATACCATCGCAATTTTGCCTCTTGTATCTTTTTCGAGGCTTCCACTACTTTCACTGTTCCTCTAATATTACTATTCCTGATTTTATCCCTTCTTGTTACTCCCACCATCCATCTCAACATCCTCATCTCCGCCACATCCATTTTCTTCGGTCTTCTTTAGAGGTGCTGCTTCCAGCCCATAGATTAGGGCGGGTCTGACCACTGCTTTGTGAACTTTACCTTTAAGTCTCGCTAGAATCCTCTTATCGCATATCACACCCGAAACTTTTCGCCAGTTATTCCAACCACACTGAATCCTGTAATTCACCTCCTTTTCCATTCCTGCAGTCTCGTTTATCATCTGTCGTAAGATACTCCGTTTTGGATCTACTAATCCTCATTCCTCTGCTCTCCAAAGCGGCTCTCCATGCTTCTAATTTTCCTTCCAGTGTTTCTCTACTGTCAGCCACTATAGCGATGTCATCCGCATACAAAACACACCATGGTGGATTTCCCATGATGCAATCAGACATCAAGTAACTAGTTTAAATTGCAGACAAAGAGAGAAATTCATATTGGGGCATTTTAACAAGACATTGTCACTTGTCTGTATAATAAGCGCATTACTGCCTGAAGTTACTATTTGAGCATATCCTCGATGCCAACTTGGACGTAGTTTCTTCCCCGGCATGGGAAACATAATTTTGGTAAAAATTAAAAAAATCTGCTTTATATGTGTACTTTATACTGTCCATTTTATCCACCTGTGTCGTCTACCAAACTTTACAAAACCAGTTGTTTTGCGTAAAGTTTTTAATTTTACTTGTCGTGGCATTACTTGCTCTTGGCGGAGGTTTATACTCGTAAGTGCTCGTAATGAATTTTTGCAGGCTTTTTGTCAGAAACCCATACGTTAATGAACGGTGACTGCTCATGCGCGTTGAAGAGTAGGTGAAGCAGACCGTTTCTGTGGATTAGTTGGTTCTGAAATCGAAATCTTTTAGAAATATTTTGTCGAAGTTTTCTAAAAACGCAATTTTGTAATCCAACAAATAGTCTGTTTTTATCCACTGTACAGCTTGCGTTGTAGTTCTGTAGTCTAGAATCTTGGTTTAGTTTAAGTGTACTTATTATTTTTTAAATTTATTTCGTACATTTAAAAGTACATAGCATGAACGTATGATTTTGTGAACACTAGATATTAACACTACCCACAATAATGTACCTAGGCGGTGCTTTGTCAGTTTTTTGCACCTTTCAACTGTTTCGTGGTATTGAAATATTTTCACCTTATTTTTCAGACTTAGCTGAAAAAGCTCATGTTTTTCGCAGAGCGATCAATTACAGCACAGAAGATGGACATTAGGACGCCTATAACAATTGGTCTTATGGTGCTTTTAGTAATTCTTGACAGTTCGTGGGCTAAAGCAGTTTGGGAACAGCCTGGGTGTCATAAAGTTGGTACGTGAAAGAAACTTTCATTCAATTTATTTTATTCGATAAAACTGTTAGACAACATTCTCCGTTTTCTTGCTCGTAATTTTCAACTTATATTTGTGTAGTTCTATCTTCTCATAATGCAGTTCAGCGATGACTAAAATTTGTATTTCTGAAACATAGTTCTTTCAAGTTATAGTCTATGTTGTTTCAATGTTTCTTATTACGTGTGAGGTAATCAATCTACTCCCTGACTACTACTGCGAACTAATTACTTGCCATATAAAAGAAATTTCCACATAAAATTGGTTATTGTACTGCGGGATCGCTATTCTCTCTTACTCCTGTGATTTAAAAAAATGATCGTTTTTGTCTTTGGTATTCAGAAAATGAAAAAGTTGAAAATGTTTTCCTTAACACACATTTTCCCCTTTTAGGATGATATATATTCATTCTATTTTCCAATATACTTTTTGGTGCCACGGGGAGGGGTTTTTAACAACTCCGAGGTAACAGTTTTGCGAAAAAAAAGAAGGAGAAAAACAAGCCCAGGATATAATTTGTTTAGTAATTCCAGTTTTCCAAAATATCAATAAAGCCAAGTGAACATGTGTCCAAATTGAGAGCGGTTTGCTCAGTTCTTGTAGTTGCCATCACTATATGTTTCAATTTAGAGTCTTCGATTTGTACCTATTAAATTGTTGTTTACAAACACGTTGCACTTTCACAGACCATCAATTCACTAAAACACCAATGTAATATGTTATGTTTATTAAATAAACAAATCGGTTCTTTTGATCTATGTAGCCGAAGTTTGTGTTTTTAACAAAATGTTTGCAGGTATTTTTCGTTTTGATTAAAATACAAATAACAAGAATCTTATCAGTCATTCTACTGTTAACTTCGGTGAACATAATTCAAATTAAACAGTGCAATATTTTACGAAGCTAACATATTTTGTTAGACGTGAAAGCAAATGTACTATAACACGTCGCTCTCTCTCTCTCTCTCTCTCTCTCTCTCTCTCTCTCTCTCTCTCTCTCTCTCTCTCTCTCTCTCTCTCTCTCTTTCTCTATCTACAGCTGTTTTAACGTTATATTACAATGAAGTGGACAAAATGAGCAAAAGGAAAAGAAATCGAGAAAGAGAGAGAGAGAGAGAGAGAGAGAGAGAGAGAGGGGAGAAAGCAAATGAACATACCTGGCACGAGCAGTCGTGCATATAATTATAGCTGTTTACTAGTTGAATCTTGGCATTTTAGTTAATGGCTATATTAGTGCGGGGCACAATTTATGGAACCGGCTAAGTAAAGAACTGAGAAAATATCCGCCTTGCAACCTAAAGTGAAGACAAGCAGTGGGTTTATATAAAACAAAACCAGAAAAACATTAGCGAGTTAAGTGTTACAGAAAAAATGAACTGAACTAAAAGAACAGCCAGTACAAATACCAGAATTACTGAATAAAGAAAGAATGAGAAGTAGTAGATAAAAAGAAAGGCACGATTAAAGAAGACAAAAAAGTCTAGTCGTTTTGGCTGCCTGCTTCATTACTGGACCATTTGCAGGCTGCGTTTATTATTGTGTTAGAAGTTAAAAAATGCGAGTGTTTACATCAGAAATAAGGAAAGTTATACGCATTAGTTATACAGTAACAAAAGTAAGTAACAGTACAGTAACAGTTATTACAGGTAAAACTACCTATAAAATGAAGGTACACAGTGGCATTAAAATAAGGGATACCATGTCATTGTATACTATCATTTTATATGTAGTTTTACCTATAATTTTTGCTATTGTATCTCTACTTTACAGCTGATGAAGTCCGTGAAGGACGAAACTCCTTTGAAAAAACAAACAAACTGAGACTTGATGCGCAATTTGCTTTCTTTATTATTATGACCATGACGAATCTCAGAAGAGCATTGTCTTATTTTCATGGTTTGTTTTTCTTCAGGCCACACAAGAACTATTACTGAACCAGGGTGCATGCCATTTGAAATCACTACAAACGCCTGTAGAGGATATTGCACATCTTTTTCCATTCCTTCGCCGCCAGATATCCTTGACATCAACCCTAACCAGGAAGTGACGTCGTACGGAAATTGCTGTAATATAGTCGAATCGACAGAAGTAAGCACAATTTAAAACAATTATACTGGACGTCTTTAGAGACAAGGTTTACTATTAATTGTTAAAGTAAATGTTATCGTTACAATGTTAATATCATGATATCCATCATGCTTGTCGTCATCACTGTTGTTATGTTGGCACTAGCAAGAATGTGGTTTGGTACGCAGAAGTAGTGCAGTGAACAGCTCCATCGTTAGTCTATACTTTGTCTTTTGCTAAAAATCTCCAAAAAGTCACTCATGGAACCGTTACCAAGTTGTTTGCACGTTGAGGATGCAGGGAAAGGATAACTGACTTGCTTATTGACTATTATCATTATCGTAATTGTCACCATCATCGTCATTGTTGTCGTTGTCGTGATTATCGCTATTAACATCCTATTTTCGTCAGTAGTCATCATCATTGCAAACGATGCCATTGGCATCATTGTCGTCATTATCATCATCATCACGATCATCACGATCATCAACGTCATTGTCACTGTCATCCCTATCGTTGTCATCATCATCACGATCATCATCGTTGTCAGCATCGCCATCATCATCATCACCACATCAGCAGCTGCAGTGCCGTCTCTGCTAAATCATTTATAACAATTAAACTAGTCAGTTTCGTGCCAGTCATTCTTAATCACTTTAAGTGATTTTGCGTAATTCACTCACAGCAGAACACGGTCAGAAGACAGCGTGGAGTAGATAAATTACTAGATTATTGTATTCTGTAACCACGATGAAGCAAATCAGTCAACGTTTAATATTCTTTTGTGTTATATTTATGTGTCATGGGTGTCAGTGGTGATAAAATATTGCCTGGGAAGCCTTTAATAAAGCTTTATCGAGCTGATAAGTGGAAGCGTGGAAAAATTAAATACACTAAGTTTTGGAAAGTTTTGCATTATTTCGGAATAGAGAAGGGAATAATCTGCTAACAGCAAGTTGCAGCTGTTCCTATTACTACTAATAGTTACACTAGTACTCCCGTTGTTGCTGTTGTTCCCGTTGCAGGTACAAGCTACATCCTCAACTGCTACTGTTGCTTTCGTTGTTTACGTTGTTGCTAAGGAAACTAGTTGCTAGTTTTACACCATCAACAGCTACTGTCTGCTATTGCTATTGCCGCTATTGCTGGTACTGCTATTGCTGTTCATGTGGCTGGTGCCGCTGATGGTGTTTAAAATTTTGCAAGCTAATATACCACAAATACTTTGCGTGCGTTACCTCTGTTAGGTATATAATTTACTATATATCAACACACTAATTCGTGTCATGTGTTTCTAGTGAATAGTTTTTGTCCGACAAATATACCACTACCCGTCCATTGAACTCAAATGTTGTTGCATAATAAATCATTCACAATTTTCTTAGCTGTTAGAAACGTGGTAACTTTGGAAAGCCGCATGTTACTAACGTTTGCTTTGCCTTTTTCACGCGCAATGAAGCGTGAAACAGAATGTCCATGCAGAGTAAAATTGCTTCATGTGGCGAATGTAATTGAAATTAATTCGTTTATATGAGCAAACGTTATTAGTGTTAAGATGAACAGTGTTTAATCACCGCAATTAACATACGCTTCACCATATATATATAGTTGCATACTGTAACTTGCACACGCACGCACGCACGCACAACACACACACACACACACACATACATATATATATATATATATATATATATGCGTCGATGGATATATTTTTGGCCTATGTTGCACATTTCTAGTTATAGAATGCAACTTTTCGGAAAAAAATAAAAGTTTTGATATTCCTTTTTTGACGCAGTATTCCACGTTGATCGACAATGGTCTTTCTGTATAATAACCATACGTTCAAAAAAAGGATTCCAAACGATAATGACAAAAATGGCGTAATATTTTATTAATCTTCTTCACCGTGAATTAGTGCTTAATGAAATAAATAACGTAAATGGACACAATAGCGTCAAACATAACTTTTCTCAGGAATCATTGGCTGTTTTCCCCGGAAGAAGTTTTTTCCTTCACTGTATGTAGGTGATTTCGAAACTTGACATCTGTTTATATTGCTACATTGACAGCCATCTAATCCAAGAGAAGGACACTACAGTGCCCATAAGCGAATAACATTAAGCACTTGACCTCATTGCCAAATGCAATGAACATTAGCAACAATACTAAATTGGATTTTCCTTTCCCTGGGTTTTCTCTCACACCAATAGAACAGAAATTACATATGGTTTCACGGCTTTCAAGTCCTTTAAAAGGAGCTTCCAATGCATTTTGAATGTTCTTTTAGGGGCAAGGGGAGATTACTGGGTCGGGAAACACCGATGCTCATGGAGTGTTTAGAATAATGTTTAGAAGACTAGAGCACTTCAATTTCAAAAATGTATTTGCGAAACTAGAAAACATAAGACTAATGGACCTGGATGAATGTTATGTCATGCATGCGTAATGAGACAATAGCATATAATAGTACTTTTATATACTTAAATAAACTTATTTTGCTATAAACAGGCTATGAACTTATTTTTGCTATAAACTTATTTTGCTATGAATGAATGAGCTGTGTTATTGTTAATTCATTTATTTTTTATTGTTTTATGGTTTTATTGTTTCCAGCTATACTTTCCTCTAATTGTACATTAAGTCATTATTCGCTAACTTACATGCTAGGTTTAGCAAATGAAATACGTGACAACAACAAGCGAAAGGCAACAACAGTTACTTTTTTAGACAGTTGCAAAGCAGTTTAACGCTCTCAATTGAAACCCATGTCAAATTTTTTCCAAGACGTATGTTGGCTGAATAAGCTGCAACTACAGTAATTATGAAAAATGAAAAAAAGTTTGCTTCAGTAAAACGGTTCTTGAGTCCAAATAGCATGTGAACGTACAGTGGCTGCTGCATTGGGTTTTTTAGCTCTAAATCTTGCTGGCATTAAAGAAGCGTTTTCTTCTGTTACTTCACCAAATTTTAGTAGATGGTACACCATTAGACATTTTAAAAGCCTCGGTTAGGCGATTACATAAAATTATGCTGATTACCAGTTTTTGAGAAGATTTACTAATTGTAAAGGGAAATTCAAGTTTTTACTATCTAATCTTTCAGCTTCACACTGTTCTGGGTTTTAAAGTCATTACTTTCAGTTATTGCACTATTCGGTGTGGAATTCAACTAGTTGGAAAGGTGTTTTTTCCAAAGTCACAAACTTCCACCCGTCACCTTAAATTCAAGATAGCCGCACTGACATCATTTTCAATCCAAGATCTTGAGTTCTTTCAACCAATAGTTTGAATTAAACTTATTTAGTAGCTAATACGTTATAGTCGATCTATATTGACGTTGTGTTTTGAAACTTTTTCGTTGGCATATTGGCAGTGTCCAACCTTTACTGCAATCGTAATATCACCGCGAATTGTGGAAGTTGAAAGAGTGAAATTGCTTTTAATTCGTACATTTCAAACTTTGTACATAATTTCCAGAATTTACTTGTCAACTTTTATAATTCGCTTTCTCAAACACAATACGGAAGAAATCAAGAACTTGATCTATATTTTCCGCTTGTTTTCGTTGCTGCGTTTTGTACCGTTTTCTATTTTGTCTTCAAAAAGCCGTCTCTTTGTAGTCAAGTAAACACCATCAAACGTATCTTGCACCGCTTTCAAGATTAATTAATTTGTTCAAGTGTTCGAGTTTTGTTTTTAAGGTTTCACTGACAAATTAAATTCGTGCGTGTCATCGACTTGGTTAAATTAATTGTTTTTCGCTGCGTCTCAATTTAGAAATTCATTTAGAAATATCACATGCTGTCTGTCAACCATTCAACTTTCTTAACTTTTAACCAAAATTGAACTGACAGTGCTGCTGAATTGTACTAAGCATCTCTAATCTATAAACATGAAAATGCGAAGATTTTGGCAGCATATATATATAGCACCAAAATCTTGGCATATATATATATATAGCAGTGTCCCAAATGCTTCAGTGGCGACCAGACGTCTCTAGCTTATGCTGTGATGTTAGTTAATAATTTTATAACAGTTGTAAAATATGTAATTCGGGAAGCAAATTGGCACTAATCATGTTAAAGAAACTTGTCTGAACAACAATTACTTCAAAGCCGTTCACTGGTGTCAGTAAACTGTTTCAGTGTGAACAGTGTTTGCGTAAAAAGGCGTAAATGGAATGTAAAAAGTGTTTCTGTGTCAATACTGCATGCAAGCAATTTAAACTTTTGTCAAGTAAACCGTGTTATCTAATTGTATGGTAAAGCTGTCTTGTGTAAACAGACTGCATAAACTGCGAGAGGTAAACATCCTAACAAACTGTCTCAGTGTTAATAAGGTGTGGCCTTTTCGAGATTTGTTTTCTAAAACTAATTGTACATATAGTTTTGCTTTATTTTCAGGTCACGGCGAAGGTTTTGTGTTTGAGTGGAATTCAGAATTTCGTTTTCAAATCGGCGCTAAAATGTGATTGCTCCCACTGCAAGAAACGCTGAACTGTCTCTGTGTTTTCACCGCACTGCAATCCAAAAGAGTTAAGGCCACTTTCGTACGACACGTGATATTTCAGAGACATTATTTATTTAAAGTTGTACATTATAACTAAGATTTTATCCAGTAGAAAAAACTCTGTCATTATAGCTTATGCTGCATTTTGTAACTATAATAGGTACTTATTTTGCAGCGTCCATTTGTATTTCTCTGTCTGTCTGACTGCCTAAAGAAACTTTTTTTAGTAAGCCTACAGCTTACTGTAACTTTATGATGGGCTACAGATGACGTACATTGTAATATTAATTACATACAAGTTGTAATTTTGACGTTATACTGATTGTAATTTCTGTTTAATATTAGTAAAATAAACTGCACTGTATTCATAATACATGTTACAAATTAATATCCGGTATTTAGTGTAATAAAAAGAGAGTAATAAACTGAATTTCAACGGCATTTTAATTTTGAGGCTTTTACGTTTGTCAACTTGAAATTTGATATTTTTTCTGTAACGAGTTAAAGTAGCTGCTAAAGAAGACGAGGTTCTCATTACTACATGCAATATTAAAGGCCAACGAACTGACGAACTTCGTGGTTTAGGCGTTAGGGGGCGCCATCTCTCAGGTCAGTTCGCTGTTATACCGTATTCAAGAAGTTTTACTAATGTCGGTTTTTTGTTCGCTGCCAGGAGTTTTTTGGATTTGTTGCTGTCTTTCGGTATTTGTTATTGTAAGTAACTGCATTATAGATGACCAAAAATAATAAGCACAATAAGGAGCATTTCAACATCACAAATTTCATACTTCTTAACCAATATTTTTTCAATAACTTCTTCACTTCAGGTAGGAAATAACATTTATTATGATCGATTGCTGGCAAAATATGGAGCAGTGACATATGTTATAACAATGACAAAGTACGAACATAATTAGCACACTGGTAAACTGAAACATTTTGTTAAAGATAAGGTAATAGCATGTAGCAGAAAAATTTGACTGTTGTCGAAATGTACTTCTAGCGAGGTACATTTTGCTAAAGGATAACTTAATAATATGGTGGAGAAATTTTGTTGGCGAAAGGTACCATTGGTGAACTAAAATATTTTGTTAAAGGAATAAGGTAACAACATATAACAGAGAAATTTTCCTGGCGATATGTATCACTGGCGAACAGTACTGCCGGTGAACTGTAACACTAGCGAACTGTACCGCTAGCGAACTGTACCACTGGCGGACTGTACCACTGGCGAGATGTCAACTCGCGAAGTGAGTGGATACCAGAAAGGAGCCAACCACTAAACTAAAAGAAGTAGTTATAAAAGTTCGGAAGTGACTTAAAAAAATATTCGTCATTTTTGTTAATCATTGTGTTATTTCATCAAAGTCTTAGCTGTAGGCACAGAAATTTGTTGATCAAGTACGCCAATGCAATTCGGCATAAAGTCATTGTCACCAAATACTTCGAGATTACTTTGCTTAATAGACATTCTTGAACTGTTTTTGCTTATTAGGCTATTAATTTTGCAGATTTAATATCTTTAATCATTCTATTACCATGAATTCATCAAAATAAACATTAAAAACATACGTAATACTGATTCACTTAACCTAGTTGGTAGTGTTTACTACAACTAACAGGACAAAATTAAAATCCTCGCTAAAGACTAGAAAAACTGCAGTTGTTATTAGAAAGAAGAAACTGATGGCAATCAATTAATAACCCAACAAGCTAAAGGTTTTAGTGGCAAAAATTAGTCATCTTTGATAGCATATTATAGCAATTGTATTTTAAAACAAACAGGTAGATGTTTGTGAAAGTACAACTAGATTTGGGTTCACGTTGACAGAAAACTTCAGTAAGTAAGAAAAACAAGAAAAGGAGAGAGAGAGAGAGAGAGAGAGAGAGAGAGAGAGAGAGAGAGAGAGAGAGAGAGAGAGAGATTTGATTTGATTTAATATTTTATTTCAAACTCATAAAGTTCATAAACACATCACAAATTAATACAAATAATACAATAAATCATGAACCACAACAATAACACAAATAACAATTAACTATATAAGAAACTACGCCAATGACATCTAATTGCAGAAGTAAAGTTTGCATCACTGTTTAAAATGTTCTTGCATATAAAATTTTCACTCTTATTTAACCTGACGTATAAACTGTATGCACATTTTCTGTGAATAACATCAAAATAAATAATATTAAGTCTAGTAGAAATATATCTTGCGCTCGTATCATATGAAAAGTTAAATAGCTTCCGTGTTGATACATTATATGCAACCTTGAGTTTGCTAAGATTGTAAGAATAAAAATGTCTCCAAGTGGACATACAATAAAAAGTAGTGCAGTAAGCATTAAACAATTGTCTCTGAGAGAGAGAGAGAGAGAGAGAGAGAGAGAGAGAGAGAGAGAGAGAGAGAGAGAGAGAGAGAGAGAGAGAGAGAGAGAGAGAGAGAGAGAGAGATTTACTAAAATGAGTTATTATCCTACAAATACAAGATATATTTAAGATTAGTGATTGTTCCCCAATTGCCAGTTTACCCACTCTCCGTTACGTGGAAAAAAAATCAAACAGGTATTAATTTCAACAGCACCATTTTGACTCAAAATTTATTTTGCTACATCATTTTCACACAAATACAAAGTATGGTTTTCAAGCACCAAATTTATGCGATTGTAACATGTTTTCGACTTTTAAACATGGCAATAAGAAACAGGCAAATAAAGTTTCCGACTACCGGTCAGCTTAGTGTACGGCTGTTGGCGCTGGCGCCCATGCTCTAAATGCCAAAAAGTTTACAAACGTGTATCTGATTTTTATAAAATAAATATACATGAAACGTGAACTTTAATATAGACCTGTCATTTGGAAATCTTATTTTCAACAGAAATAAAATAGCCACAACGGCCAATGAGAGTGTCATAGTTTTCTTGAAGACGTTGAATGTTTCGGCATTCTTCTTAAGCCATCGAAAGCAGAAAACTCATCGTATGCAGTCGCAGCCATAAGAATAATGCCGAAATATTCAAAGCGACTTTGTTAGTTTTGAATAAAATTAACGGATTCTGAGTGGACACTTTTGCTATTTTATTGCTGTTGAACTACAAAAGATGGCTAGCTGTAAATCTATTCCTACTTAAAGATTCGTCGACTGATTTGTGCAGGCGGCAAAAAGTTTATTTTGCTAAAAAACCTTCAATAATAACTTAGTAATAGGCGCCTACTACGCAGAGATAGCACAGAGTTCATCAACATCTTGATTTCGTTTGCTCTTCTTTGCTAATTTCTTCAGTTCCTATTCGAAGATGTGTTAAAACGTCTCACAGTTTGTGGATTTGGTGTCACACATTGTACACGTACAGTACTCGGCTTCGGTGACCCTGTAGTAAGGGTCTGGATGACCTTCATCGCAGTTTTTTAATTTGACTATCCTGCTTATACGTTTCCCGTGAAGGCATACAGGATTATCGCTGATTTTGTATGGAAACTTGTAATCCCCTATCTGAAAATACATACAATGAAACATGAAATGAACGTCAGACAGTCTCCCATCAAGATAATTTTTATGAGCAAAGAACAAGAAAACGAAACCACATTGAAAATACAAGTGACCAGGAAGCAGTTAGCTAGGAATAACAATTTATGAACTATAAAATATTAAATACTGGACAAATGAATAGATTCAGAAACACAGTTCATCAGAAATTCAACGTGTCTTTTTGACGGAATGTTTCAAAATTTATAATTTTTTTGAAAACAACTTACACCAAAAGAAACGTGGAAACTTCGAAAATGACCACAGACTTAAACTATAGGAAACTTCGGATTAGAAATCTAACATGACAGTTCACACGACTGAGTCTTCCAAAATTAAACAAATTATCTCTTATATTAATATTCTTGGTATATTTATTTATATATAAGATTCGAGGCTACAGCCCGGACGACGGCACCATTTGCGGCGATCTATACATCAAACGAAAGGTCTCGATCTAGTGTCGTGCCATTGATACTTTATTTTTCGAATCGGGCCCACTGGGAGGAGGGGGGGGCGAAAAACATCCAAAAATGGCCATTTTTCGGCCGTTTTTTGCAAAACTTATACCTCTTATTTCTGAAGAACGGGAACGGGCCGAGGGTGGTGCTGGGTATGGATAGATAGCCCGTTCAGCGGTGGGTGTAGTAGGCATAGAATTATTATTTTTGTATTCCAACAATGTATAAATTATATGGGTGACTTTACGCCACTAGAAAACTATTTTTAAATGGAAACATGTTTTTTAACAAAGCGTGCACCATGTAGCCGCTCTCACAAATTTTCATAAACAAATTGAGAGTAGACAACCAGTTTCATTCATGTAAACTATTTACGTGATGGCAGTCACATGCCTATGAGGCTTATACACGTAGCAAGGCAGAACGCAGTTACCTCATTGGAATCGCATCGTCCCCAGCATGACATCACCGTGATGTCATCCCAGCATTCGAAGCCATTCATTGGTTTGGAGGCACGGAATGTGTATTCCCGTCTGTGACATCGTATCGTGTCTGCAGGATTAACTTTGGTTGATGTGGAGGCAGTGATGGATAATATGATGATCAAAGTGAGAAGCAATGATACAGCTGAATCATTCTGTAAGAACAGATGAAGTATAAAATGTTATCAAAGAAAGAAAAAATGCCATAGTAAGATTTTCCCAGATTATTGTCGGCAAAAGACAAAATTTTGTGTTTGGATGTTTTTATTTTGGTCTGTGAATGTATAACTAATTTCGATTGAATGCATGTAAGACTTAAGTCAAAGAAGTTGTATAGTGAGGTATAGAAGTATAGTATAGAAGTTGTATATTGTATTGTGCGGCATGCTATTAGCCCACCCGTCACCTTTTAACTGTATCTAAGATATATGTCAAAACATTTACTTTGGTGGAGGACGTTTTGTAAAAAGGCCAGCAAGGAGATCATTGTTAATTGTAATATGGCCGGATACAAAAATTGTCTAATATTTTCAGAGCTGACACATTCAATAATAGTGAAATCATTATGTTGGCCTTATTACCTTACATCCTTTGACCAATACTAGATTATTTCAGATGAGTTATTTACCATCATCGGGTCACAAATGAGCCTCTTCGAGGCAGAGAAATGTTTGAAGGACAGCAATGCATAAACATGACCCAACCTATTTATTGGTTTTTATTGCCCGCCGACAAACACTTCTGGCTTATATATTACAAAGAAGATGACCTCAGGCCCACAATCAAACACAATTTACAGGACGATTAGATTTGGTTAAACGCAATATTTGGCTGTGTGCCCAGTGCCTAGGATGGTTTAGCAACTTTAGTTCTGAAATGTGTGCAGCGGCGTTGATCGTCTAGATTAGATTTTTTGCTTTGAAATAAGTTTTAAACTTAAAGGGGAAGAGCAGTTACAGGACTCAATTTTAAACTATAGTTAATAATATCGTAGTTTAAAAAATATTGACAGAGACATAATTGTTTCTTAAGAGGGACTTATGAGAAAGAATTATTAGCACCGAAGTTTAATTTTAATTTCCAGTTGAACGCATTTCGCCAATCGCTACTAAGATAGATACAGAGAAAGGGGTTGTAAAAAACGTTCAATCATTTGTCTTTTTAGTTTTTGCCAAAATGCGTCATTTTACAAGAGTTCTGATTCATTGCGAACGCAAGTTTTACATTCAACGTAATACTCGGGTCGGCTGCTTGCCTCAAATTTTTTCGCCGCCCCCTTTTTCGGCTAATTAATTGTTGGGCTAATAATGATGATGATGATGATGATGATGATGATGATGATGATGATGATGATGATGATGTTGATGATGATGATCATAATAATAATAATAATAATAATAATAATAATAATAATAATAATAATAATAATAATAATAATAATAATAATAATAATAATAATAATAATAATAATAATAATAATAATAATAATAATAATTCTTGAAAGTATGTATGTACCTCTCGGTTCAGTTGTGATGTTGTAACAGTACTTCAATTTTCGCTTTTACAAACACGTGTACCATGCTCGTGGAAAGTTTACTGCTGTGCTAAAAATTATGTCCTTTGTGACGTCATGACTAACTGCACTCAGCGGTCGTTAATTAAGTTTTTAACCTATTATATAATTATCAGAAAAACTTTGGCATTATCATGGATGTGAAAATGCATACATTTACTTTATTTTAAAATGAGGTGCGATATGAAAAATCACCCTATTTTCCTTTAAAACTTCCGACTGTTCAAAATTGCTCTGATATTAGCTATTTACCCCCATAAACTACTTATCGTCTAAACCAAGAAGGCATCTGATTACTCAACGGAATATCTTTGTACTAAACAGAGTCGTTGTTGCAATGAACATGAGCAGTGAATAGATGTGGTATGTACTAGACTAAAACAGAGGTATTTTACTCTTTTTGTATAAAATCTATTTGGCCAATTATGTGGTTCTTGAAATCAAGATTAAAAATTATGTTTAATCTGGCTGATTCGGTTAGCGATACATTAGCGTTGTCAGCTAAACAGTTATTTTGATCATTGAAATAGCAAGAGAAAATAAGCAATCATTCGTTTTTTTAGTTTTTTGGGCAAAATGCGTCATTTTATAAGAGTTCTTGTTCATTTTTGTGAACGCTAGGTTTACATTCAACGTAATACGCCTGGTCTCCTGGTTGCGCCTCAACTTTTCGCCGCCCCTTCATCGGCTAATTAGTTAATAGGCTAACTTTTGAAAGTATGATGTTGCTCTTAATGTGTAATACAGGGAATACATTCTATGCCATTCCATACCAATTTGTTCAAACTGAACAGTATAAAGAACTTTATAATTATTTGGACATTTGCAACTTACGGTCACTATAGTTAGCAGTGTAGATGAACACAAACTAATGCAAGATGTTTATAGGCATTTAACATTTCTTAGTAACGCAGCTAACGTTTACTTTTGTCTGTGAGGCTAAAGTCATTTATAGTCTTCTAAGTTCTAACTAATTTGTATTTTTTTAATAAACTTTGGCTAGTCAATAAATTTTATTTTACTGTTCCTGGCAATAAGGAATTCACTAAAGTTATTGCTAGAATAGAATGATTAGAAGGATTTTGCAACTCCCGTATTTTTACATGAAGGGAATACTTGGTAAATAAGTATGTTAACATAAGACGTTGGCTTTTCAAACATTTTGAAATAATCAAAATTAGGCTACTTACGTATTTTTTAGCTTTCGTGAAAAAGAATGACGTCATCATTTTATCAATGTGTCAACGTCACATCAGTCTGAGTTGACCCTCGCTCACCTGACGAAACTTAAGATTGTTTTCCTTACCGCGGAACGTGAAGAAATAAAGTTAAAAGCTAATATTGCTTCTCCTCACATGTTACGTGTTAATCCTCATGCTCGCGGCGTTATGAGATCCATTATTGATCTGCGTTCATCGTACGCCCCCACCTGCGTGGTACGCAAAAGCAGCTTTGGACACGTCCGAATCTCCGCCCTGGTTGAGTCCACTTTTGGGATAGGTAAGGTAGGTAACGGTGAAATAGCAAATTTCTAGATATCTTTTGTGTTTCAGTGTAAAAGATTCATTACAGCATTTAACTAATTTAATATGGGAAAAAGTTCACTGTTGCCACTTCAAGAACCTATAAAGAAACTCAGAAAAACCAACCTCACATGAGAACCAGTTTGCACATACTTTTAGTGCACTTCGCATTTGTTTGTTCGGGTAATAAGACCGTGGGGCCACCTAGTAGCTGCTTAGCATACTACAATGCTGAGCGTGAAAGTTAGGATTTTAAGGGGGGACGAATTTTTTAATGATTCTTGCATTCAAAACAATGAACAATTGCTATTTACACAAGACGTCAAAACAGTGCGAAAATAATAAGACAAAATCTCTACTAACAAGCCGGTGAGATTAACCATGTCGATTATAAGGTGTGATACTAGTTTTTTTGAACGAATAGATAGAACACTCATGCGTAAACCCAATTTTTGTGTTCATTCAGTATCACGTTCGTTTTTTATTTTCATGTCTGTTAATTGCAAGAATCTGCGTATGATACCTGACGCTATTATAAGCGCACATTCTGATATACCTAATATTCATCACGTGGCATGATGATCACATACTCTTGATTGAGAACCTTTGCTAAAGGTACGCATTGGTGCACTATAGGTCGATGGAAATCCTTTGCATAAATAGAGGGCAAATGAGAATGATACGAAGAGTATTTGTGGGTCAGAATTAGAAAGCGATGAGCACATATTTTTGAAGTGCTCTCTCAAAAAAAGGGATGAAGAATGGTCTCACATGTTGATCGAAAAAATTTGTTCCGTTTCAAAATATTGAAATTACTCAGTCATATAATGAAAAAGAGTCGCAAAATTTGAGTGTGCTGACGTTCTTTCTTACCTTTTCCGCCAAGTAGCGGTTTTTAATCGCATTAATGCAAAAAGGATTGATACTGAGCTGGATAATCCAAAAAGTCAAAACACCACATTCTGTTAGAAGAACGTTGTACCAACAATAATTCTGAGGTGCGAATATTTAAGTTTGTATACTAGAAATGGTTGTGGGTTTCATACAACATTTGTTATAGCGAATACAGAAATCTTGATTATTGTTTTGCCACACGTTTCATATTCTCGATGATTTCACTTCCATATAAACACAACGCTCTTTGGAGAATACTGCATCCTACCCGTGTACCGAACATGTTCTTACTACTGTAATCGCATGTGCATCATACTTGCATTTAGACATTTTCATATTACATTATCATCCTATGTGCACCCGTGCAATGTTAACAGAAACCATCATTTGGTTTCTTGAGTAGAATCAGTAGATTGTTGGCTTACGTTTCACGTGCAAATATACTTGCAAATATACGTAATCCCAAATGAACTGTTCTAGACCAAAGTACTTCTAAAAATCTTCTTGAAAGCTGTTCTAAATTTACTGTCTGATGCAGCATAAATAAAAGGATTAATTGCGCTGTTACAATAACCAAACCACAATAGTAAATTCAGTGTTATGTCTGAAGTACACCATGTGCATTTAGCTAGTGGTATAATGTGAAGAGGTCCCCAACAAACTACGTATGCAATGGTGACGATAAGCACTGTTTTTGTTGCTTTCATTTCCGTCACTTTTGTGCTAATTTGTTGATTTTGATCATGAATTTGTAGAATTTGCTTCCTTGCAACTCTCCATATTACGAGATATAAAGAAAACATTACTGAAGCTGGTAAATAAAAAAGCACAAGCAGGGATCCTACATGTATGTTGGGTATAAAAGCACTCACCAGTATTAGAGAAATGAGCCATGTTGCGCATATTACAGCTATCAAGGTTCTTCTGGTCACGTGAGTGCTGTACTTGTAAGGATATAAAACAGCCATAAATCTTTCTGCGGCGATTGCACACAAATGAAGTATACTAGAACCAAGTATGACTGCAACAACCACTAGTCTCACTCGGCGGTATGTAGAGGAAAGGTTATCCAATTGTAATAATAGTGGAAACCGCGTTGGGATTGCAATAAATCCCGCTAATAAATCTGTTACAGCTAGTGACACAACCAGTGCATTCTTTCTCTCTTGTAAATGTTCATACTTATACACTGCAACCAGAACTAAAATATTACCCACAACAATGGTTATCATTACCAATGCATACAAAACCAAAATAATTAGATAAAAATATCCATTTAAATTTGCTTCGGCAGTACTATTCCCAGCAACCATCATTAAAAGTTACAATAATAACTAACAAGTTCTTCGTTTATTCAAAGTTTCAACACAGACCATAGTTAGCCAAAACTGAAGGCTATGAACTGCCTGTCTACCTACTGTAGCATTGTTTTTCAGAAGTGTAAGGTTATCGTAGTCCTGTTTGCACGTTCATACAAATGTTTTCAAACCTAGTGCGCTCATCTTCCTCAACAATTATTGTACCTACGTGCTATGTTGTTTGATGATCATTTTGACCATATATCACGCTCTTTTGTCTGTTAGAGAATGGCTTGTTGACTCTGCATATGGCCAAATTTGTTTGTGCATTATTGTTACGATTGTTCATCCCGGACGTATTAATCGGTAGTTTTTCGATGTTTAGTTGTTAATGACAACTTTATCGCTAGACTATAATGTTAAAATTACTTAACTTGCTATCTTGCAACTATTTAGTCGTTTCTTAAGCTAGCTAAATATGTTTAAAGGAAAGGACAAGTCACTTACGATGTTGGGTTTATTTTAAATTTAGAAAAGGATGACAAAGAAATTTGCAAAAACTGTCCATAAATCATAAAGTTAATTTATACTGTCGCTGTATAGGAATTTTCAGCCGCAGTGATAGCCGTAATTCACTTGAAAATTTTGGCGTAACGGTGGACTTCGTGGCTTTCCGTAAGCGCGCGCTGCTTAAACTTATTCAGACTTTTGTAGCCTACCTAATCTTCATGCAAAAATATCAGAAACTAGCTATCTAATGTTTTGTAAAAACTTATACTTTGATGGAAATTGACAGTGTGCTGCTTTTCTTCAGTCGATGAAGGACATCATTAATGGAAGAACAGGTGTTCAAAATGGAAGCGCCAGCGAGTAAAATGATCCCGATTAAAATGCTTTTACCAAATACACAGGGATTTATCGCACTTTTATTACTATATCCTTCTAACATGTTTTGGTGAACATTGAAATAAGGCTAACTTCCTACAAAGACTACACCTTTTCCTTTAAGATCTTAGCCCAGACATACAAAATAACAGTTAAAAAACAACCACTCGAGGCTTGTTCCTCTAACTGCGCTTCAAAATATGATCTCTGTTTTAATATTTCTGTTTACTGCAACGTTCTTCTTATGAAAAACTAAAGTTAGAAACTATTTCTTTCAACCTCAGCGATATTTTAACCACACACAATACTAATATATTTGAAAGTCCTACAGTGGAAATCATTTAGTATTGCTGTTGTTTCATGGTAATCTATCATACAGAGCACAGTTTTAAATATTAACAGCACAATGATATATATTATTTAATTTTAGCACAAAACAATACTATTGAGTGATCATATTTTTGGAACCTGTATTTTACTGATGTACATCTTTCTAGCAATAGTTAGGTACATGAGCAAAAAGACCCTTACCTAACTGGCGTTTATATCAATTACATAAATGTTACTACTGGTTCTACATTGCGTCAGCATACCTGCATCAAGCTCTTGCATATACACGTATTTCTTTTTGCAACACAGACATGAAACAACATGACGCTTAAATAAAGAGTTTTTCTGTGCATAGATGGCGCTACAATGTAATAAAATTTAAATCTGTGGCTGCTGGTTCGAATGACTTCCATTCTGCTTGATTTCAGGGGCTTAAATGAAAAGCATTGTTGATAAATGGAAATTTCTCATCATTTGGATGCATGAAACCATAACCGAAAAAACATCTCTACCGATACACCGTCTAAGCCATAGATTTCAGCTACAACCCTCAGTGTAATAAGTAGCCTGCTGTCGATGAGTACTGAATTCTTGCTTCAAAGTACAGAGTAGCGTAAAATAGCATTTTTTGGGACATTTAATCAATTTACATTCCTTATTTCTTTTTCAGTGGTCATTAAGTGCAGATTTTATCTTCCTTTCGTAACTACAATTATTAGATGAAATCGATTGTGTGATTACGAATTATGTATACAGTCAGGCATCCCCATATTAGCGATGTCTATGGCATAAATAGTCAAACAAGGCACTTTTAACATCACATTTATTCACATATAGCATAAAAATTTGCAGCATTACATAAAACAACTCTATTTTAGTGCATTAATACACATACTGACAATAAATTGGGCATTAATTTACAATTGTTCATTATTTTTTAGATCACTTGCTTTGTATAGGCATTACCAAAGGATTTTTGTGGCCCTCTACGGAATATAATTATGAACTTATATAGGAGCTAGTGCAGCTTTCATATACGTGGCTGCGTTTACATTCATGAACACAAGTACTATATTATACGTACTTCTCTAATAGATAGTCACAGATGATAATCAAATGAATTGTCAGGGACATGTTGGCAGGTACAAGGGTTCAAGACATAGCAAATGAGTCGCTGAAATAATTGGTAAACAGCAGTGTTGTGACGGCAATGTCCTTATGTACATAGTTACAGTAGATGAAGCATTATTAGACTTGTTGACTGACACATTAAATACTTAATGTTCCATGTACTTGTGTTTGTAAGCTGGCTAAGTATGAATATTTTCTGTCACATGTTTTTCCTTTAGATGAGCCCTATTATTAGCATCGCTGCTATGTATGTGTACGCCTCATTGTAGCTTCAGTGTTTGTCAACAATAAAGCAAAATTGAGGTCAGTATACAAATATATCAGGAAACTAGCATTACGTGTATAAGTATGCGTATTGTAAGAATAAAATTATGTATTTAAAATAGTATGTACAAGTCAAAAATTCTCACTGATACTTAAATTTACATGTTTCTAATTACCAAAAGAAAATACAGCGATAAAACACTTTGTCACATCTTTCTACACAGTATTTACACTATATTACAATAATTTAGTAATAATTAGTAAAATTAACGTGCCATAGGCCTATGTCCACATACTGGCAATGTTCTTAAATGGTACTAACTGCTAAAAAGCTGCTCGCATAAAAGTATTTATTTACGTTCACACAACAAAAACTTGAGTTAGTATAGTTGGTCCCAATGTTTTTGTCACATTGTTCATCTATCACGTAATCACGCCGCACTATCTTAAAGTTCATTGCCACATCATTCACTTCTAGAGATTTATGTTTAGAAAGTGTGTATGGCTCTTTGCTCCTTTTCTAACAACGGATCGACTAGTAAGGATAGCTATCTAGCATCTGCCAGAACGAGTGTCCATGAGTTTGTAATAAAAACGAAAATGCAATTTACACCTCAGACACCCAAACATCGTCTAATTTTGTTTTGCACGAGTCCTTCTCTTCTTGCTGTGATGACTCTTGTTCAGAGTTGCACGTTTTTAGCTTCTTCACAGAAACAGTTTTTGACGGTTGGAAGGCTAAGAAGCTGTTGTTGAGCATTCGAGATTCTGCCAAGAGGTTGTATTCTTGCTGATGGCTGTAGTCCTCATTGCAACCATTGCTTGCTGTAGTCGATGCTGTAAAAGGAACCTTTTGGACTAGTGACAGTTCATCATGTGGCACCTTATAACAGTCGTCAACATTGCGACTACCTTCCTTCGTCACTTTTTCTCCGGTGGCAGAAATAGTATATGTCTCATAGTCGATGTTCGTCGACTTGATGACCTTTGGTTTGGTAGGAGTGGTGTAGATAGGTGTCTCAGCAGTAGGCAAGATGGCCGTATCGACATTGTTGAGTATCTGAGTCTGATGCTCGATGGTACTACAGATGTCGTGATCAGACGGAAAATGCTTGCTGCGATTGCGCCTATAAGCGACAAAGAGTATAAACATAATGACAAGGCAGATGACCAGTATCAAAGAAATGCTGGTGACAAGGGCCACTTGCTTAGAGGAAAACTTCTCTGTATTTGCTGGAGTTATTTCGTGTTTCTCAGAATCATTTCTGTCGTCATTCATTGTATGTGCGGACACCTCATTTTCTGCAATGTCCGGATTGCTATCTCGTATTCTGTTAAATCCTGGAAGTACGGTTTTGCATGCATGTCCTGTGTAACCATAGGGACAGAAGCAGATGAATCCGTTGATCTGATCTTCACACGTTCCTCCATTTTCACATGGATGACTTTCGCAATCATCAACATTTGTCGAGCAGTCTCTTCCAGTGAATCCAGGTAAGCACTCACAAGCGAAATCATTCACACCATCAATACACGTGGCTCCATTGCGACAAGGATTCATGTCACACTCGTTGATGTTGATCTGACAGTAGAAACCCATAAAACCTTGTTCACACAAACACATGACTTGTTTTCCTCTTTGAATGCATGTTCCTCCGTTCACACAGGGACTATATTCACAGTCGTTGGTGGTCTCCTGGCAAATGTCACCCTTGTACTCACTTGGACAGATGCATTTGTATCCTTTGGGATTAGACAAGTCATCGACGCAAAGTCCACCTGGAAAAAATAAATATCAAAATTGCTGCTGAAGACTTTATTTGCTTTGCAGTCAATAATGTTTGGAAGTATCCGGTAACGTTTCTGTTGATATAGTTCATATTTTTTACTTTATAATTTCTGAGTATTCATATTTACCATTCAAACAAGGCTTTTCTGTACACCCCTTGTCTTCAAGTTCGCAGTAATTTCCCTTGTAACCCTTGGCGCACAGGCACTCGTAACCATCCGCATTGTCTATGCAGGTGGCGCCATTACTGCATGGATTGTCTGCACATGTGTTGACCTTTTTCTCACAGTCTCGACCTTTGAAGCCAGGTTTACAATTGCAAGTGTAGTTCTTACCATCTTTCTGTAACACATTGTATTGTATGCAAGTTAGATTTTAAAATGCGTTTTTATCGATGAAATTTTAAAATTATTCTTACTTTAACTAACTAACTTGTGAAGGCTTAACGGAGTCTGCAAAAAATAAAAAATGTACACAGGGACGAAGATGAAAAAAGTCTTAGATAAAAAAACCAAACAAACAAACAAACAAAAAATGTCGAGTCCCAGTTGTAAAACACAGAGCAGAAATAGGAGGCCAGGAAAATGAAATTAAAAGTGGCAGGAACAAAGAAATAAAAATACAAGCAAACTAATAAGTGATGAAAAGTTAAGACTAATTTCTCTGTAGGCCCTGTGAACTGCTTCAAAATAATTAGTGGAAACGCTAATTTAACTCTTTCGGAAACTCTATTCCGAAACAGGCCTTTTACTTTTTCCAAGCCTCACAGGCTTCTTCGTAGTCATGACTCATGAGTCAAAATTATTATTTGTCCAAGCAATTAGAACCACAAATAATTTTATCGTCTCACGTCTTCGGTTAGTTAGCCATGGAATCACCTTTCATCATCAACTGTCAATGCGTCATCAGTCGACTGTTGACATATGAGAGAGGACGACTTACAGATAGTTACCATCTAGAATTTTCTAGATCTTTTTTTCTTTGGATAAGGTATAAGGTAATCTTGATAATATTAAAGATAACTAACCACACTGTGCAAGTTATGATCCTACTTGATTTGGGTTAGGGTTTCATACAAATTTCTACTTACTGTGCACGTTCCCCCATTTAGACATGGCGGCGCATCGCAGGTGTCCACGAAGATTTCACAGTCATTTCCACTCGTGCCAGGAGGACAGATGCAAGTGTAAAATCCCACAGGTTCATTGGTACAAGTCCCACCATTCGTACACGGTTTGTGCGTGAGACAAAAGTTCAAATCTAAAGAATGGTGAAAGTTATTATTATTATTATTATTATTATTATTATTATTATTATTATTATTATTATGATGATGATGATGATGATGGCGAAAAATTATAATAATGTAAGTTGAGTTGTTGCTGGGGAACCTGAGCCTAAAGTACGAAACCAAAACAACGGCTATCGTTGATCGTGGTGTTATCAGCAACAGCCGTTGTATTAATTGCATCATGTAAGTGTTATTTAGTAATTGCGTGTTTTTGTTCAGCTGTATTAATTTTCATCTCATGGCACTATTCTATTGAAATAAGAAAGTTTGGCTTCAAACTGCCCTGTAGGACCACTCACATGTTTTGCAAGCCCTGCGAAGATAGTAAGATTTAGTCAGCGTAGTCAGACATTCGCAAAAACTATAGAGTAAATCTGCATGCATAGGCCTATTTTTGACATTCTCCACTCAGCATTTCAATACTCAACGTTCAGTGAGAAGATATATTCAATAGTGATGGTTATGGTGAGACCAGAACTCTGATAATTACGCAAAAAGAAGCAAAAATAAGAAAAATAATCTGCCAAAATGAGAAACTGAACATACAGAGCCATGATCACACTTCGAAACAGATATGTACTACATCCTCCTCAAATAAGACAAACAAGCGGGCGCAGTGTGGTAGATAAAGCTGCCTGAAGCAGCGTTTCTGACATGCACTCTTCCAATTGTTGAACAGGCTGAGCATTGTTTAACTTCAGCTGACAAGCACAATCACGACCACGCGCAAAAAGGCAAGTTAAAATTTGCTGGTGAAATCAATGCTTGTTACAGTTTAGAAAAAGAATTACAGTTCAAGTAAAACCCTTCCTCCGACAGGTAAAAGTGCGTAGGACGACATCTTACCACGGTTGCAAAGCATGCCACCCCAACCGTGAAGACAGTTGCATTCCCAAGGATGATTGCACGTTCCCTGTTGACATCCTGGATAAGTTCTACATTGATCACAATGTTGACCTGTGTACCCATGCCTGCACCTGCAATTGAACAATAAAATAATACGTGAAAATAAATGTACTATGCTTAACAAGTTACAAAAGAATCAAGTTAATAAGTGAAACTCATAAAAACCTAGCTAGAAGGCCAGACGACCAAACCTGTCATGCTTAAATAGATAAAGCAGTCTCACAAGCGGTATACAAGTTGACATTGGTGTACAATATTATATGTATATATATTTATATATAATAAAAAGAGTTGTAATAATAATAATTGGTGCACAATATTTGAAGCCTGTGCGCATGCGCAGTAGATTTATATTGTAATCAGTCAAGGCCTAACCAGCGCATACTCTATATTTTCAATTTGTTGCGAAGACATTTTCTTACATGTTATCAATATAATAATAGCAAACTACACAGTCTAAAGTCTTATTACATAACTACCATTATGTTTGGTATGTTGTTATTGTATTAGCAAAAATGTCAGATCAAGTTAGGCACATATCAATCAATATTTTTAAGAAATTAAGACGTGTATTTAAATCCTAAAATCGCGTTTTCCTAAAATGTTTAAGTTTAAATGAGATGTTTAAACGTTTTTCATCCCAAAGAACGTCATTTGGCTGTCTAATTAAACAGCCACTTTTTGTGCAGCTACTTAATTAGTATACTCAAGCTTTAACTAGAAACATGAAGTGGTCCCAAGAAAGTGTCAACAAAATTAACAGGAGATAATTCTGCTTTAATGAAAACTTACTTGCACTCGGCAGGTTTTTCGCAGAAGCCGTGCTGTCTGTGGCACCCATTCAAGCAGATGGCTTCGGTACAGTAATGTCCCGTCCACCCGCTCAGACACACCCTCTCTCCCTTCTGTCCACAGGTGTAGTGTCCAGCATAGGGGTCATCTCTAGGGCTGCAGACGTCCGTGCAATTGTCACCAAAAAATCTCGGATCGCACAAAACGCGATACTGGAAGATGAGTTCGGTGCCATGTTGATTTGACACGTGGTCGGGCGTCCATTTTGGGCCAGCCGCTACAAATCTTTGGGTTGCCAGGCGAATGATCAACCTTTGGTTTCCTGAACACAGATAAATCTTGTTACGTCAATTGTAAGATGCCAAGTCCGACATAGGAGTTGTCTCAAAGATACTAATCAAGTTCACATTAGTTTAATAGTGACGCTTATTGATAACACAAAAGTTTTTTTCATAACAATTAGTTGACGTTTTTTTAGCCAAAACATGGGTTACATCGCAGTCCACTAAGGTTTTCTAAGGTAAGTTAATAATAATAATAATAATAATAATAATAATAATAATAATAATAATAATAATAATAATAATAATAATAATAATAATAATAATAATAATAATAATAATAATAATAATAATAATAATAATTAGCAAATGATTATTTATAATGACGATGACGATGACAACAATAGCAAGCACATTTTAGTTAGTGCGTGGCCTTACTGATGCTGTAGACACCGTGGTAAGATACTATGCATAAAGCAAGTGGCGCCATAAATCAGCTCCGTTGCAAACAAAACTTGCCCTTTCATTAGAATTAAAATTATTAAAATTTAAAGTGTTCAATTAAATTATCAGGTTTTGTGTTCTTTGTGTATAAACTATGTGTCTGCCAGGGCCCGTACGAAACTAGAAATTTATGTTTGCTTTTACCTAAACTTTCTGGATCGTTGGCTTGATCCTGATGAAAGGCCTCCACAATAAGCGTAAAGAACCTCTGCAAGAAAAAATCATAAATTATTGTAATGAAGTTTGTGGCCACGCCCTGATTGAAGCGCTCTAGCTGCCGGTGAATAACAAAATGCATTAATTTAGCTTCAGTGCCCTATACAAACATGAAAACAAAAAATTATGTAAGCATGATTTTTGTCCTAATTACGTTTCTGCAATCTCGTATTTACCTTAGCCGTGGCTAATTGGTACTTATAGAATAGCTGCTAATAACTTCTTGTGACCGGTTACTGATAGCGTACGGTTATTGACAGCAAGGACAAATTTTCACTGTTTGCTCGCCTAGTTTTGTTGAATATGTGCCTATTAAGGACTTCTGTATTGTGGCTGAGCCTAAGTAAGCTTGATGTGGACCTTTAGTAGTGCATTCAGTAGTGACAAATATGTTTGGCTCTCAAGAATCGATGAAAATTACTTGACCGAATACAGAACACGGTTAATAATACCAGGACGCATTTCTTACACCGATTTTTTCACCTTTTATTCATGAGCTTTGGTTAAAATAGCCCCCTATTCAGGGCAAGAATAATGGCTTTAGCGGTAACCAGGTGTGTGCAAAGAGGACCGTCGGGGGCAGAGCTGATTATTACAATTCAAGCATATCTGTATATAGGTTTAAAAATGATCGCCAAATGTTGAAACTAGAATGTGGTATAAAACGACCTCTGATGGTGAGATTTAATTTCAGAAGAAATACGAAAACGCTATTTCTATCAAATTTTAAAAAATAAAAGAAATTAGAAAAGCTCTGGATATGAACAATGTTTCTTTGAACACAATTGCAAGTAGGCATGACGTTATTTTCGCTTTCCGCAAATTTGATTACTAATATGTTAAATCTAAGTTTCAAATTCAATATACTGTTATCTGCAATTTTGCGCATTGAAATCTAAGCTTATACTAAGCTTTTTTTTACAAATTTCTAATCAAGAACCATTAATCAAACGCTTTAATAATTATGCCAATAATAAGTAACTTATTATAATTTCACAAAATATAACACATTTGAATTGTGCAAAACTACAAAATATCTTCAGTTGGCGTTGATAACAACCAAAAACGGACCTTGACAGATTAAATGCAGAATATAAATATAATTAGTATACTAAACAAATTTAACATGATGATATTGAAATTAATTAAAACCCACCGGCCAAGTGTATGCGAACGGAAACCGAAAGGGATTCTGGAAAGCGACGTATCCTTGGGTAAAATTGTATTTGGAGTTGTAGCCGAGTACAGGCGTTGCTCCTAAGCCAAATGTACACTCGCTTTGATGATCAATTTGTTGCTGATAGTGAGAAATGCACACTCGGAAGTACGTCTGGCACCAGCCGGAACAGATATTAGTCCGAACTCCAGAACAACATCCTCCTTCGTGATCTAATCGCAGTGGGTTCTTAAAGGACAAAAGTTGGAGTTCGAACACACCAGATGCTTGAATCACCTAAAATGATCAAAATCAATCAGCTACTTAATAAAACAATTCATTCGTTCGTTCGTTCGTTCGTTCGTTCGTTCGTTCATTCATTCATTCATTCATTCATTCATTCATTCATTCATCCATTCGTTCAGTCAGTCAGTCAATCAACATTCAATCAGTCAGTAGTCAGTCAGTCAGTCAGTCAGTCAGTCAGTCCGTCTGTCAGTCAGTCAGTCAGTCAGTCAGTCAGTCAGTCAGTCAGTCAGTCAGTCAGTCAGTCAGTCAGTCAGTCAGTCAGTCAGTCAGTCAGTCAGTCAGTCAGTCAGTGAGTCAGTCAGTCAGTCAGTGAGTCAGTCAGTCAGTCAGTCAGTTAATCAAACATCTACTTACGCAGCTAACCAGAGGTTTGTTAAATATTCAGAAAAGAAAAAGCAAGACACATTGTAGCGGAAAAATATCACATGTATATGCAATGTTACTTTATCCGTCTATCGTACATATTTACCAAACGCTTAAACGATGGACAGTTCTATAGACTATGAATACCTGCTAGAATATGGACACAGCAATTATTTTTGCAACAAGATCGTTTCTCGCTAAAATTATGCGTTTTGCTAAGCAACGGTGGTTTATCTGTCTTCCTGATCTACATGAGAACTTGTGTCACGCATATCCCCTTTTGTAGAATTGTCGTAAATTTAGGTAGTTCGAAGGTCTAAATCAAATTTAATTGTAACCAAAGGTCATCCGAATTTGTTCGGATGACCTTTTACCGAATTTGTTGCTACATTTTTATAAATCGAGAAAAAACTTTGGAATCTGCGCATGACAACGTTCTTGAAGTTTGAACACATTATCGATACATTTGTGTTAAACAAAGTTAGATTCGATAGTTTTGTATAAAAAATATAACTTGGCAATACATAAATAGTTCATGTTTTTGTTGCACTTGTAACTATTGTGTGAAAGAGTTTGTATTTGTAACGCACAAGAAAGCTTTCGTTAGGAAATCGCAACGGTCTTACATATAAATTTTGTGATTTTTGGCGCGGACGGTTATGGTAAATAAACACGTCTACCTGTTAACCAAGTTACACCTGCTCTGTAAAAATAATGCAGATAATACGTGTCAAACACGAAAGAAAACTAGTCACCTAGCCACATGACTTAATACCAAGGCAGATCGAGCAGTGACGATCATAGTATTACTGTTTCATCACAATTTTAGACATATTTCTTGTAAATTTTGAGGTTGCGACTAGATCGCTTTTTTGTTTAATTCTCTACCTCCTCGAAGTTTGTCTTCTGCTTAGCTTAACTGCTTGGCGAGAAAGTAGACATGAGTTATATTAATGGGTGATGCAGGAATCGTCTAAATTAACCCCCTGCCCTGGATCCCTGTTTTGGTTGTTTTAGTTGAAGTGTGCAGCTGGGGTAATTATACTTGCGCGGCAAAAAAGCAGTTCCATTACACGTACACTCAGCCCTTTTGAATCTGTTTGTTTTCCCCGGTAAATATTCTAGTTTCTATATCGAAGTTAAAATTTACGCTTCTGAAAGCAGAATGTTTGTTAATGAAACAGGTGCACACGCCACGCATTGTCAAACTACGCGTTTCAATGTCAAATTTTAATTAAAAACGGAAATTTTATATTTTTCTTTGGTTGAAAGTTGAATGAGCACGAGTTACGTAATTTGTCGTCCTGTTGTTACACAAAGAGACAAAAACCTTGCTTTATTTAAAAGCTTTGTGCTCGTTTGAGCACAAAGTAATACGTATTAATTGGTGCCAGCGTGAAGGAAAATACCACGCTGCATGAGATTACAAATGTTCATACTCTTATAAAGAATTTCATATAAGTGGTTAATTACGAAAAAGCAAAATCAATAAAAAGTAAATCGATATCGCTAATAACCTTTGTTGTGAGCAAATTTTTATTGTGCATTTCCGCGCAAGAAAGGTACAGTGGTGCACTCATTCCGTGAGCTGAAGAGTACGAAAGCCTGTTTGGTTTAAAACAGAGAAGTCTTTATCAGTCTGCGTAAAGACGTCATCATTACTAGTTCACGATAAAGTCCTATAGGGAACTCTTCCCCCCTTTTGCAGTGCTCAAGAACTAATCTCGATAGTACACAACTGCTTATAAGAAGTGCTTGACGGCTTGTTCGGGATAAAGATTTCAAGCCACTAAACAGTTCAGTCCAATTATCATGGATAAAGAGATCTCTGAAATATGTGAAACTTGACATATGTAATTACATCACGAACAGTATATTATGCACCCCACTAAACAGGTGATCCTGCCTAATTAAAACGAAATCGCCCTATTGCCTGAATTGAATACATTCGTGTCTCGGTGAAAGTTTTCAGCCTTTACCTATTTTGTGCCGTGAGGCAATCGTACAGGTGCAGCGAAAAGGTAGCGAAGACTTCAAACTAACGAACAAGACAATTAAGTTTTGAAAATGCTAATTAGTTTAGCTAGTTTCTTAAAAGACCAACCAAACGTACAACGTAGGTAGTATGGTTTAGGCTTTTCTGCCTCTGCTCCAAATATTTTTGCTTGTCTGTGATAACCTACTAATAACCTATTTTAACTAGACTAGTGTGATTTTTGATGAGTGATGGCAGAGTAAGTCCACAATTATTATATTTTTGAAAATAATGTGAAATGGCCTGAATTGGTCAGTCTGAATGTGAATCAGAAACCTCTCAGTTACAGACAGATTTGTGCTGAAAGATGCAGCCAGTGACGTCACTGGTTCCCATTCATGTGCGTTTCCGAATATCTTCGCACTGATTAAAATAATTAAATCATTTTTTCATTGATTAATTTATTCATTATTCTATAAAAATTGAAGGGATTTAATAACGACTAAACCTGTCGATTTTCATGTTCAAATTAATCAAGACATCTACGGGAGCTCAGGAGGGACAACTTGATTTAATCAGGTTTAAATCCCAACATTTCCTGTCATTAAGTTTAAACAGGTAAATACCGGCTCCAAACGTCCTGTCTTTTCAGGATTAGACATTACCTGTATAACGATCGCTTGAGGCGGATCCAGTAACCGGCGGCGTTCGCCAAGTAATGCGAACGTTGGAATTATGAAAAAAAGAATGAGTCAGTTCTAAGCAAATATTTCTAGGTAAGGAAAAGCATAATCTAGATGCGACTTATACTTTCTTGAATGTGCGTTTCTTTCTAACAACCGAACGCCCCCAGATATTATTGATGCTGATTTATTATGTGAATTGAAAAGGGTTGGCAGTTATGAGCGTGGGAACGCTGAAGCAAGAAACATGACCAAATTATTCTTCAGAAATTGTAGATGTTGAAATAGTCGAGAATTCGACATTTCACCCTTCTTTTATTTTTGCTTGTTTTTGGAATCGGAGAACCATTACAGTTTCTCTGAATGCCAGTTACTTTCCGCATTTTGGGGTTTTAGTCATAAAAATATGAAAATGATCCAAGTAAAGAAAACTGAAACTAAGATAGCGTTTGCTATCTTTTTTCGACAAATGAATTCAAGCCACCGTGACCGTGCACTCTAACATTTCCAGCATCAGCTCGTAGTGTTTGCGTTTTTTTGGCAACGGATGGCGCTGCATTCTTTTCACAATTTACCACAGCAAAGTGTTTAGAAGAATAGCTATCAACTAAAATGATTATTGATATTTTAGAACCTAAAACTTCTTTTAATAAGATTCCAATTTCAAAACCAAACCTCGAATCATAGCTCAGTGCCCGGAACGAGTTAGTAAAGGCAACTGTACTATCCAAACATAGTTGGCATGCTGAAACCTTCACCTTGGTGCAGCATATTTTATATCAGTTTGCACAAAGAGTAATTCACCATTGTCTTTAAGCCATTGCAACGTTTAAACAGGCCAATTCTCCGAATTCAACGATTTGGGCCTCTAAAGACGTTGTGCTAAACTATTTATCAACTTAGCGAACCGGGTTCATCAGTGAGAGGGCTAATAATATTTTTAGGATTGTATCCCGTTTATCCTGCTGAGTTTCTATACGAAGTAAATTGCATTCAATTTAAAATTCGAAAGCTCCTCCCCGCAAGACAACTGAATTTACGAAGCGTACATTTGGCCAACGTCCCTAAACAAAGCAAATTTTCCTCGAAGAATGTACAATTCTCGTGTTTTAATTGTCTAGTCAATAATTACTATAAAAATTCATTTTGCTCTGTTAAGCAGGCCTAACTGAATGTTTGTTCGCTGGTAAAGTGGAAAGTCGAAACCGTAATAAGTCGCAAAATTTTGGCGTTTTTGTCATTTTATTCAAAAGACAAAATTCAAACTTGCACTATTTTTTAAAAAAAGAACCACAAAAGAAAAAAAACGAAACAGAAAAGACAAAAAAGAGACAAAGCAAGAAAAAACAAAATTAATAAATAAATTAATAAATTAAGATTAAGAGAAAAGCGAAAATAAAAAAATCAAGTTTAACTGTCTATACAGGTCAATTAAAAATACTGTAAAAACACGCAGCAGTAAAAAACAGAAAGAAAGAAAAAGAAATGTTAAAATGATAATGATCTCAGACGGGGAGTTTTCTTAAAGGAAAGATGAAAAATTGCCTGTTCTAGAAAAATATTGAATAAGCGATTAGTTAAGAACCATACCCTTGATGAGATCACCAGGAGAAACGTTGGGAGAAGCCACCACTGCATCACGCCTCCACTTCCAAAGTTACAGATGATGTCACACGGTTGTGTCCTGCACATGTACTAGTTTGTCAAAGTTTCGTTTTAAGCCACTGTTGTTTAATCGCACGTGAATTTGGGATGTCCAGATTTTAATTTCTAACACAAAATCGTTTGAACCTGCTCAGTAAAAACAGTTGCGATCTCCTACGTTGACCGTATCAAACTACGCATCGCGTCAGCTGCTGCTGGGGGTATTGTTTATCCCCGCATCACCATCTGCCCCTTGTACTGCGCGCGCGTGGCTTGGCCCGTGCCCACGACACACCTGCTCCCAAGCGTTAATAACGTTAGTCCTCTCTGTTTATGCGGCAGCTGGGCGGCTGCTGTTACTGCCGTGATGGGTTTTAAAACAGAGAGACTTTCCTTTTCACGGCACAGTGCTGTACACTGAGGTTGGGTTCCGAGAGTTGTACCTTACGATAACTACCATTTGGTTTTTTGATAACTTTTTCCTCTTTTTGGAAACATTTAATTTCCACATTGACAGCTTTTGTTGTATTTTTTCGAGCTAAAGTTTCTGTGTCATATAGTGCTACGATTTGATATTGCGATCCAACGTAGTCAAAAAAATTTCTAATTAATTTCTGGTTTTAAGTTAAAAGATTCAATAAATTGCCTTCTACATTTTTGCATTTTATTTTGGCGTATTTGTTTTACTTTGTTTGATTTGCCGTGAGTGAGATCAGTAATAATTGCATTGTCAGCTGAAAAACTGACTTGAGAAATTGTTACAAGTTTTTAAATTAGTATAGCTTTTATACTAGCATTATAGGATAACTACACAATTAAATTGTTGATGTAAAGCTCCATTCGTGAAAACCGTGAATACAATTTTCCATCTAGCTTCTTATACAGTTTCATTGACAACTTAGTTAAGCAAACTGACCTTGTATGTTACAATATAACGTTTGTGTAAATTTATTACTGGTATAAGTTTAGATTAATATTAATATAATATTAGCTTAGTATTAGTACAAGTTGTTATATTTTAAAAGATGATTAAGTTCCTCAACAGAATGATAACGGAAATTTTCCTGAAAACTTGTAACTAAATTTCAATATTCATAGCGCCAGATTTTATTCTACATCTTGTGAAACGCAGAGTGTTTTTAAAAGCTCTTGAGATTATCAGAATTTTCACTTCAGACTCAACCAATACTCTTACGATTGACAATAAATGAAATAAATGAAAACAAAATGTTGTTACCAGTTTGCATAAAGTCACCTCAATAATCGCTGCCCAAAGCACTGATTTAAATGTCCACTTTAATTGCGTTGCTTTTCGTTCATCTAACTGCTCCCCCCGTTAATGGGACGTGCTCTGTATAAAACTGTAGCGTGGAAATCTGGCAGCTGCAGCCTAACTAGCAACAAGGCTTTTATGAAAAACGGTGAACGTAAAACAAGCAACATCTGAAGAGCTAAGTAAATTGTTGACCTCTTTAGGGTCTCCAGCCTATTTTGTCATTCATGATTTTTTTCTTTTATAAAGCCGACAAAGCTGTCATGAACGCAAGCTCCACGATGCATTTATTATAAAATACATTCTGTGGACCAGTTTCATGTAAACATTACTTCATGCCCTCACTGCGCTACGCTTGTAAGCTAGCATTCATGAAGTTTCCTCACTTAATGTACATTTTTCCAAATTCAAAGTGTATTCGTCCCAATAAATATTTTCTTCACTTTGGAAAATCAGATTTGAGCACAGACTTTAGAAATCAACATCACCTCAGGCATTTCATTTCGTTATAACCTAATTAAAAATCAGTTTTTTTCACAATCAAACATGCATGATTTTTATAAACTGTATCATGGTATAAAATTGTTGAATTACTGTTTACCATATAGTTATTTTTTAATGTTTCAGTAAAGTTTATCATGCCATTGGGGTTTGAAGACAAGCAGGTATACCAGACTCTAAATCAAAACTAAGAAAAATGGACTCGGCCACAATGGAAATCGGCGGCTTGACCGTTAGAAAATGCGGCTTAGGGGCGGGGCGTCTACAGGATTTCTTTAACGCCGCATTTATAAGTTGTTTGCCGGCAATCGCAGCCACTGTATGGGTTCCTATAAGTTCTTTTTGGGTGGATCGTAGAGAACGATGAAATCGGGGCCAAAGCGTCTGCCGCGGATTAAAAAGCAGCCTAAGAGTCTGGATTTTTATACGCAGTTAAACACGAACGTTTGAAGCGCGGGGAATTATACACAGATTTATATGCACAGATGTTTTGCATGGGATAAGGCATGTACTTACCTCTATTTGCTTGAGTTTTAGAAAGCAGACGTACAGTCGAGAGACACACATGATCGCACATTATGATAAAACTGAGATTTTGTAAACAAACTCATTTTACGTATTAATTTGTTTCACCATTATAAATGCTAACAGTTAATCACGCAGACGTGTAATATTATTTGTGTAGGTACTTGTTAGTACTATGATGTTTGAGCTGATTGCCAAATTTCTGATAAACTGTACCGCTAATAGCACATTATTAATATTGAGCTAGCTATTTCACTTACGGAACTTTTTTGACTCAAGTGTCAGCGCTTACTTATGACTGTAGACTGTTACATTGACTTTGCAGCAGTTACAAGAATTGTGTCAAACTTGTTTGTCTAATAACACAAACTAAAATCGTCGTAAATGTGTGACAAAATTACCCAAAATCCCGGAGACGTAATCTACAATCTGAAAGTAATTGCAATTTAAGAAGTTGTGAATGCAAAATTTGTTCACATCTTATAACAGCTTTCTTAGAAGCTATGATTTTAACGGGACAGCTGAAAGAAAATCACTAGTTTCAAACGAGAAGTTAGAACAGTTCGTGCTCAGGAAAGCACACCTGGATCATTCTTGCGCGGTTTAGCAACTGAACGTTTCAATAAAAAATTACAGTCCAGGGTTCAGACTCTTTCGATTCTTACCCTCTCAACCAACACCCGCTGTTTTTAGTTAATAAGATAAACCACCACAGAAGTCCAAAACAAATTGCCTTCCAGCATCCATTATTTCCCTCTGTTCAGTGACTCTGATATGCCGGTATGTTGTTTCCGGCTGAGAGGGGCTGAAGAATGGCGCCATTGTTTTCAGTCCGGCTTTGGAGATTTAAAATTTTCGACACACGTGTGTTCAAACCGTATACAGAACTTCATTGTTCAGGTATGAAAAATGACTTGGTGATGTGACGAAATAACTTTGAACACCCCCAATTAACCTCACAACCTTCGAAATGTGAGCAAATAGCACTTTCCAACACGTGTGTTTTAAAAAGCTAAACATCAATACGTAAGCTCTGAATTACAAAATACAATCGTGTAAAGAGTTAAATAAAAATACCGACCGAGAATCACAGGGAAAACTTATAACAATTTTTCCTATTGAATGAATTGGTCAATTATGTTCGCGAATTAAAGGTATGTCCATATTAAATTACAACGACAGTTTGTTTCTTTTTGGTAAACTGAAACGCTGCAATGGCGAACATTTTTCCAAAGACGTGCAAGCTCTTTACACACAAATGTGCAGTAAAAGAAGGCTACATATATTCTTAAAAGCCTATTGTTAGTGGTCGCGGAAAGATTGGATTTTATCAGAAAGCATATGGACGCAGCTCAAATTAGTATTTATTACGGTTTGCCCGATATTAAAATAGCAAGACATGAGATGTTAATATTAAACAGGGTGATGATAAATATTTTTGTAGTTTGAGTATGTAAATTCAGTTTAGCAATTTCAAAATTTTGAAACATTTTAAAATACTTCAAAATAATACTAGATCAAATAAAACCGTTATTTTGAACAACGTAAGGAGCTTGGAAACGCAAAGTGAAGGAAAGCAGATTAGAGTGTTTCCTGTGCGTCTGCCAGACATTAATTCCTCAAACAATATTAACACTAGTAAATCCATGCAGGAACAGGTTAATTACAAAACTATTCAAGTGAATACTTCAGAATCTAGATTGGAAGTTTGTAGCAAAGTTTGCAATTTTGAAGAAAAGAGAAGCTTCACGGATGACTGTGCCATAAGCTTGGTAAATGCTAAAGGAGCAAAAAGAGGTATTGTTCTGGAGAGCGTATGCAGAGGAGGTGACAAGCGTCTCTCGTTACACATGACGGACACGCGTCCGGCTATTGATGGCAAAACGACGCCGTCCTATTTATTTTTTGTTGATGATTAAAATTAGCGCTAGTACTTAGAAAAGATAGCACTGCTTTAGATTAACTTGGCACCTCAGTACGTTCAGTTTCCAATTCCGTTAGCTTTTGGTGTTAACTTAAAATTCTTCAGGCTTTTGGTTGCCGTTATTTCGATGGATATTTGATGTTTAAAAATATTTGAAGGTTAAATAATATTTTGCCTCTTACTGACTGAAACTGAAGATTTGTGTTTTTTTGTGTGTAAAAAACCTTTTTGGATTTCGTTATTAGTAGTATACTGTATATTCTATATATTGGCTCCAGAAATGGATCTGAAATAATAAATCCGCGACTACCAATGGAACAGAAATGAAAAAGACAGTAGCTATTCAATTAGGGAAAACTGGGTTCAGCAAAAAAAAACATCAATCTATATCTGCGATCACCAATTACTTAATTTTTTGTTACTGAGCGCAAGAAAAGTTTCTGCTTGTAAACTCAAATCTCTTGGTACAGCCATAATAAACTTTCAACGGAGTTTTCTATAGAGGTCTGCTGGTCGTATGGCATTCCAGGTAAAAGGGTCCAAAAAGCGTGCGACGTACATTTGGAGCTAGCGGGTTTGTTACTGAAATTTTATGTGTGAATAATACGCCATAGCTTCCCTGTTTAAGTTAACAAGATGTTCTGCTTGATGGCGGTGAAAACCGGGTTAAGAATTGAGCAAAAATGTGCCATTTTAGAAGGCAAAGCAAATCTCTGGTCTGACCGACCAGTCAACATAAGTCTTTGCATGTCAAGCCGTGATTAATTTACCATGAGCAGATTATCCAAATATGGAAACCATACTGGCTTGCGTGTCAGCTGGGGTGGTGTATGGGTTTCTTTGTTAATGAAACCCTACAGGCATTCCACTGAATCTCTGCCAACTGCAGATATTTAACGTGAAACTTTATACCAATATTGGACCAATGCTGACAGGGAGCGGTCCATATTTTTTAGGACACGCACGTGCCTGTTGGAGAAGTAATATGGTATCTTGGACTTTGATGTCATGCGAAGGGTGGTTGCATGTTTTATTTATTTTTTGTGCACAGCCCTTGTTTGCTTTATAGATTTTTTCTGCACAACCCATTTTCCTTTATAGATCTATAAGGTATGCAATGTTTCAAATGATAAGACTTAAGAAAAACAGGTTTAAGTACATAAATTTCTAGCTATAAATATTGGCATGAGGTAAAACGATTTTACATAATATTTGTCTTAGTGACAAGATTCATTAAGATGTTGAATATCTGTTGGAGTAATTTATGAAACTAAGAGAGCATAGATTCCCAGAAATAGAAAACCCTATCTACTTGATTTTGCCCTTTTGATTAGGAAATTTTAAAACTCCAACACCCTAGGTAATCACTAGAGCTGCTTTAGACCATCTAATTTTGACGCCGTTTGAAGTCAAATATTCAGTTTCAAGTATTTGACTCAAACAACCTTTTAGACTGGCTCACGGTGTTACATGGCATGCAGGGTCTACCCACCCCCCTCAAAGAGCTGGATGTCTCTGTTCCTAAAGCAGTTCCAAACCGCATGGGCTCTAAGATCATGTCACATGGGGGCGTCTTGGAGTACTGACTGAAAGGTCTACAATGTGATTTTTCCAAGATCGTTTAGCGAATTAACTGATGGCTAGTATTTGGGATTTTCATTTTTTTCTGTGACTAGTACTTGGCTTCGGGGAGCCAGTGCTTAGCAAGCGGTGCCGTCCATAAGCTGAAAGTTTGGCAAACAGTAGTTATATTATCATCCATGACACAAAAATTGATTGCAAACATAAGACAAACCAGAAAGTAAATTAAGAAAGAATAGCCCTGCAAGCAGTGCCCGATCAATACATGTCACTTGTCACGATACCTGATATTAGCATGTCATGAATATGCACAGAGTCCATTCAGTTAGCCTGGTGGCTTTTGTTTCAGTCAACAAGCACTTACAAACTACGCGGAAGTAGCTTTTTTATAGTCGATAAATTTGTACAATAGCTGTTATTTTGCGAGAAAATTGGTTGCGCACGCACAAGTGGCTGCAAAATACGCGCAAACATTTCACCTTGGTCTGGTCATTTTTAATTCAGGTTTTATTGTCTTTAATAAAGCATCAGTTTTAATAAGGTTTGACTTGGCTCAAGCTATTTTGTTCACTAGTAAATTGGTTTCCCACTGAAGAACTAAGATTTACGCGAGTCGCGCCTGTAGAAATGTGATGTAAAAACTTTATCATGTAACATTCCTGCATTCATTTCGTGTGCTTGTATGCGTGTGCGCTTGAGTGGGTGCTTATGCTTTTTTGTTAGAAAAAACTTTCGTATAAACTATAAGAAAACAGGAGATTTGTGTATAATGTAAGCAACACTGTATTACAAACGTCGGGATAATAGGCTAAACTCCGCTAAAGGCTGTATAATTTTGAGCACAAAATTAAAAAAAAATCAGATAAATCTATGTGGAATCATCCGTTTCTAGATTAAAAGCTATATATAGGTATAGGATTAAATCAGTTCTACAAGGTGTGTATACAGACACAGCACTACTGTAGTATGGTTTAATACAAATTAGTATACCTACTAAGAATGAATTCAATCGTGTATCGTGAAAATTGAGATTTTTATACTTTCTAACTACTATTTATTGTACTCTAATACTGGACAGTCACCAAGCCACTTATGTATGGTCAGTTAGCATACACTGACTCTATAGGCCTACTGAATGCAGAGAAAACATTGGGATAATGATTCGACTAAAAACTATTTGCAGCAGATAAAATACTTTGAAACAAAGAAGCCGACTTTCTTATGTGACTAAATTGTCCGTTTCGCAAAAAAGCTTAATGATATTAGTACGTATTACAGAAGTACCTGAAGATCACGGTGTCTAATTATTGTGCACATTGAATGCATGTTTACGGTTTTGTTTATGTAATAAAAGAACGCCACGAAATCAAAACGAGTTGTTGAGTGACAAAAGCCAAAGGCTTTAGCCACTAACAATTCAATTCAATTCAGATTTATTTGCACAAATACATAGGCCTACAATGTACATTAGCAAAGCAAATTGTCTTCCACAATATTGTAATTAGTTGATTTGTTGCGTTATGTGCTTTAGAGAAGAAAAATAAATTATCTATGTCTATGTCAGGCACAAACTTTGAATAGAAAAATTTTAATGAAAAAAGTTTAGTGTAGAAAAACATCTGCGATAAGGCGCCCATTAAAATGTTTTCTGAAAAGGTGTACATCCGGCGCATTATTGTTATGATAATTAAGTTTCTGTAGTTATTCTCCTGGATTTACACCTGCTGTGCGCAGGTACGCATCATTAATCTTCGCTGTTTAAGTTTTTTCCGTGACTTTATTCTGAATACTAATAAAAAGTAACAGTGTACCATGTAATTAAAAATAAACAAAAAGCGAGTTAATTAGCACACGAGTCAACAGACAGACAGCAAGACAGAGATAGGAAGAGAAGGGAGAGAGAGAGAGAGAGAGAGAGAGAGAGAGAGAGAGAGAGAGAGAGAGAGAGAGAGAGAGAGAGAGAGAGAGAGAGAGAGAGAGAGAGAGAGAGAGAGAGAGAGAGAGAGAGACGACAAAAGGAGATGAGATGATGAAGCAAGCCTCGGTTAATGATAAATTGGTGTTCGCTCTTCGCTAGGCAATTTTAATCTGAATACAAGTCTTTGCTTTTATAAGCTAAAAAGGTTGATAAGTTAACCACTGATAAACGCACATGACTGAGAAATGAAAATGTGAGGTTACGCTGACGAAAAACGAGCAGGTGAAAAACATTCAAGAATGATGCATTTTACAATACCTGTACACGGGTGCTGTAGGTTTTATTTATAGCTTGCGGCTGGACATGGAGAACAAACATGGGTCGCGTGCCACAATTATCTTAACTGCTTATACAACAAAGGACGGATTATTTACGAAGCGTGAACGGTTCAAACATGGTAGGTGTGCTGTGATTGGACAGTACAATACTAAACGTGATGCTATTGGACGTGTGCAAAAACAAATTTTGGCGCGTGGGTTGGCTAACATCTGCTACTGCTTGCCTTAGGTTTACAGTTGCAGACAGAAGCGTGATTCTTTGTACCTTTAAACTAGGCTACACCTGTTCATTATATTTCCCCTATATTGAATATTGAAACACCTTAAAACTTTTCATGTTTCGTTTTCATATTTTAACCCTAAGCAATCTTATTGATTTTTTCCTTTAAATACATGTTTAGTAACAAATAACTACACATTTTATCTCTTTACCATTATCTGGTTAATGGAAACTTAACCAGATATACAATAATTAGGCCTAGTCCGCTTAAAAGATTAGGAGAACTGTGTAATACTTCCCATACTAAGTATACTTCAATATTAATTATCCAAGGTGAGTGTGCGGTGAAGTAAGTCAGCCGTCCACATTCCGTGAATGAAAGGATCGTAATACAAAAAAAATCGGTTAGTTTGTTAACTAACCCATCACCCTCAGTCAATTTCAGCGAGCAATACATGCTCAAAAACATTTCATTGCGAGCAAATATCGAGTTTTCTTTTAAATCAGTCTTCACTTAGCGTACCAAGACTCACAGTTTCTACAGGTAGTCATATTCTGCTTAATTTTGACAGGGGAATTAAAACGATAACTCTTAGAGTTTCTTTAAAGGTTTCCAGATTATATCCTCCAGTTCGTAATTGATAAAAATAGCAAAAATGAAGTGATAAGTGATAACCCTTTTGTTCTAGATTTTAGTAAACATGCTCCGTTTATACTTGCACTAAGGAAGGAGACCGTAAATGCAACGCTAACAAAAAAATTCTATCTTAGTATGGAATAGATCTACCCCAGAAAATGAAATTTAACCTAGTAAAAACAGTGAATTCACGTACACATAACACAGATCAAGTCAATTTACTGCTACAGTTATAAGATAAATCATATAGCCTATATTATTATATGCAATAAAGTACCATAAACAAGCAAGCAAACAAACAAACACGATGAAGTGTTCTCGACGATATATAGTAATATCGGCGAACGCCGAAGCTGTTTTTGTCCGTAAATTAAATTACCTACGTAAATACTATCATTAATCATTGAGCAAAATTAGTGATTAATTTTTTTCGAGTTTTTAGTTGCGTTTACTAAAAGAAATTCGCGCACACGCTTTCGTGCATTTGAAAAGAATCCCTTTTTTCACGTTTAATTAATTACCTGTATTAACAATGACTACATACACGTGTGAGGCCTAATTCTGCGTGCCTGCTACCCAGGAAAAAAGACAAAAAAATCGTTAAACGTAGTAATGACGCATAGGAACAAACAAAGATTTAAAAGAAATTTTAATTGTCTGTACTGACGATTCGCGAGATAATGAAATTATCGACAGTAATTACGCTAGCAATTAGTGTTCAGCTCTAGTAGAGTAAATTCAGAACAAAAGAGTTTTACTATAAAAGAGCAGGTAGTAGGGCATACGTAGTAAATTTATTGGTTTAAAAATCACACGCCACAGCGCCACTCCATGAGAAAAAAAACAAAAAACAAAAAATTAGTTAAAAATAAAATCCGTTCATTTGACGCTTTTTCAAGTAGGCCTATGATTACACAATTAACTATGCTATTCAATTTCTTTCTAGTCAAATTATTAAATTTGTTTAGAAGAACTTTGCCAGTTAAGATCGTTTTACGATCAAATTCAGTATTTGTAAATTTGTCTCTTATTGGTGTTGTGTGAGTGCTAGTAAATAAAGTCCCCATTTTTTCACAAAATAGTTTTTCAAATTGATTTACCAAGGCATCGTAAATACCATTTTATTGTACGAACATTTATTATGCAAACACGACGATTCGGCTGTTCTACAATCATTTTCAACTGATCATTCAGTAAATAAGAAATGTAAACAACAGATTTAAATATATTTAAATTAAATAGGATAGACCACCACCATCACCACCACCACCACCACCACCACCACCACCATCATCATCATCGTCATCGTCATCATCATCATCATCATCGTCTTTTAGGAAAGTTCACGCCAATTTATTTTGCAACTACACAAATGCAGTTCTCGAACTATCGATTCCTTGTTCTTTAGTTAATTTTATTATGGCGTCATGTTTCTTATTACTGCGCGTAAAAAATAGTGCTTGGTGAATAATTCTTGCGATAAATCTCATTCCGTCTGTTGTAGACATTGAGACATTAGCCACATTACGACTGATTAGAGTATTCCACCCAACCTTATGTGCAGCTAACAACTTTTGCTCCTATAAAGCTAGGTTGAAGTATAGGAACTGTATTATATTATTATACTATGATGTCAAATATTTTTGCACAGAGTTGGTGTTCACTGATTCAATTAGCTAGTCTTGTAGTTTGACCTATATGCTAGTTGCCACGTCCATGATATTTAAATTATACATTACATAGGCAAGACCAAAACAGCTAGGAATATCGTTTTCTTTGAAACGTAACGCTGTGATCATGCCCTTTGAACTGAAAAAAACTGGTTTTATATTGGTAGACCTCAAAATAAGGCTGTATATGCTCTCACATTGCTGACAAATTCCTATTTTACATATCTAACCGAATAATCCAAGGCTTGGGTATTAGAATTAGCATCTTGGCCATTAGTATCAGTTGTAGCAGGATTTACAACAGACAAGTTTGAAATTTGCTTACGAATGATCCTTTTCACAGTGTATATGATTTTAAACAACATTGTGATGCTTCTGAAGTAAAGTTTCCAAGCTCGAAATTTAAGGACTGCTTAGACGATAGCAGTTTCAGAGCTCTATTCAAAAGTGCATTAATTGCAGAGTACTTGAACATATTAAAAACATGAGACCTATTATTACACAGTATTATTACACATTTTCATGCACAGAGAAGTGAGCATCAGCTTGGCTGATATCAACTGAGACTACAAAGAAACTGTTGTGGCTTCTTCCAAGTGTGAACTTCAGTGTTCAACGATCATTTAGGTGTTTAAAAAATAAATCAATGTGTGATTCATGATTCATTTTCTAAAGACAGTAAATGTATCATCTACATATCGTCTACTTGGGAGGTAAAAAACTAGAATTAAAAGTCATTAGGCCTATATTTCTAAATATATAGGTAATTTTAGGTAAAAATTAGCCAAAAGGTGTCCAAGTTGGCTGCGCATAGAACTACACAGCATCATTACAAATAAATGTTGATTTTAGCAAATAAATCAAAGTTATTTATAAAAAGAAAACTTGTCAAATGTAGCAAGGTCAAAAGTAATTTCGGACACATCATTGAAAATCATGTCTAATAATCAAGTGAGATATTTGTAAAGATTCTACATCAAACAACGCAGGGAAACAATCTGTAAAGCTAAATCAGCTGTTTTGATATCATATATGAAATCCGTTACTAAGCCTTGAAATACAACATGTAATAAAAAAGGTACGACCTTTATCAAAAAGAAGCCAAATTATAGTTATATTATAGGTGAGACTACAAAACAGCTAGGTAATTGAATCAATGAACACAGACTCAGAAACAGTGAAGTAAATGTTACATATGCTAACTTTTATAATGAACCTATCACTACAGACAAGTCCAGTATAGGAGATAATGCCAAAAATAAAATTAATTCAAAAGACACGCCATATTAAAATTAATAGTTCACTTTTAAATTCAAAAATTGAGGGCTTCACATACAGTTCATTGGTGTAGTAGCATTACGTTTTACTACCTGTACAACAAAAAACATTTTACATAATAGTTAATAATATGGGGTGACGCAGATAATTCGTGACAAAGTTCAGACAACAATAATATTAGAGCCAACTGCCTCTCGAGGTCGAAATTTCATATCTTGGCGTTAGAAGATATTGGCTTTTGTCTGCGAAAGTCACAAGTTTATAGTGGTTTTCAAGTCATGGCCGAAACGTTTTTGCATGTTAAAAAAGTTAAAATGCTGGAGCAATGTTAGCTAATCATCAATTGAAAAGTAGCCACATCGATGTACAAAGCACACAAATACATGGCATTAAAACAATAAAGAAATTGGTTATTTTATTGTGTGGTATTTACCACACAAGATAAAGTCATTTATAAAGATTTGTTATCAAGAAAAAAACGGATGTACGGTGTCAGGTATTCCTCAGAGCGCACATACGACGAGTTACGCAGAATTGTTTGATGCTGAAGAACGAAAGGCAAAAAGCGTTGAGTGCTGGGACCAAATACTGTTTAAAAGAAGTGAGAAGCTTTTTGGAAAAAATGCCTTCGTCTTGCATTAAAAATGATGGACACATAGAACACTTGCAGTAAATTTTAGCAATGGTAACATACGAAATATTTTCCGACATTTAGTTTTTTACTTGATGATTTAAAACTTCTGTATGTTTGGAAAAGTGGGGATGACCTAAAATTATCATGATAATACATAATCGTATGCAACATCAGTGTGATAATTTTCAAGCGATTTCGTTTTTTTTTTCTCATAATATGATGATCAAAAGTTCGGCACGTTTCTTGTGCCTCCGGATATAATACGATTCTATTCTATTTTGTCACTTGGAATATTTTAAAATTTAGATCTGTTGTTTACATTAAATTTTGTTATTTACTTAATGATCACTTAAAAAGGTTGTAGAACAGCCGAAACGTCGTGTTTAGTAACCAATATTTGTATAATAGTTTTTCATCGTAATTTTATACGGTTACAGCTCTTTACCTTTTAAGGCATGATTAAAATGTGTACGGCAGCGTCATTCTTCTTTCCAATATTTTAATCTAAAGTGTTGTAAACCTACAGGAACAACTAATATTCAACAGGAATTGTGTAATTAGATTTACATTAGATTACACAAAGCCTCGTAACAAATACCATCAGTGAAATACAGCGGCATGCGTTCAGTGCTTTCTCTGCATGCGCCAAGCTTTGGCACGTGTGCCGTTACTTAAAATAGACAAATAGTGAAAGGAGCTAGTTAACCACACAAAGCTCTACTTGTTCTTGTAATAACGATTAGGTCAGCCATTATTAATCAAGGCAGGTCTTTGTTATAAGAGGTTCTCGTGTTTACTGCTTAACACTACCTCCACAGCTCTGGGGTTGCTTACATCTGCCATTTCTTCAGGATCTGGACATTGACAGCAGATGTTACGGTATTCTCGCTAGCATTTTAAACTTTTACCAAGATCAGACATAAGCCGTGGCGCCATCTTTGTTTCAATAATGTAAATTTCTTACTTCGAATCTATACTCTAGATTAATCTTTTCAGATTGATTTTAAATTTAATGTACCAGTATGTGTCTCTCCAAATTAAAACTGTAAAATAAAGAATGTTTTTACAGGAAATGTTGGGAAATAGTCTACTAACAAATTCTGTCATCTATACCCCTCATATCATAAAATTGTATTTAAAACCCTAAACGTTTTGATTGTTTCCACAATCAAAATTAATTGTGGATTAATTGGAGCTGAAAAATTAATTAACATAATGACTCCGAAATTAATTAACATAATGAATTAAGCTTTTAATTTAATATCTAAAAATAAAATTTAATATAATAAAACTTAATTTAATTTAATTTTAATTTAACATCTTTATTAAATTATAATCTAATAAAATAATAACGCAACATTAATATAGCTCTTCTTGAAGCAAAATCTAATTATCAGAGGTAAAATGACTAAAAATCTTTTCTAACTGCTTGTTAACCTACATAAAAAAATTGAATAAATAAAATTCGACACCTACATATATATATATTTAACAGATGTTTCGCGTCATGAAGAGCATTCTGAATGCAAATGAACTCCTAAAATCTGAACTTGTGCTACTGGTAAGTTAAAGTTTAACGTTTATTTAGCTAAAGAAGTTCCATGCATACTCTGTTACTCGTTATAGTAAGTTATTTTCAGCAGTTAGTTCCTTTTGAAATTTTGTAACAGTACAGCAAGTTTATTTTAAGGACTACGCTTACGTTGTAGGATTATGTAACGCTTATCGTTTACATTGAGAATGCTCAACATGCAGCAAAACGTCTGTTAAACAAATCATGCAGGTTTTAATTAACAACAATTCGGTACCTTGTAGGAAATAAAACCAGCAGAGTATTACAACATCAGCATAATATAAAAAATATACTTTTAAACTGCTAAAATAATGTAAAAGTCCATGTAAATTTGAAATGTTAAACTCAGCTGTAGTTTTACTTTGGAAAGGCAGAAACACCTGCAAACCTGTTCTGATACAAGTTGTTGAGCAAATGAGAAGTGGGTCACCTATTGGAGTGATTTTGAAAAAAACTACTAAACTGAGAACACATTATACATGTAACAATTATAGATTATATGTTAAATAGACCATATAAGAATGGCCGGCCCTGGTTATTGTTTTTTGGATATTTTGTTGCACAAATTTGGAACAGTTTTGATGAATTAAGTGATCTCATCCTCTTTCTTCTCAAAAACATTCTTGGGCAAAGGGCGTCCACATTCTGTTTGTGCCTGGAATTTCTCTAACTTATAAAGAGAGTCTATATCATCGAGATTTAATTGATAGTGGGACTTTTTCAATACAACTAAGTGATTTTCCTTGTCGGCTTTGATGTTCATTAGATCATTGATCTTAACCTTTCTTTTCAGATTCTTCAGCAGGAAGGATTTCCTGTTGTGTTTATTGTTTATTAGAGCATGTTTACACTCTAACTGTAATCACATGCACACTCGGGAGGATTGCAACACGGCTGCACTTTTTTGTCAGTTTTTGTTCCACCAAGTTCTAGAGACGGTTTTGCATCTAACAATGACTTCTCGTGCTTTTCTAAAATCTTCTTTACGGCATTCATTAAGGTAGCATCTACGGACAATGGCCAGTTTTCGCCTGGATCTTCATCGAGATTGAAAATAATTGGGGGATCATGTGCAGTAACGTAGTCACCGTAACAGTCAGCATAAATGCAGCAACTCAGTGCAGCCGTATCATTTGCAAAACCTCCTCTGCAAGTTTCGTCAAAATATTCAGAAGAGATCAGAGGGGTTGTGTAGAAATGCACCTTGTAGTAGTTGTATCTCAGTGCAAACAGTCTATCACTGCAGTAGTAGTAAGTCACAATGTGAGGAGTGGTAGTAGAACCATGAAGAAGGACATCTATTATATTTTTGCCTAAACACAGAGTAAAACAAGTCATTAATGTAATGATTTAATTTAGAATAAATGAATTTGACAATGGGCTGTTTCTTTTTGTTGCTATCATACAAATTCAACACATAGTGTCATTTAGAAATTTCCAATCATTACAAGTTGGAATAAAAATGTGCTACAAAAAAAGTTAAATACTTCTTGAAGGCTGGTAACATGGGGTACTTACCAACAAAATGGAAACCTTAAAAACAGCATGTAGTGCATTTTTCATTAACATGTCAAGCTTGTTACTTTTAGTTATAAGAGTGTATTATAATCGACAAAAGAAAGTAAGACAATGGAAGGGGTGTGGCTGATATTCAACTAAACTTTTATGAGTTTTGGTTTACATTAAGTTCTGAATTTAATAGTAGCAAATGAATTGTTTCTACTGTAGTGCATTGGAAATATTTTATGAAGCATTAAAAAAATTTACTTACCATCTATAGTGATATTATCCGGGATGGTAACACCAGCCAAGTCTAACAAAGTTGGAAATATGTCCATTGTATTGACTACAGTTGATGATACCTGACCAGGAGTAATTTTTCCTGGCCACCACGCAATAGCTGGTACTACAAATCCGCCTTCCCATGACTGTCCTTTGCCGCCTGAAGGAAAACCATATGACATGAATTTGCTTAGCCCACAAAATAATATAAGCAGACAACACAAAAATATATGCAGTATGTTTTAAACAGATCATTCTTAACCCAATAATTTCAAACTTGGTCAAATATGAGCGAAAAAACTTGTACAATGCAACCCGGACTCAATTAGCAAAAAACAGTCCTAGATTTTAAAAAATTATCACGTGTTATTTTTCTACATTACATAAATCTTTTTCTAGTGTAACAGTACCAGAATTTTCACACTGAACTTTAGTCAGTATTGTGTCAACTTTCTATTTCTATCAGTAAACTAATGAGTAGAAAATTGTAGTACACTCATAATGCAAGTTATTTCAGTATTTCTAGCATTTTTCTCGCAAGAAGCTCATCAGATGTGCCCACTTTATACTAGCCATTGCAGGTCGGCTGGCTTGTCGTGCTACGTATTGGCTCAAAGAAGATGTCTGCATGCAAGATTTATATGCTAAACATAGAAAATTTATTATGATCAACTAGTCAGAATCACTTGCAGTTGTAATGTCAGCATGATATTATACATCAAACAGGAAAATCGGAAAGGGTGAGAAGGAATTTGAAGTGAGTACTGTGTACTGAAGGCTTTATGCTTTTGTGATGTCAGATGGATTAGAAAATAAATGGTGATTGGTGGTATCCTGCCACTGATAGCTTGAGTTCCATCAAGTTGGAAACAATGCTCAGGTTGCTGCAATCAAGAGAAACTGGGTGGATGTCTTACACGATGAGTAGAACATGAGCATTTTACTGGAACCGAGTTCTGTTGCATAAAATTGTGATAAGTTACATCGTAAGCTTGCTTCTATTGACTGAATATACTCGCGATTAGCCACATACCTAGGGGAATTATGGTCAATCTAAGCTTGATTTTAAGCAACGAATGAAATTTGGTTCCATTAGCACAGTTACATTAACAAACTATTTACCCTATTAATTTAAAACCAAATAGCCCACAAATGCATTCACATGATGTTGTTATCATTTAAATGGCGTTCCCAAGTCTATGCTGCTATGTAAATAGTTCACTTCAAAGAATTTGTTACTTAAGATCAGAAGTTATGCCTATTACTGTTTCTTTTCTGTTTCAACAACAAGGTATTATATCTGCATCCATCTTGTTTGGTACGATGTGATTTGTGCAGACAGAACACTTCGGTGAAGAAAAAAATTGCACAATAAAATATTATGTTTGTGTGAACGAACTTTCAGCTCTATGTTCATATGTGAATGTAGCTTATATGTAAGCCAAGCAGGGTTCAGTTTCACAAAACCATCACTAAGTTAGCAACGTCATTATTACATTAACTAAACTATTAATAACAACATCGTTAATTTAGTGATGGTTTTGTGAAACTGGGCCTTGGTCTCACAAACAACTCATGAGCTTGCCTTTTAGAATGCCCGCTGTGCCACCTTCGCGACAGAGCTCTACTGCCGGACCATTGTCAGAAACGAACAGCACTAAAGTATTATCAACAATTTTCAGATCTGCAATCAAGTCCAGTATTTCACCGACAACTGAAGCCAACTCCTGGATGTTGTCACCGTAAATACCTAAAAAAGGATGGAAAGACCAAAAGATTTTACTCAGCATACTAATTTGACTACTGACACGCAGCACACAAGTGGGTGAATGCAGAGAAATCTACTGACACAATGTGTTACAAAATATATCATTTACACTGATATCATATATCAAATGACACCAAATAGTGCATTTCAGTATTGATGGAAGGCCTATATCACACATTTGGATGTCTGTACATTTTTAATATCAAGGCAAGGACTACTATACACAGGACGTGCACGCTCAGATCTCTGATTCCGCCAGCGGAGGCGATCAATACTTGTATGAACGTAATCTATAAATAGTGCGCTTTAGAGAGTAGTGATCTTGGAAATTAAAGAATGGGCGGATCGGTAGATAGCGAGTATTATTTTTCATTTAATTGGTTCTTTACATTACGGGAGAAAAGTACCAATTGTTTATTTTATGTATCAAAGGAAATTAGTGTTCATTTTTACTTCTTAAATAGCGCACTACTTTAGGCGTAAGTGCGTTTTACCGGAAGTAGTGCTTTGTCATTGTTAATGTGTCATTGTTCAAAGTCAAGTGAAGCGTTGTTTTCGTGCTTGCGTTTGTTTCTTTGTGGATTATTTCAAAATTTCTCTTGGATTTTATACATCTGTGCTCAGCAGAATGCCTAACAAGTGTGGTGTTGTAATATGCAAAGGTAACTATGACACGGAGAACAAGTGTCGTGTGTTCAGACTGCCAAGAGATCATGTAGAAAAACAGAAATGGCTAAGTGTTCTTCCCCCACGCGAAGGCTTTGTTGTTGATCCAACGAAATTTTTCATTTGCGAAAAGCATTGGCCATCGGATACTCAAATGGTCAAAATTCCAGGTGGTCACACCAGGCCAGTGGATCCACCCAGTATTTTCAACGTTCCAACATCATGCTTGCCCACTCCAAAGCCACCACCTCGCCCTCCAAAAACTGAGGACCAGCAGCTGAATTATTTCTTTAAAAAGGATAAAATAACTTCTCTCAATGAATTCACTCCTGAGAAAGACCTGCATAAGACGTATCAGAACCTCATTATATCTCGCACACAAGACAAATTTGTGTGCATGTTCATGGAAGAGGACCACAGTCAATGTTATATGTCAATTATTGTTCACAATAAGCCTACCTTGTGAAGGAGGCTGCTACAGTGGTTGAGAATTCAGGAGGAACTGTTTTAGGGTCCATGACGGACAACCACAAGATTAACCAACAATACTGCAAATTGTTTACCAGACGAACAGACTGGGAGGCTGAACATCCCCTGGAAAATACACGAGTGTGGTTCCTGTTGTATGATACCGTCCACATTCTGAAATGTATCAGGAACAACTGGATCACGGAGAAATGTCAGAGATTATCGTTTGACAAGAAAACTGTTGGCTCATTTGCTGAAGTAAAAAGTCTTTACAAAGCTGAGAAAGACAATGTGCTGAAGTCAACACCTTTGACATATTCTGCAGTCTTCCCATCGAAACTTCAGCTCCAGAATGTGCAACATGTCCTGAGGGTGTTCAACGATCGTGACTTTGCATCGCTGAGACTTCGAGGAGCCCAGGACACGGCAGAATTCATTCAGCAAGTGCTACGCTGGTGGAATGTGGTAAATGTTTCTGCCAGAGGTCAAGACACGAGGATGAGAGACCCTGATCGATCTGTTCAACAAGATACATCTGATACTCTTCAGTCGTTGTTGACTCTGTTTAAGCAAACCGAATCAGGACACGGACCAAATAGAATTGAATGCCTGACACATGATACGCGAAAAGCTTTGATTCAGACCACGGAGGGACTCCTCGCAATCTGTAGGCACTTGCTTTCTGTTGGATTTCACTACGTATTATTGCATGAACTTCAGAGTGACAGAATAGAGAGTGAGTTCTCAGTTTACAGGCAGTCAAGGGGGGCCAATGCATTCATGCAAGCTGGAGATGTCTGTTCAGCATTCAAGCGGAGACTGGCACGTTTCTCTGCATCATTCCTGGAGTTTGTGGACACAGACACATCATCCGAAATCCAGTTGCACACATGCAATGGGATTGATTTCGAGGAGGCCAAAATTATGGAGATTTGTGTTGACGAGACTCTTTCCAAAACTGAACTGAACGCGTGTGTATATGTCGCAGGTTGGTTGGAGAGTAAGTGCCAAAATGACATTTCTTTTCCCGAGGATGAGCCTCTCCTTTCTGAGGAAATGAAAATGTTCATTGACGAAGTGTCTAGGGGAGGTCTTACAGTGCCCCACACATTCACGTTCGAATTCGTAACAACTGGCTTGTGTTTTGTGAAGAAGTCAACTCACACAGTCTGCTGCCGCAACAAGCTCATGAACATCCTCTCCATAATCAATGCCTACTTTGATTTTGGAGAATTTTCAAGAAATGCTCTGAGACGCCTGGCGAATGTACTGCTGCATGGACTACACAATTTGGAGAAGGATCACCAGCAGAACTCAGCCCTTTACCAGACCTCCATTAAGAAGGCGCGACTAGCCGACTAATTGTCGCAAACATCTCTGCAAAATGATGAGTGCAATAATTTCATGTATTCTAATTTACACAGAGGAACCTATGAATGAGTTTATATAGTCCTGACAAAATGGTGCAGTCTGTTTATTCTCTATAGAAAGTGACAGGTAATCTTCGGGACACAATGAGTTGCAGATATGGTGTGTTTTTTTGGGGGGGATATCATAGGTACCATTGTTTTTAAATTACTAGATGAATGAGGAATATGTTCTATGTGTATTGTGGCATGCTATAGGTCACCATGGGGGGTAAATATGTCCAAATTATTAGCACTAAATGTTAAAAATAGATCGCCTCCGCAAGCCAATTCAGAGATCTGAGCATGCACGTCCTGTTGTATAGTAGTCCTTGTATCAAGGATATTTCATTATCACAAATTATAATAAGCATCTGAGAAGTGCTACAGCCGTTTATTTTTTTCAGAAACGTTATCCCCAGAAAGAGTCGAACCATTAGCCATTCGTGCAAAGTATGCTGGCCTCATCACTCTGCTATACGTATAACCTCGCCATGTTGATTACATTACTTCAGGAAGTCAAAGCTAAAAACTGCCATCGTCATTTAGTACACAAAAGGTTTTTAGGACATGAGAAAATCCACCAGCAGACTAAGAGCACACGTCAAGTGATACAAACTTTACATAATTTACATATGCTCCATTCTCCAGTTAGACCTTGTTGAAGCCTATTCAGCTGAGTAATGTTTGCATGTGTTTATTGTTTCTCGATAAATACATAATTTATCAGTGTGTATTAATAAGTCACCACTTTACCTCTTTTAGAGGAGTTTCTAAACTGTGGCATCACTGTAAGGTCTGCATGAGTTTGGGTCAGTCCATAGTACAAAAAGAACGGTTTATCAGTGGTTTTTGCTGCATTTGTTATAAAATGTTTGGCATCACTGATAAGATACCCAGTCATATCTTCAAGTTCAATAGGTTGCTGGATGATGCTGCTGTTGTAGTAAAGAAAACATTTTAATGGATCTGGGTGTGGTATGTGAATCTGCAAAAAAAAATAATTCGTATGCAACGTAACTTTTAAAATAGTAGCTTATAGTGTGAATAATCAAATGAACAATGATGTTTAGGTCAAAGGGCATTCAAGGGCTGATTAAGTTCCAAGCAAATCAAGAACAGAATGCCCTATAGAGAAATTTATTGGACTAGCTAAGATGATGAAAGGTACAGATTAATTTAATGTTAGATACGAAATATGTCCCGCTGATACTGTAGTTTGAGGACAGCTTGCTGGGATACCTAGCTTTGAACTAACTAATGGGTAGCAAGGAAAAAAATACCAACTCACTAAATTGGTTGCTTGCAAAATTTAAAAGATATTTTCAAGGAAATCAACTAATTTAGGTTTTCTTGCAAAAAAGGAAATTTAAAAAATTTTCAAAAAAGAAATTGATAAAGCACGACATTTCAGAACACAACTGTCTACAGCTGTTTTATCTGCAAGCAGAAGAAAAAGAAAAAAGCATAAAAAGTTGTTAAAATACAATACAATATTTTTTGGATATTTTTAAATTTATAACCTAACTATAAAGTAAGTACAACCATTAATTAAGCATGATTGGACTTTGTACAGTACAGAAAACACTACAAGGAAAAAACCCACAAAATGAAACTAATAATACAATAGGGAGAATAGCAATTATTAGCAATACATTTTTTGCACTTTTTGTGTTTTTTCGATACTGGATTTTCTGTGCTGTGTAGTTTTTACTTAATTAAGGATAAACATGACCATAGATATAAATTATAAAACCCAAAATGTTAATACTTGTGTTTTTCTTTTTTTCCATTCAGCTATACACGGTAAACAGAAATGTAATGAAATGTTGTATCTTTGAATTTTCTTATTGAGGAATTTCGTTCCTAATTAATTGCTACAATATTCGTCATTGAGAATTATTTCAATGCTATAACCAGAGGAAAGTTTCTGCTAGCAAAAGAAACTTCGATAACTAAACCGGTTATGACATCTATTTATGATGCCTTGACACACAACTGACCAAAAGAAGGATATAGTAAGCTAGATCGTTGGATGGCGATTTTTTCTCCACCAATATGCGGCAAGATGCTCACTTAAAGCTGAGTAGGCCTGGAAAGGCAGCCAGAAAGTTCTGTTTGAGTGGAAAAGGGCTAGCAAAGCCCGACATAAATGGAATTTGCATACAGAATTTCTGGAAGGGCAACTGAGTGCCATAATCATGCAGTCAAGTCTACCTTCAGCACCCACCAACTAGTGTGATATTAAAAAAAGCCAACAAACCCCAATTGATTTATAGAGTACGTTAAATGACCATCAACAGTCTTAATGTTCTTCTTTATCATTATTTCTCATAATCACCTTTCCACATGGTGTATGCACAGTGAAGGGAAGAGATGTTCCGACCCAGCTGAAACCATGGTGATGGGGCAAGTGATTTCCGTCTGTAGATGTAAACTCGTTAATACCTGAAAAGTAAAACAGTAGTTAATTACTTGCACCTACAAAATGCCAAGACATTGTACTACTTGTTGTCTATGAAATCACATATAGATTTTAAGAATACCAAATAAAATTATTACATTTTGTACTTATTTTTCTTTGACTCTTTGTTGTAATTATACAATTAATACTAAGCAAATACTAAGCAGTAGGCGGTAGAGCAAAAATACACAAAATGCGCATGATATAAACTTCTCTTATCAGCCTGTCCAACTATCAATTGATACAAGTAGGCACAAGCTCTGAAATAGAGCATAAAAGTACAAACTTAGCAAATACCTAAATGCCATTTGCCCAGAAACCCAGTATGGTACCCCACATCCTGAAGCAACTCAGCAATGGTCAGCTCTTCCTTGGGAAGCCCAGTTGTACTTTTTGGATAAAAGACCCTGTCTCTTAATGGATCTGTTTTTACACCAGTTACACCGGAGCGAATTGGTAAACGACCTGTAACAGAAAATTAAATGTAGCTCAAACTGTCAATGCCTAAAATGAAGTGCCTTTATTAACAATTGCACACCTAATATTTATTTGACCAAATGATATCTTTGTAGCTTTTATACAATGAATAAATTAATGGAGAAATAGACTTTTTCATTACCATAGTGGAAAATTGTTGTGTGAAGTAATGTATATTACTACAAGTTTCACTACTACAGCAGTACTTGACTGTTAAGCCACCAACGTGCCCACCACAGCTAGTAACTTCGACCGAAAGGACAATACTCGGAAACGAGTGAAAGCCGACGACGACGACTTGACTACCATAAAAAACAATCAATTAAACACCCCATATTACAGAAGGAAGTGGCGAGCTCGTTTTTAATCTTCGTGCAATAAACTAACAAAAGTGAAGATCATGTAGGAGATGAGTTTCAAAATAACACACATCATTGCAAAAAGATAAATTAAAGAAGCCTGATAACAAATGAATTGTACTTAAAGAAGTTTCAAACATTTAGAGTCTATAATTACCAGTTAGAAGAGCACTTCTGCTGGGAGTGCACAGGCTGTCCGCAGAATACCATTGTGTGAAGCGCATGCCTTCAGTGGCCATACGATCAATCCTATTCCATTCTTGTGTTGGATGGCCATAGGAAGAGAGATCTCCATATCCGAGATCATCGGCAAAAAGTATAATGAAATTTGGACGAGTATGAACATTGGGTTTTGATGAACAGCCAACACCATTTTCGCAGTTGCCTTCAGATGTTGCAGTGGCAATTATACAGAGAAGTAGCAGAAAAATCCAAAGCATAATACTCATTCTGGACCTAGAATAAATTTGTATGTATTTAGTTTTTCATTCTGATAAAAATGTTTAACATTGTTTTAAATGTTTGTTCAAGCTTTTACTGCCAAACAAACTAAAGTTTAAAGTTACATACCAGTGACACACAGGCATACTGGTCGATTTTTAGAAAATAGACTGACTATGGCTGAGAAGGATACAAACATAGCTTGATACTAAAATCAAGTAGACAAACTCAGGAACGTGTATTTTTAATACTTTAAGTGTCTCACTCTACAGATACTAATAAAATACTTAAAGAGTATACAGATACCACAGTAATTGTAAGTAGTAACTAAAGCCAAAGTTCTGACAGAAATCCATTTTACATTATGGATGCGAATTTTGCAACAGAAGGCATTAGAATAACATTAGTTGATGTTTATGTGCACCACATAATAGAAAAGAGCTTCTCCAAATCAAGAAAACCAGTGCCAAGGTCCCGCAATAAATACAGAACTCAATCTTTCTTCTCAAAATTGGCACTTATAAAAAATTACTGACAAGACTTCAACACAACATCGTTGTTTGCAGTACGTTAATGTTAGCTGATTGCAATAGAGGTACATCATTTTCCTGGAATGAAACAGTAAGTTTATTAAATTCTTTGCAGTATTGATTATCGAATTCTTTATAAGATTACATTTATTAATTAAATACTTGGAGTAAAAGTCAATAAAAAGTTACTAAGGATAAAAAATGGTCAAGTCAAACAGGTTTTTAAATTACAAAAATAGGTAAAACAATGATCATAATTTTTAATTATTATAATTGATAAATTGTGCATTTTAGCAACACTGAAATGAATACTAGACAAGTCTTACCTCAAAAGAATCATAGATATTTATATGATCTGGCGATCATTGAGAGAGAACACAATAAATATGTAAATAAAAAAACATGATCACGAATATGCTAGATTAGTAAATAAGTAACAAAAAGCTTTGGACTCGTGTTTATGGAAAAGCCTGCAGGCACTTTGGAATTTTTCCGTGTGATCACCAAATCTTAGATAATTTTGCAACAATTACGTTAAATGAGAGCCACTTGCGCTGACGACACTGGATTACTTGAAGTAATTATAACTTTATCATGTCACATCACATCCAATGTAAGCATAAATTCACTCTAAAAATTACTTTCATTGTTACAGTACACTTTGTTTTATAAAAAATAGTTAAAGTGAGCTACAATTCTCAACAAAAAAAATTAATATTTTATATTAACAAAACAGATTTTTGTAATATAAAAATATGGAATACTTGCATAATATACAGCACTGAATGACAGAGTTAAAATTATCACTTTTTATCACAGATTTAAAAACAAAGAAGTAGTATAAAAAAGCTTGTGGATCTATATTATAAATGCTCTATACATGTTAACATACAAAGGATAATTATCATTACAATAAAATATTTTTAAATAAATGCATTACAAGCACAAAAGAGAAAACATCACATAAGAATACAATAAAGTTAAAAAAAGGACTGTTAATGCAAAAATTGTCAGCAGATCATCACTCATGAGTATATAATAACACAGCAAACAGAATGGCTATTGGTAAGCAAATATTCCCAAAAGCTCAGCTGAGCTGAAATGATGGTGGTAACCTAGTTGTTAACAGACTATAGATAAGAGGTTACCCGATGCCATGAATCCAAAGGTGCAAAAATTGTGTTGGTTACCTCATAATGAGAAAACTGCAAAATTTTGTATTACATAAACGAGAACGAAAACAACACGACAAAATAAATGGTTCTACGGAGTTATTCACAAGTGATACCATACGCATATACGATAATGACACATGATATATATATTCAAATATTCCTATTCAAAGAACAAATAATGTATCACTGGTTAACATTTTTAATTACAGAGAGACTTGTTGTGATTGATATCATGCCGTATAAACAATAAATGTTTGTCTAGGTACTCTAGAATGTGAAAATTTGCAGTTGGAATAAAAGAAGTAGAAAAACACAGCGTGTATACATAACTTTCATTAAAACACTATTGCGCTGTGTAGTGCAGGATAAATGTGTGCTTAAATGTATGATTACCATACACTGCTTATTCCATCCACCATCCAATAATGGGAAGCAGTCATAGTTAATATCAGTTTGAAATCAATTTATAAATCTAAAATCCCAAAAGTGAGATGAAATTGCAAAAATATTTTTGTTTGTAAATCAAGACTGCATCATGAATGTGCAAATCAATTTAGCAACTAATTTCATTCTGCTGCAGTTGCTGCCGCTACAAACAATCATATGTACATGTGATACACAAATACACTGCGCAATACAAGGAAGATTGAAGGAAAAACCGACTTTCGAACAACAACATGCATCGTACAGGTGTTTTAATGCACACCTAAAAATGTTGAAATTGCCACACAATTTACACGCTCAAAATGCTTGGCTTAAAAATGCAAAAAATACAATGAGCACAGCAGTAGCATGTCAGCTAATGTTCTATGTTTGGGACATACCTAAAAATGACAGTATTGATAATGCAGGTTGAAAAACATCAGGTAGGCCTGTTATCTGAACAACGCACGAGTACAACTGACAGATGCAATGCTATTCCTGTCAATATAAGGCACACTACAAACTGTGATGCAATTAACCCAGTTAATGCAGAATACATGTCAATTGTATCTTGAAGATGCCGGCACGGAACAGAAAGACCAAATTGTACATTGCATCGTTCTTGTTTTGCTTTGATTTCCAGAAGCTCTTTTCTACTGTAACCCACAATTATCACCAAAGTTGCAATTGTTACTCCAAGGCTCGCAAAACACAAGAATGTGCAAATAATGCTAGGCCATTTAGTATGGCGAAAACCAGTAAAAACAGCAACTGTGCCAGCTACAGAAACAACAATACCACTCCATAAACCTTCGCCGGAATTCGAATTTGGCAAACGGCTACAAACAATCACAGAAGCAATCCCAAGCACAATGAGCACACCACCAAGAATAAGCAGGGGGTACCGTTGCCAAGCCCATTTTTTAATTTCCTTCTGTTCTGATCTGGTAGAAGCCTGCATTGCGTAGGCAGCATTAAGCCTCAATACGGTGTGCAGACAAACTGGTTCCTCTTTACAGCGTTATCATCTAAGAAAGCAAAAAATTGAAAAATGACTGTAATTTCCCATTTTAAATTTACTACATGTTAATTTCAATAAAGTAATGAGTTTTGAACCACTTAACCACGTGCATGGTTGATCAGTTCTGACCAAAACCTTCTTGCCAATAATTGTCAAAGTCTGGAAAACTAATTTACAGTTCAATCGGTTGAATTTTAAAGTGATGATTTTTTTGGTCGTTGAAATTCGGTCGTTGGCTGCAGGTGTAGTAATTCATAATCCACGCCAAATTTATTTTTAAATCAGAAGAAATTCATTTTATTGATAACATTAATAAACGATGGTACAGTAATGATGTAGAAATATCCCAGATGATAAATAATCCCATAATAAATCACAGCAAATCACAGACATCACAAGCAACAAGCTGAAGTAACTTATGGATTCACCTTTAACATAATAAATCACAGCAAATCTTACGTACAAAATCACACTACAAAATTGGGGAATTTACGTACAACGTGTAGATCTTTGTGTAGTGGCGTCATAGAATTAGATGGTGCGTCCTCAGAGAGAAAAGTCTAGGCGCACGCGCTTTATCTAAATCTATGACGCAGAGTGTTTTTTCACTGTATTTAGTAGTCCCTGGTAACACTGATGTGGGTGACTGGGTGATAGCTCACTGCGTAATATAGATTACCTAAATACACCTGCGTGCTACATTAACAGTTGATCATTCTCTGCTGTAGTGTACGTTAGGCCCGGGACAGTGATGACTATGGTACTAATTGTAAAGCAGGTGCAAGCGTGCAACTGCTGAATTACGAATCCGTCGCAAGAGATTTTTTATGAAACTTATAGTAACGTTCGCAAGTTTTTTTGTTGCATTCACTAAATCACCCTACTGTTACACTGTCTCACCTACATAATTTTCATAACACAAACATTTTTACGAATAATTATTATAGTTGTAGGGCGCCCAGTAACCCACTAGCCGAAGTAGGACACTTCCGGTAAAACGCATGTACTAAATTTGCGGAAAAGCAGTGTCGTACATGGGCAGCCCTAGTAGGGCGCTGGCGATTTTTCTCGAGAATTATGATGACATAATAAAACATAAAACTGAATTTGTTTTACAGAAAATGTAACTTTATAATAATGATGGATGACAATTTACAAAATTAATGTATTTTTACAATAGTATCATCAGTATTATTAGCTCCTTTAAAATCATCATTAAATTAAGTATCTAATGCTTTAAAGAGAGAAACTATGCACACATTTATTACAGAAATAATTGCAAGTTTAAAGATGAGACAGATGCTGCTAAGCCTTCACAACACGAAAATGTAATTTTTAACTTTTTAGAAAAAGCAGAGACAATTAGTTTTAATAATATCAATAGTATTGTAACATGTTGGGTACTGCCGTACATGGTTCGCTAGCCCATGTAGGGCACATAGGTCGCTAGAACGTTTACTTAGGAGAAAACAATTATTTGTCCAAGAAGTAGTGAAACGGATCACCTGTCTGTGAAGCGAGACAAAATAAAAATGATATACCTTAAACAAATGTTGAAATCGCCTAAAAAGTGGGTTTATTTCACTTCAACAACATTAATATCGAAGCCAAATTTAATATTGTCCGTTCAACCAGCATAGAATAAAATTCTTTTATTTCACAAGATGTATAATAAATTATTTGACGTGTGTTGACGTTTCTAACTATTATTATTATTACATAAACAAGGACAAACGGACGGTGCCAGTATGCTTAACAACTCAATTCGCGACCTGTCTCTAGTGTCCTACTTGGGCTAGCCCATGTACGACGCATCCTACTTGGGCTAGCCCATGTACGCCATTCTACTTCGGCTGGTGGATTACTTGGCGCCCAACAATAATATTACCTAATCAACAAAATTTACCAGATTTTTTTATGAATATAAAAACATGGAATAGTAGCATAGTATTATAAAAAAAAACTGAATGAATAAAGAGTCAAAATTTTACTGGTTTAAAGAAAGAAACGTGAATCCTGCAAGACTGTAATATTAAATGCTTTGATGCATATTTAAGTGTAAGAAAGTCTTAGAAATATAATTATTTTTAAATTCCAGCCATTAGAATAAGTGCGTTACAAGCACAGAAGAGACAGAAGCATAATACACGACAGAGGGGTAGAAAAATGAAGGGTTTTTAGTACAAAGTGTTTGCAGATTGTCACTTATGGTCGAGTATACAATAATTAATTAATATAGCTATTAATATCACTGATAATTATTCGTGATGGCAAAAACAATTTAATGGCTTCACATAATAATTATGTTAACAAAGATTTAGGCCTACTACCTTCAATTGTCACTCAGCATTACAGATTATCAAACAATGGGAAATTTTAACTCGGATCTTCATCGACGTAAAACATGATTGGCGGGTTGTGTGTGGTTATAAAGTCACTGTAACAACGAGCAGCATTTCAGTACAATCAAATCATTCCCAAATCCATCCTGACATGTTTCAGTCACAAAATGAGGAGAAATGGTAGACGAACCATGAAGAAGGAGCAATACTCCTGTCTAAAATAGAAAAATGACACTGATTTGCTTAACTATTGAATTATAATGAGGTTTACATTTGCATGAAGCAGTTCTTAAGGTAAAATTAATGAAAAACTTCAGTGGCATAAATTTAGTGTATTGCCACTGCCTCAATGTACGTGTGGTTCATACAAGCAATTTAGTTCACTATGTAACATGCAAACATGTAACGCATACATGATAAGTCCTTACAAAACAACTTGCAAAATTGTAAGATTTAGCAAAATCAGCAAGAACATGCGAACTGTCATCATATATTAACCTCTAATGATCAACAGTGACGACACGCAGGATAGGCTGTATTATAGCCTAGGATACTACAGGCCTAGCTCTGCTGAGCTTGATTGTTTCACACACCTCATATGGTACAATATCATGCTTGCCTTCACCGGAATACAACAGCACAGTTTGTGTTTCACATACTATATGTCATACCATACCGTGTTGTGGCAATGTCTAATGCCACGGCATGTTTTTTTTAGCATAAAAGATAAAAATTTTGTTAAAGGGAAGAAAAGGCAATTTGTATGTCCCAAAAAAACTTTCCACTTCTTTCTGGATGTTCTTTCTAACTCGCCATGCAGTTCTGTTTATAGTACTATAAAGGCGCAAAAATATCCCTGGCAACAATGTAATAAGTTTTAAATTTATACTAAATCAAAAAATGCAAGTTTTAACATTAAAATGAATAAAGTGAATAAACCATAGATATATATATACATGTATATTACTATGTCAGGGCCGGATTTATAGGAGGAACAGAGCGTAATTGCTCGGGGCCTCCTGCTAGAGGGACACCCGGCCAAGGATTTCATTTATAAAAATGTAATAATTATAAAATTGGTTTTATTATTAAAAGAATTAACAAAGTGTGTATGGGGGCACAAGAAACTAGAAAGGCAGGGTGCCCCCATCCATTTCAAGATGGTGCCCCCTTTGAGTAATTTGATAAATTGGTGACAGTAAAATAGTAAGAAAATTAACAGAAAAATAATAGTAAAGAGTGTTAATCTAAAAATTATTATCATAAATGGATTTATAATACCCACGATGCTGCAAAAATGTAGGTAATGTAACAAACATTTATGTGAACACTTTAGAAGTATTTGTCAAACAGCTTAGGAAAATGTATTGATTGTGTTTTTGAAGTCAGTAAAATTGAGAAAAATAAAATCATAAATTTTCGCACGGGCGAGCACAGCCATGCGTAGCAACTTAATGCGCAGGCACGATACCAATTGCGCATGCGCGACAGTAACAAACAGCTGATCTAGGCACTGGCACTGGGCATCCAAGAATATAATACCGTCACTCTTATAGGCTGTGTTTTCCGTTAGTGGTTTGGAAATCCGCCATAATTACCTTTGTGAAACAGTAACGTTTGCAAGTATTTTTCTTGCATTACATGCAATAGGCGTAAGTCTTCAAATAGCATTAAATTGGTACATTTTATTTTTGCTTTATGGACGTGTTTTCTAGTTCTATTTTTCTTAATCTGTACCAGTATGTAGAAGTTGACACGTTAATAACACTGATGATCATGATGCTAGTTTTATTAATAATAATTACATTTTTCGGGGTTTTGTTTTTAAAGGCAAATTATGTTACGTAGATATTTCTTTAGTAGTTCGGCAAATCTGCGCAAATTGCGCCTAGGCTTATAAAAATTTCTAACTGATGGACAAGGCTGGATGATTTGATAACCAATATTAATTCTTCACCACCCCTTCTCTTGTTCTAAATTCCTTTTTTAATTTGTAATTTGCTCTTTGTTTTCTGTTATGAAATGTATGTAATAAAATTATATATATGTTTTTGGAGATAAAATAAAGTAATCTAATTTAAATCTAATCTTAATCTAAATCCGGCAGAAGTATGTTAGCCATATATCTCTGCTCCTATAGATAAAAGGTCAGGATCAGTCACCCCTCCCACAGTGAGCTTGGAATGCATTCACAGACTAGCCTTGGCTAAAGCAAAAACCAAATCACGCAGGAAGTTGAGCTTACTATATATATATATATATATATAGTGTAAAGTAATGTCCGATGACGACGACATTAGCAAAGTGAAGCAAATGTTTCTTATTACGTGTATGGAACAAATCTCACAAACCATATTATATCGGTAGTGGAGTCATAGAAGAGAAATCTGTTGTACGTGATTTGGGCAGCTTCGTGTCCAATGACCTAAAGTGGAATATTCACGTTAATCACATAACAGGTCAGGCAAATCAAGGTTTTCCTCTCAAGACCTAACAGAGAACTATGAGGTTATGATTCCAAACATTTCATTGAATTAGCTCCATCTGTTCCAATTTGCTCCTCGAAGGGCCCACCTATGGAACTCACTCTCCGCTGATGCTGTAAATGCAACATCTGTCGATAACTTTAAAATGAATATGAGAAAGGACCATACATGAGTTGACATTTAGGTCCTGATTTCATTGCAAAGAAGATAAAGAGTGTCTGTGGTTGAAGTGCTGTATCTATAAATTTAGGTTTGAATCGAATTAGAACATCCAATTCTCACCCCTAATTATTCCATTAATCTTTCTAAACCAAACACTCACACTTTATAGACCATTTCGTCCTCTTTCTGAGAGTTTGTTTATTTTATCCAAATTGCCCAAACAGTAAAAAAATTATTTTTTCTAGGGGCTGTTTGCCCATTTTTTCACAAAATTTTGGTGGGTGGATCCGTTAAAATGCCTACTGCAGCGGCTTGTGAATTTTCTGGGAAACCAAACCATATTTGTTACATTCTACGTTAAAAGCTCTTTCCAGTGATATGTAGCACTCTGTATCTCATGCTACCGTTTTTTAGAGCTGAATTTTATAAGTTTTGCAAAAAGGGCAAACGCATGGTTCCTCCCAGACATCTCAGATCGAAAAACAAACCTCCATGGGACCTTGAGTGACCGAGACATAGACCGTGTCGCGCATATGCGAAATAAACCCACTGAAATCGATGAAGATCAAGCTTTTAATTATGCTGAAAGACTGATTCATGTCCCGCTTTTATTTTAGTTTTTGAAAGATTGATCCTTTCTTGATTTTTGTTGACTGTAGTAGTTTGGAAAAAGTACAATAGGTACAAGCTAGGTACAGTAGGTACCATAGCTAGACCTTGAACAGTTTTCACTTATCATGTCTTCCTGTGTGTTTAATTCCAAATCAAATTGGCATAGTTCAGAATTGGTCTCATCATTGATATAACTTTGTCATTATTGGCCATCAAGAAAAAAACTTTGCTTGATGAAAGTGAAGGCTAACAACATGATTAGGCATAATATCAATTGTCTTCCCTGCCACTTTGTTTTCTTCAAAACTATGCTCATATGCCATTAAGTTATATTTTTTATTCTCGCAACACTAACTTTTCTACGTTTAGAAAATTATACTTATCATCAAAATATGCCTAGCCAGATTTCTGCTTGTCGATTATAGTTATGCATTTCCTCCCACAGAGAAAACAGCGTAATAGATGATATTCAATGGCATATCTACTATATTAAGTATTTTGACTCCTGTAATGTTATAAATAACTGGTCTAATGACGTAGCTACTAATAGTAGCTGTCTAATGATGGGCTACTACCTAATTTGTTTACATCAGTTTATATAACTGTTATGACAACAGTACAGGTATGTCACAGCATAATTATATTGTTATCTGTTAATGACTGAGTTTTGAGTGATTATATTCATTTTGGACTTGCGAGACCCGATTTGTCTATTCATTAACCATTTTTTTATGGATTTAAAATTAAAAACAAGGTTTTCGTGTAATTTTTAAGCTTTTGTCGCACGCTTCATTGGCAGATTTGTTCACTAAACAATAATACTGCGCAGAGTAATTAAGTCAATATAAGACCATTGTTTAGCACAAGCTATAAATACGGTGCTGGGAAAGTAAAAGTTCAAAGGCTCTGCAGCTGAGAGAATGAACATGTGTATAACATGTTTTTGAAACTTGATCAAGCTGTCCAGTTCTCATTAAAATAGTTTTTCTTTAATTTTTTAGTGCTAAAACTTAGCCGCCATGGCGACACATGCTGGAGAGCATGAACTGCAGCGCCTTGGCTCATCAGAAGAAGTAGAATGTCGAAAATTTCGTAAGGCATCTGGCTGGCAAAGAGTGACACTATTCTGTTATAGTTACAGATCTATTTAATAATCATAATTTATGCACACAGTATGCATGCAGTATTAACATTTAAGCGTAAAGAAACTGTTTTTATGAGCTCAGTGGCAGCAGTTCTCCAGCCAGTAATTTTTCACTAATGAATCTAGTCGGTACTTCATTTGATAATGGTACTATAGTTCTTTAATTCAGAGTCTTCGTTACTTGTATCTTCCTATTTGCAGCCTGGTCTACAGAGGTTACAATACATAAACAAAGAATCGACCATTTGCAATTACACAGTATAGATTTATTTCTGGCGAAAGATAATTAAGAGGTTGAAATGAATTGATATAACGGGCTAGAAATACATTTTTACATAAAAGGTAAAAACTTGGAAGAAATGTGGGAGGAAAAACACAGTTCGTAGAACCAAAACTTTTCACACATACAACTTGATAGACTGGTAGAGTGTTATATGATTAAAACCAGAGATAAGCAATGCATAGATATTTGTAAGACAATCGTAGAAAATACGTCAGGCAATGTCTCACAAAGCAGTATTACGCTGTATGAATGACTAACAACTACGGATTTCATAATTTAACACTATTTTATATACATAAAAAAGTGTCAAATTGTTTATAGGGCAATGATTTTATGGTGCATTTTAATACAATGCAACAGCATTATCTCTGTACTTTCACATGTATTTTAAGAAACAAAATGAAAGGTCATATCGACACAAACACCATCACAGCCTCTGGGTTATAATATTAATGATTTAACGAGAATTTTATTACAACCAGCAATTAGCTGCACACAAAAGAATACTGATGGAAAATTACAACTAATCAGAGTAAAAATTGTTAATCATTTATTAGATACACAGTAAAACATACTAGAAATAAATTCAAAGAAAAAATAAATTTAAAAATTAGACTGTAAATAATAAAGAGTATATTAATATGACTAGTTGATAAAGGCCAAGTAGATGAGCAAAGTCACAACATCATAACTCCGTCAGCCTATTGATACAAATAAAATGAAGTGAAAAAATGAAATTTGACAAGGATTCACAATTGCAGACAGATCAAAGATTGTCATCTTTCTACGTTACCACGAAGAAAACAATTTTTTCGGCCTTCAAGAGACATTCATAGAACAAGTAGAGTTCATAGTCACCATCTAAGTGTACACAAGCAAATGATGGTATTATAGTTTTTCGTGTAAGCTTTGGGTAAGAAAGTGAGTGTAATATCACTTGAATCTATGACACCCACAAAACTGCAATAAAGGATTACATTAGTCAAATGACTGATGCATTTATGAATGGAAATGAGCTTTATTTGAAAATGCAGCTTTGCACTGATGAAAGTAAATGCAACTAAAAGGCCAACTAGCAGTTTCAATTATCATATCCAAACATTTGACGTTTGCACAAGTTTAGCTAATAACACAGTAAAATTACATACAAGCCTGGTGTTTAATTATTTATAAATATTTAATAAATATCAACAAGCGACGTGACTAACACACAAGTAAATAGTGATTAAACTATGGGTTATTTCTTCAGCGTGAAGAAACTGCGCTTTTTCGGTTCTTCCTTCTTCTCGGCAGTGGCGGCGGGAAGCGTTTGCGCTCTGGAGGGGGAGGGCGGAGTGATGGGTGTGTCTCTTACAGCCTGAATTGCTCGTATCCAGTACTCCATCTCACCGTCATCCTTAGCTTGGAATAAGTATACGCTGCCATCTTCGAGTCTGAAAGGTAGCACAATAACAATGGTAATTCTGTAAATGTAATTTTGTGTTGTTTGATAAATAAAAAAAAATTGAACTTGCACACATTGTAAATATGCAATTAGATACTGAACCATGTTCACTTTTATATTTACTTAGCATAGTGAAACATATAGACTGTGCAAGTTTTGATTATGCAGACATCAAGGAAAGGTAAGAGAATACATTTGTTGCCACGTCTTGTATGTCTTCACTGCAAATGCATTTTGTATAACACCAAGTTTGCTAACTATGTTGATAACATCAGTGCAGAATAAATAAATAAATTGCTAACACTTTACAGTAAACAACTGTTTTACCTTTGATAAAATGGTAATTAATGTATTTATAGCTGGTACACTGCCAGTCAGCGTGTGGATGGAATCTACTCACAGTCTAGACTACACTTTTTTGTCCAGGATACAAGGTCTTTATAATTAAAGCCTGACTGAACTAGTGTTCTTGTAATTTTTTTATCTCCATTTATTGATAATTATGTGTAAAGGGTTGGCAACCAGGATCCCCGATCCAGAATTTTCGGACCTGACCCGAATCCTAATCCCACACCGTTAAACGCGTCCCAACCTCGAGCACCCCTAATTTGCATTTATTTTTCGGAAGAAACAAAATCAGTGAAATCAAGCAAGATGACGCTACTTTTGCACAGTAACATCACCCTGGCCATACTGCTTAGAAGACAATAGTTTTGTTGAACTGTTTTGTAAGCTCCAAATTAATAAAATAAAACTCATTTATTTTAGTATATACACAATTAAACACAATTGTGTTTAACAAATATAATAAAGCACATGATTTTAGTTCGCAAAAATATACTAACTTCAGGCGGAAAACGTGTTTTTTCTTTGTATAATCGCTTGGAACTTCAGCAGTGCAGCTTCGCAAGTCTAGCGGTGTTTCGTTGCGGAACGTAGCACCTTCCTGGAAGAAAATTGTTAACTGTAGAAGAAATGAAATTAATGTACATAATAGGCTACTGGTATTACACAGGATGGTACTTAACATTGTTTTTTCAAAGAACGTCGTGAACAATGACCATGTACAAATTACAATGTTAATACATCATCAAAGGGTATGACATTTTATTTAAAAATAACTGTGAGTAGATTTAAGTACACCAAGATGCTGTAACTGGAACTGAACCGTAATCACGAAGAACTGATAAACGCTGACAAATTCAACCAATCAGATTTGTTAAAGAAGTAAATCAAAATTTACTTCAAGAAATGAACAGAAACGTGATGCAAAAAGACTATTCCAGATGGTTCTGGGTTTGATCCATATTTCTCCATTATTGTCTCTCTCTGTTTATTATTTCTTATAACATTATAACATAATGATCTGTTTCTCTCCATTTATAACAGCTGATTTTCCAACATGAACCATTTGGATGTGAAAAATAACTATCTTACTTGTTTGGCATGCTTCTGATCCTTATAGAAAATGAGATTAGCTCCTCTGAGCATGGTGTAAACTTTATCCCATGATCTGAAAAAAAATTTAAGTTGACGAATGACACACACATTTTTGGCCTAAAAATTGAGCTAAACAAGCGAAGTTAAGTTATTTATTGATGAAATTCTCGCTTTAAAGACGCTTCTGACCTTTCTTAAAATAAGTGTGTTTTAATTCTAAAAATAGATGCTACTGGAAATATAAAGGTACTGTACTTCTGGTATGCCTGGGAGGTTGCAACACCAGACAGTCAGCTAGCTGCAAGATTAGCAGTTTTTCTGCATTTGCTGAGCACTGGATATTTCAATTGCAAAAGACTCATGGAAGGACACAACAGCATAAGCATATGATAAGATTCTAGCGCCGCATTTCAACAGTCTTTTGTGAGTGATTTACAATGCTCAAACATGATAACACGTAGTCATGACAAAAATGGTCGTAAGTCGTAGACCCCAACTATCAAGCCTATTTTTATTTTTACCTATTTGATGACTTCTTGCCACCAGGAATAAGGTCCTGCTTTCGGAGTAGGATGTTTTCCATCTGCGTATCACCAGCCTCACCTAAAATTACAAATAAGTCTTTAGAAATCTCTATGGATCTAAGAGCATCAGGTCCAAGAGCATGAGCATGAAACAATCAGGTTGACCCACAAGCAACAGCTGCTTCTGAATTCTAGTTGGTCTGACAATTAAATTAGTATTGCGTATAGCGTTTATACAAGACCTGAGCACTTCAATTCCTACAGAATATGAGCATGAAACACTCGGGTTGTCTCATGAGTAACGGCTGCTTATAAATTCTGGTTGGTCAGACAATTAAATCACTATTGGGTATAGTGTTTATATAATGGAATTCCATACAATGATCACTTTTTGTTAACAATTCATTCATTTTCTTCCTATAGACTCTGCATTGTTCTTACTTAGGATCACCGGCCAGGTTAGTCCTAAGAATGTTTATTTAAGAAAGCAAAAGAGCATACAATGATAAGTTTCCTAGCAACGAGAGTCCAAAAGTGCCGCATGACTCATGTCATGATGAAGCAACAGCGACAATAAACTGTAGGTGATTTAATTTTGATTTGTTTGATAAAAAAAAAATTTTGTACTACCTGCACTTGCAAATATTGTAAATGTACAAGCAGATACTGAACCACATTTACCTTACATTTTCTTACAGCAAACAACAGTTTTATCATTGACAGAACGACCTTGAGATTAATAAGTGGAATTTTTTCAGTAACTACAAACATGCAGCTACTGGTGTAACAATAGTTAACAAATGTGCAATAAAAACTTAAAATAAATGATTCGACACCCATTTGAAAAACTCACCCTGTACTTTCAACTTTTTCTGTTGTGCAGGCGATGCTTTACTAGTCGCAACCTTAGCTTTAGGTTTTGCTAAAGAAAGAAATCAAAAACACATGCGTGTGAAGTGCTCATGCAAACTAACACAGTGCCAGTGTGAGCTAAAATAAGTGTGTAAATAAAAAGTTTACTTAATGGGAAAAACAAAAAATGGTAATAACTGAACTGGAGTTTTCCTGGTTTTCAGTAGTAGAAAACTGAAAGTAGAAATTTTAAAAATCAACAATAGCATCTAAATCATATCTTTACGATGATTAGATCACATTTGTAGTGCAAGAAGTGCTGATCAATGAAAAGGAACTTTGATTAGCAGCACTCTACTATAGCTTAATATGTGCCACCGCTCTTAGTAAATAGACCGTCCGACAAAAACTAAACACTGCTATGACAGTAGATAGTCAGTGTTACTTTCCAAAAAAGTGTTTCAACTTACACAAACTTAATTTCAAGCACAGCTAAGCAAATTTAGTTGACCTAAGTGATTAAAAATATCCGAAAACTTTCCATGCGAAAAACATTTAAATCACAGAGATAAATATCAGAAAACAAAAAGAAAAAATCAATAAAATTCTGAAGTGCACTGAAATAACTGTAAAATAGTGACATGCCACTACAGCACAAAATAGAGAAAACAATGCAGAAAATAATGTTTGGCATTAAGATGCAAACTGAATAACAAGGCAAATGATGAGCATGTAATAATAGTAATGATGTTCAGAAGGCGAAATTCATTTTCCAAAAATTGTATCTAAATAGAAAAGTTTAGAATTGCTTACCGGATGGAGGACTAGACTCTGACGAAACCTGAGCATCGCCGGAGCCAGCTCTTTCTGCTCTTGCAGTTGCCTTTTTAGCAGCATCGGCTTCATCTCTAAAAGATATACAAATTTAATGCATTTAGTTAGACACCTAACTATTATCATAGGGTTATCAGCAACCTAGCTACCAGAAAAAATCTTATTTGAATGTTGATTTTGCTATTTTCCTCTAAATGGTGCAACAAAGTAGGATTAATCTTGTATCCTATGGCATGTTGCAGTATAACAAAGCACTAGCAGCTTAGCGTATGTGTTAGTGTCTATACGCTAAGCTATACAAATAGTGTCTTAGTGTTCGGATGATGATTTCGACAGCTTAAACACGTTTATCATAGTTTTGTTGATTTGTTTGCAAGACTTCATTCATAATTTACCGTATAGACTAGAAATTATGTATGCTGACACCTAGTTTAAATAGCTAAGCATGAGTCTACCTTGCTAGTTTGGACCAAGCATAAAAAACATGACCTATATGATAATCTATCTTTAGGCAAGAAATCAATACAATCCTGATAAGCAACCTTACTTGGGTTGTAGACTATATTACTTGAAAGAAGGGCTTACACCACTCTTATGGAAAGGTACTGACCTTCTGTCCACGAATATTCAGTCAAAGTGATCTAAAATTCAAAGTTATCGGCAAAGGTGTGACTGGTTTTAGATGGCCGATTATTACCTACAGCACTTAATAAACAATTACCGAATCAAAATCTGTTCAAACACTATACTTTCTAGTCTTAAAAAATTGTTAATATACTGTTCCACATATGTTACTTGAGTTTTAAGTCAAATACTGTGTTGAACATTCTCATTTTAACAGAAAAAAATTTCACAGGTAATTTTTCTTCCCAGCTTATTTTATTGCAAACAACATAACAAAAAAATCTATTTCTGCCGATGTGAAGCGTGTCGGACTCCACGTTTGGCAGATACAGATCAATAATCCCACTGTTCATATTACATATATAACTTCCAAATGTCATATTTCTGTCAGAGGAAAGAAACTGTTTGCAAAAAATACTGTTGTACAAGTACAGTGCTTATACATTGTAAGGATTTATAGAAATCAGATAAATGCAAGAGGTTTTATAAGGTTCCAATACTGAGGAGATATAGTTGATGCAGTCATCTCATTATCATAAATACATAAAACTTTAACTTTATCAGCACTACTTTCAACAAAAAATTAAAGCTAGTCTTATGTCTTACTGTTCTTTTCGTATCTTTTCAGCTTCCTCCTGCATGGCTTTCTCTTCAGCCCGCCTTTTTTCTTCCTCCTCTTCTTGTCTACGTCTTAATTCTTTCAATTCAAACTGTAACGAATTAAACAATGTTTTAACATTAACAACAAACAACCATAAACAAGATGAAAAGAGATTACTAAATAGGAACAATATCAATAAAGTCACATCCGCACTAATT
>JAQGDQ010001917.1:0-21162 GCA_030141605.1 Tubiluchus corallicola
TATTAGGCCTTTCTGTACTTGGCTCCTTGACCAAACTGCTTGTGGCCCGCAGGAATTGCAGGAAAGTTTAATGTGGCCCGGCTAGTCAGATAATTTCCACACCCCTGCTTTAAATAGTACTAATCTTACATATATATCTTGAGAGGCACATGTTGTTTTTTATTTATCATGTGTTATTTAGTGCTGTTTTTACTTCGTCATTTAGTTTTCTTTGCTGATGGTCCTTCTTTAATTCAGGACTCTCAAGATTGCGGGACAGAAGTGCTGACTGGTGCTTGTGTATAGAGTGTAGCGACTTGATTTTTAATAAATTGATCAATCTCTTGATCTTTGCAAAACTGCAGGTCATTTGTGATTCGAAAATTTAGTCGAAAATCTTTAAAACTGAATTGGAATTCGATTTGGATTCGACATCTCGAAATAGTCTCCGAAGACTAATCAGGTTAAGTAAATAGTAAGCAGTGCTGTGACAATTAAAAAGTTTTCTGCATTTCGTCATCCATCAGATATCCAACATCTACCAACTCCGTGTCTTTGAATTGGGAAGAAAAATTTTGTGAAAACAACGAAAAAATGTCCGAAAATGAAATAACTGCTTTCAGTTGCATTTGGTGACCCTGATAGACACTAATTCCAGAAACCTTCCATCAATTTATATGTCCACTAAGAATTTCTTTCTCAATGCAGTATGTTACTAATGAAAGATTTTCTATATGTATGTTACAGCAAAGAGTTACAATACTAGAGGACAACGATCCTTTAGATAAACATGCTTATCTGATCATCGTTTACACTGGAATGAGAAGAGGTGCAGGGACAACAGCTGTTGTGACCATGCAAATGATGGGTAATGATGATAAGTAATAGAATAGTGTAACACCATTTCTAACATGCAAGTCATAGTAAGTTGAAAGCTTTCACTCCTTATATCATAATCGTCTTTCATTCAATGGAAATCAGGACTCAAGGAAAGCAGTTGCCAGTCAAGGAGAGGAGAGGGGAGGAGAGGAGAGGAGAGGAGGGGTCTGTAGGAGAAAGGGCAAAAATAAACCTAGAAAAACAGAGTTTTTGTAACTAGGTTAGTAGTAGTAGTAGCAGTAGTAGTAGTAGTAGTAGTAGTAGTAGTAGTAGTAGTAGTAGCAGTAGCAGTAGCAGTAGCAGTAGCAGTAGCAGTAGCAGTAGCAGTAGCAGTAGCAGTAGCAGTAGCAGTAGCAGTAGCAGTAGCAGTAGCAGTAGTAGTAGTAGTAGTAGTAGTAGTAGTAGTAGTAGTAGTAGTAGTAGTAGTAGTAGTAGTAGCAGCAGTAGCAGTAGCTGTAGCTGTAATAGTAGTAGCAGTAGCAGTAATAGTGGTAGTGGTTCCTTATTTCCTAGTGAAAGGAAGAGGCTATGCAATTCTTTTTTTACATTGTGAGATCTTAACAAACAGAGAAGTCACTTTCTGATAAGGAATTACACAAGGCTGAAGGCAAAGACAAAACAGGATTTTAAGCAGCTGTTCTCTAATTCCTGTTTGTTTTATGAGTAGAAAATTAGTCAAGTAGTTATCCAAGATTAAAAGAAGCCTGGTCCTTCATTGGAGAGCTTTCCGGGGTAACAAACAACTTCTCGTTTTCGGGAAAGTTTTCTGATTAAATGTGTAGATGCCCTATATTTTCGTGCTGTTTCTGTTACCATTAACATTAACGACTTTATGAAACAGCGCCTCTGGTGCCAAACGTTTTTGTTCAGATTCACGATGTCTGGGTGTAAGTTGTACTGTAATTCCCCACCAAAGTACACTATTACGGGGGCGAAATGCTATGTCCTGATCGTGCACTGTTAACACTAATTTATGTCTAATTTATTGCAGTAAGAAAGGATGCATTACTCTTAAACCTTAGTGGGCATTGATTGATTTGCTCTTACCTGTGATTTTGCATTAATTGTGCTGTGAAAAGAATCCAGTCAAAAATAGTCATTAGAGAAACATAACGAACGATTTGTATAATTTGTGGCCACACTAATAATCCAATTTATTAACAAAATTAAAATTTAACTCTTACACTTTACACTTCACATTACGTTATTACAAATTATAACAAAAATAATCACATAATTCACAGCGCTTTAAATGATCTCACATATAGGCCTATATAAAAAAACAAGAAAAAAGGGACCACCTTGTGTGGTACCTGCTGATAGGTGGTCACCGGTCAGCGGTGACACTTCCCTTTCTAGGCAGGATCAAATAAGCGCATGGTTACACATGCATTAACGAAGCGTACGACCTAAATAATATTCTAAGGCCACCAAAGAAGCCAGGCTTGGATGCGAAATTGGGGGTATATCAAACAATGAAGTTAATGCCATTAGGGTAAAATGGAATGCTGCTTATAGAAAAATATTCGATTTTAGACAAAATGAAAGCGTCAAATTGTTAATGTATTTTTAATAGAATATATATATATATTTAATATAGTTATTTAATATATAGTCGAAAATTAGACTTTGTGAGAAAAATTGTAAACTCTTGCATAATGAGAATTCCAAAGCTATGCTACTATGTAAATGACAGTCAAGTAAATTTAAGATTTAAATATGGTTGTACTGTAGATCTAAACGAACATGTAAAATTAAAGGTTAAGAACTCATTTAAAGATTATGTTTCAAGATATCTATTATAGCTCCTTACAACTCTGTATAATGTAATATAATTACAAGGGAACTACAATGTGTGGTTATTATAAAGTTGAATGTTACTTTACGAATATCGCATTACCTGTTTTACAAAAATCTTTATCTTTGTAAACTGTATATTTTTACACGAAATAAACTAATAATAATAATAATAATAAAGCGGATTTTCAGACAGGGAGACAACATAATGCCATGAGAGAATTAAAAACGTTTTCAAGGCCTTTGTTTTACCATGCAGGTTTAGATGGAGAGAGCTTGCCTATTAGACTTTGTGACAAGCGGAAACCAGTGATGGAAACAGGATCTGACGACTGGTTTATAATGAAAACACCGAAGTCGCTTGGCGAAGTTACACAAATTAACATTTGGCACGATAACTCTGGAGACAATCCTAATTGGTAAAATTTAATCAGGCATACAATAAACATTGTACCCAATGTTCTTGTTCATGTAATGAGTTATATTAACTACAGCACATAGCGTCTCTCAATGCAGTGGGAAGGTTTCTCTGCTAGTTTAGTTTTGTATGTACACTGTCAGAGAAGACTTTGAGTGTAGTGGTTTGTAGTGAAATCCTAGTTTTCAATCTTGGATACAAGTGAAATGGATACATAACACCAGTTTAACGTGTGGACCAAAAGTTTGTTTATTCTGAAATACAATTATTAACATTTAGTTTAACTTGCATTGAATAGAAGAAAATTAGTTGCATGATTAAATGTATTGCTATAACTAAGTACTGATGTAAGAACTATGTAAACTACATTGAAATTAATTAACAATAGCTAACGTTGTTAGAGCCTTTAACAATTACAAGGACAGGAATGAGAACTCCAAGTTGCCTTAAGAACACGAATTTACAGTCATAATGCTCGTCACAGTCAGAAAAATAGAGCAATGGCGGAGAGAACCAAAAGACGGGTAAAATGTCATACAACTACTACAGCTATAGCTCACGAAAGGCCAAAATGCTAATGTATTCAAGGATATTAGGTGCTGCAATTTTAAAAGAGTGACTACTGTAAAAGGTAAAAAGCCTACTAAATAAACAAACAGGTAGCAGCACAACCGTGGCAGTAGTTGAGAACTAAATTAAAACTAAAAAAGGGCCTATGCACCCACTACACAGAGTCTTATAATTTTTTTTCAGCTAATTTTAAATGGCGTCATGTCGTTCTGAATGAATAACTATTTTTCAGATATGGAAATGTCGATCTGAAATTTCCTAATTTTTAACCCAGAAAGATGTTGTCGTTAAACTGTCGTAGTGTACAGCCATCTTGTACGGCCATCTTGTACGGCCATCTTGTACGGCCATCTTGTACGGCCATCTTGTACTCCAATAACAAACGAATTCACGAAAATGTTTATAAAACGTTTTATGTTTTTTTAAACAAAGCCAATCATCTCTTAAGGAGGCCAATGTGCAGGACATTTGAATCTTCAGTTATGATTAAGGATTCGCCGTCTTCTCAAATCTGTCATGTGGTGGCCAGAAAAAGAACCTTCCGTTACAGTACCATTGGGCAAAAGAGAACCCGTCGGGAGGACGGAAGGGTGAAAGCAGCAAAAAGCAAAAATATATCCTTTGCATGGTGTCTGGTAGTTTTATGTGATATTGTCCTTTAACTAATGACCCTTGACTTTTTCGACGGTTCTTGATAGATGGGCTTTCTTTTTGGTGGTTGTTTGTCCAGTAGTCCTTCGTCTGTGAAGCTGCAACGTTCTCTTATTATTATTATTATTATTATTATTATTATTATTATTATTATTATTATTATTATTATTATTATTATTATTATTTTATTATTTATTATTATTATCACATTCAGTACAATATAATGACATTAAGCACACATTGACATCAAAATTATTACGTCATATTGTCTGTATTAAATTGTTATGTTTCATACTCTATCGTTATCTTAAAAGAATAATTGTACTGCAGTGGGCTAGAGAAGCAAAGGCTTGTATAAGCCCACTGTCATGTGAACCCGATAAAAAAAGAATGGATGAGTGAACAAAAAAAAAGAACTGGGAGAAAGGTTAGATCACACAGGAAGGGTAGAAGGATGTGTTAGCGAAAATGGTTGGAAGAAAGATAATAGATTGTGCTATTATGATTAAGTGAAACTAAATCTTTACCTACTTTGTTTTTCAGGTATTTACACCAATTGATCGTAAGAGATTTACAAACAGACGAGGTTTGGTGTTTTCCCTATGGAAACTGGCTAGCTGTAGACGATGGTCCACAAACTATTTGTTGCACGTTAATTCCGGTAGCAATGGAAAAACTTACGGTAAGCTGCCATCTCTGCACTTAGGCTGTCCAAGCCAATTTTTACATCAATAAATTGACATCAGGGTCAATTAAAATGCCATTATAAATTTGAGTCAAGTTTGTAGGTTGGAAAATTCTGGCTACTCATGACTCAAACTGAATATTCGTGAATTGTAAGAGAGTGGCTACTCAAAAGGAGTCGTTTGTAAAGCAGAACGTAATAGGTTGAAGCACAAGAAAACCCTCCACTTATACAAAGCTTAAAACATTCGTCTTGAAATTTTATACCACTTACGTACTGCCTTTTTGCATGCATGGCTTGCGTCGGCAGTAATGTTGTATAAAACTTGTAAATATAAACTCCCGTGATGACCGTTAGACACAGCCATTTTGATGGTAGGTAGTTTGAAACAAGTTTAGATAACATTAAGTAAAGTTTGGGAAAAAATTATCAGAGCAGTTGTAGCGCACATGTTACTAAGTAACTAAAATTTTAAAATACTGTATCTTGCCAATAAGATTAGAAATACGTTTTTTGGTTAATGAGTGGTGCACCCTGGAGGTGAGTCAGCGACATTTCACCAATTTGCATGAGCATTTTAAATTGTTATTTCTAGTTACCTAAGTCTTTCAAGCTGGTAAGTGAGATGCTAAGTAAGATAGATTTGCATGGAAAGTTTTTTGAGACATAATTTACATTTCCTTTGCTTCCCCTGATTTACCTTGTGCGTATGTGACGTCATGTAATGGCGAGGTCGGTACAGTACTGCGGGAGATTTAAAATGAAAACAAACATAAAAATCCTTTCAATGCAAGCACGCTGCATGCATAAAATTGCTGAAAACTAATATAATTTTTAAGGCGATTTTTGGGAACACCTACTTCAGATATCCCTTTTCTTGTCCTTTAAGAGAAGCGTAAAATGCAAAAAATTAGTAATATTATTTTAACAGCTAGATGATGAATTTCCTATAAACTAAGTCCTCGCTTAACGTCTCTAATGCACTCCGGCAAAATGTGACGTTAAGCGAATCGTCACTAAACAGGGAGTTACTAAGCGAGGACTCACTGGTAAATTTTGGTCTTTGTTCTTACTACTATTTGTAGTTATGAAGTTTCTTTCATAGGTGCCTGATTGTGTGAGTCTTTACAAGATTTTAAATGATTCTTAGCTTAACATTTTGTTTAATGTATGCGCACTCCATGTACTGGAAATCTGGCATTGGCGTGCTTTGTGGCCTTCACTTGTTGTTGGCTTTGGCCACCTTGTGGCGATTTTTTTTTGCCAGACACGTGATCAGTTTGATGGGGGTCAGAAGCGTGTGAAGTGAGGACGTGTCATTGTGGGTTGATTAATGTTGTCGTTATCTGTTGCAATTGCTTATGATTTGGGGTTAAAAACGTACGTATATACTCAAATTACTGTATAAAATTTAAATTTACTATTAGGTAACAGCTATTTATTGATTAATGCGACGGTGCAGTATGAATCTCTGAATTATGTAAAATTGACTTTTGGCTAGTGTTATTTATTTTTTGCCATTTGTTTATGGTTTTGTTTAGATGGAATGATATGTTTTGGTAAATAAAGAGGGAAGAACTGCAAAATGTAATCTAGCTTCAAATTTGGTTTTGAAAGCCCAAACACTCCATTACAGAAAGTATGTACGCAACATGCGCTGAATACAAGTCCAACAGTCTTTTAGATGTAATTTATGATTTTTTTATTGTCCAAAATGGGCAATCATCGTCTCATCCCAAAATCACTATCACATCATGACATATTTGACTGGCTAACTGACTGACTGACTGACTGACTGACTGACTGACTGACTGACATATTATGTGCGACTTGACTTCGTTTTATCTGAAGCAAATAAAAACATTTTCTGCTAAACCAATGTCAAAAGGATAATTAACTGCTATTATGAAAATGTATAATAATATTATGAAATATTAAGAAATCAACTTACATCTTTGCCGCATCTTACTAACTTGCTAAAGAGAACTCGACTGACAAAATTTTGTGATAAAACGACACGACGTACTGAATACCAATGGCTTCTTTGCTATCCTGTCTGCAAAATGAGGCAAATGGCCTATTTCTTGTCCTAGCTCACCTGTCTATCAACAGCCTAATTTGCAAAAAACAAACACGAGGAGGCACCACGTGCTTATATCCAAAACAAAGTAAAAATCCCCTTTCAATTTTTTTGTATTGCTTGTGATAACCATACCATTGTCGTTTCTAGATGGTTTCTCGCTTATTTCAAGGCAAAGTGTCGAGAGCTTTTAGAGACACTCATATGTGGGCCAGCATATTTTGCAAACCGCCCCGAAGTCGGTTCACAAGAATGCAGGTGAGTACGGGAGAAGGGGGGCGGTTAGTGGCTTCTTCGACATAACAACGCAATTAAATTATGCATTTCTATTCTTTAACCTTTTGCTTTTTTTCTAAAATATGACAACCTCAAACTTTGCCACCCTAGGCTATAGCCTAGTTAGCCCATTTTTGATCCCCCCCTCTGAACCAAATGTTGGGTCACAGAAGCCAGTGATATGAGAATTTCTGAGAGCACACTCCATAGTGGAGCAGTAAAAGAGGCCTAAGGTAATAATGGATGAGCAAGGGGCCTGTAGGGTTGACTCCAAAGCAGTCCTAGCCAAATTGAAAATACGATTTGACAATTGTCAACTGGGTTAAGGTACCTAGATATGCCTGCAGTATTTCAGACTTCTTAACCCTTTCATACCCATTGTGTCCCGTGGGATACGAGAATATTTTCTGCCTTAAAATTAATAAAATTTTAAAACTGACAGTTATTTGATCTGTTAATAGTTATTTTGATTTAAGTCAATAACAATTGACTAAAAATGGTGATAAAATGGTAAACTAGAAAATCTACTTAGCACAAAAAACTGTGAAAGGTACAGTACTTTAGAGACGACTTCGTACAGATCAGCATAGCATGCATACTAAATGTCTTAAATACTTTAAAAAATTATCAGCAGTTGCAAAATGAAGCACATTTTATGCTTCCATTGAATCCCAATGTATCCCGTGGGATACAGGCTATATTTAGCACGCGGGCACAGGTAGAAAAAAATAATTATTATGTGTAAACAAGATGGACATACTGAACAAAAGTACCAAGCCAAAAAAATTTTTCTTATTAAAAAATAATTTGGGACTGAAAGGGTTAACGTGAATTATAATCACGTCTAGCAGCAATTTGTTGTAAAAAACTGAACATTTGTAGCAAGAATAACAACAGTAAGGGTACAACTACAGCTCTGATATTTTACTTACAGAGACTGACTTGTGCCCTATCATTACTACTCACGGGTATGTTAGCAAATATCATGTTTTATGGTATTCCAAAAGATCCCAAAGACCAACTTTCAATCGGGCGATTGAAACTGTCCTGGACTGAGTTTCGTATAGGTAAGTTGCAGTATGAATCAACAGAAGAAATATCTGTTTCTTTTTGTTAATGTCGAAATGACTGTATCGTATTATGAAGTATCGTAAAAAGTATATGTTTTAATACCATTGATAATAACAAAGCACTTGATAAATAGATAAGAGATTGAACGCTTAATTAAAGGCGGGCGGGCCCAATTATTGATGACGTCACAAAGTAACATAATTTTCAAAAAGGAAAACATTCCACGATCGTGTTGCACGTATTTGCGAAAGCGAACTTTGAAGTACAGTGCTAGTGTAAGATATTTAGTGTGTTGAAAATTCAAATTTCTATCTTGGCGTTGTGTTCACGCATGAGCTGTCGAATGTCTGCAGTTCATCACAAACTAACACATCTGAACTGAGAGGTGCAGCACCTATTTTTTTGTGTGGCGAATTTTCAAAATACAGGCGCTAGTGCCCGTCTAACCAGCGAATGGTGACAACAATGTAACATCGAAGAACTAGTGGCGCCAACGAGAAATTGTGTTTGTCTGATAATTTTTGCACCATAAGTCATTCTTGAAAAAACAGTGTGTTCCCTTTTGATATTTTATCTTGTAGATTGTTTTGAGCTAGTTTAAGATCGGGTTCGGTTTTGCTTTAGACACTTCAATTCAACCTCTTGTGACGACAAACTGGGCCTCGCATTTGAACTGAATTCAGTTCCTCATATTGTTCCATAATCACTGGATGCATTATTTTACATCAAATGATTAATGGTAAAAGTAGTTTGACTTTCAAACAATGATAAACGCGTGGCAGCATTCGCTTTGAACTAGAAACCATTTTTATCAAAGTTCATACAGCCTTTGTATATTATATTTTGTTTGGTCTCAGTAAGTGCCTATACGTTTATCTAATTCTAAATTCTCTAGATCCGTTCTAGCCACACCAGAGCTAATCTATACAGTGAGTTAGCCATACTCAGGGCACTGACCCACGCCAGTGATTACTAATGGCTACAAAATTATTCAAAACATCTCAACATGTCAATTAAAATTTCATATTTTGAAATTGTAATTGTCTATTGCTGTTCTAAGTGTCTTCATTTTGTAATACAGTCATTTGCAAAAGTTTAAGACCAAAGTGATTTATTCATGAAAATTGACAAAACCATCGTTTAACACGGTTCCATCTAAAAAATATTCATTTATTATTCTAGAAAAATATACTACAGCATAGTTTGTATGTTTTTATCCAAAAATAGTCACAGTCCTTGAACCTTTTAGTACTTTGTATGGCCGCCGAAGTTGTCAATCACTGCCTTCTTTGTAAGAGGCATACTGGAAATTAGGTTTTGGCAGTACTCGGAAGTAATTTCTTTAACCCAAACGTCCTTGATAACTCTTGGCAAGTCTTCAGCACTTGATGGCTGCCTGTCTGACCACTTGCAGTATGATGTAATCAACAAAGAATCTGATGCAATCAGGGTACAGTATGACGAAAAACCCGAAAACTCGAGCTCTTGGTCTTAAACTTTTGCAAATTGGACTGTATATAAAGTTTTTTTATTAAATAAAATGCTAGAAATAAAAGAATCATCTTAAGCTAGTATTTTTTGACAATTTCATTATTTGAAAATTTTCGTTTTATTATTTTAGGCATAACGAGCAGTTTAATTGTGTTTCCTATCAACATATTGATCGTTCAACTGTTCAGGATCTCAAGAAATAAAACTGAAGTTAAGACTCTTGTGTCGCCATGTTTTCATACTTACGAGTAAGTTCTCTTTGTTTAACTCGTTTCCATATTTAAAAAAAATAAACTAAACTTACTTGAAACATATGACTGATCACTCAATCATGATTTGTTGCTTTTCATTTTCAAAAACTTGCATAGTATAATAATATTTTTATTACTTCCCACCCGTATTTATATTTGTATATATTGTAATATTGTATCTGTATATATTCTAGTGGCCTACCATAAGCTAGCTTCTTGGGTCTCTAGCGCAGTATTCATGAATTGTATCATATTTTTGTATTAACAAAACCTGATTGTCGTGCGCATGTAATGTAATGTATATGTGTATGTTTATTAATCTATTAAATCTATTAAAATCTAAAAAAAAAATCTAACGATTTTTAGAATGGCTTTTGTAGCAAGATTATAATAACCCAGCCTGTCGTGAACTGATTCACGAGATTGTTTATGAACTTTATAAACTTTAGCAACATTACAACTTTACAGCAAGTTAGACTACAGTGAATCATTTTCTCACCTTTACTTGTGTTGTTCTTCTTCTTGTAGTGTCGTGAACTGATTCACGAGTTTGTTTATGAACTTTATAAACTTTAGCAACATTACAACTTTACAGCAAGTTAGACTACAGTGAATCATTTTCTCACCTTTACTTGTGTTGTTCTTCTTCTTGTAGTGTCGTGAACTGATTCACGAGTTTGTTTATGAACTTTATAAACTTTAGCAACATTACAACTTTACAGCAAGTTAGACTACAGTGAATCATTTTCTCACCTTTACTTGAGTTGTTCTTCTTGTAGTGTCGTGAACTGATTCACGAGTTTGTTTATGAACTTTATAAACTTTAGCAACATTACAACTTTACAACAAGTTAGACTACAGTGAATCATTTTCTCACCTTTACTTGTGTTGTTCTTCTTGTAGTGTCGTGAACTGATTCACGAGTTTGTTTATGAACTTTATAAACTTTAGCAACATTACAACTTTACAGCAAGTTAGACTACAGTGAATCATTTTCTCACCTTTACTTGTGTTGTTCTTCTTCTTGTAGTGTCGTGAACTGATTCACGAGTTTGTTTATGAACTTTGTAAACTTTAGCAACATTACAACTTTACAACAAGTTAGACTACAGTGAATCATTTTCTCACCTTTACTTGTGTTGTTCTTCTTCTTGTAGTGTCGTGAACTGATTCACGAGTTTGTTTATGAACTTTGTAAACTTTAGCAACATTACAACTTTACAGCAAGTTAGACTACAGTGAATCATTTTCTCTCCTTTATTTGTGTTGTTCTTCTTCTTGTAGTGTCGTGAACTGATTCACGAGTTTGTTTATGAACTTTATAAACTTTAGCAACATTACAACTTTACAGCAAGTTAGACTACAGTGAATCATTTTCTCACCTTTACTTGTGTTGTTCTTCTTCTTGTAGTGTCGTGAACTGATTCACGAGTTTGTTTATGAACTTTATAAACTTTAGCAACATTACAACTTTACAGCAAGTTAGACTACAGTGAATCATTTTCTCACCTCTACTTGTGTTGTTCTTCTTCTTGTAGTGTCGTGAACTGATTCGCGAGTTTGTTTATGAACTTTATAAACTTTAGTAACATTACAACTTTACAGCAAGTTAGACTACAGTGAATCATTTTCTCACCTTTACTTGTGTTGTTCTTCTTCTTGTAGTGTCGTGAACTGATTCACGAGTTTGTTTATGAACTTTATAAACTTTAGCAACATTACAACTTTACAGCAAGTTAGACTACAGTGAATCATTTTCTCACCTTTACTTGTGTTGTTCTTCTTCTTGTAGTGTCGTGAACTGATTCACGAGTTTGTTTATGAACTTTATAAACTTTAGCAACATTACAACTTTACAGCAAGCTAGACTACAGTGAATCATTTTCTCACCTTTACTTGTGTTGTTCTTCTTCTTGTAGTGTCGTGAACTGATTCGCGAGTTTGTTTATGAACTTTACAAACTTTAGTAACATTACAACTTTACAGCAAGTTAGACTACAGTGAATCATTTTCTCTCCTTTATTTGTGTTGTTCTTCTTCTTGTAGTGTCGTGAACTGATTCACGAGTTTGTTTATGAACTTTACAAACTTTAGTAACATTACAACTTTACAGCAAGTTAGACTACAGTGAATCATTTTCTCTCCTTTACTTGTGTTGTTCTTCTTCTTGTGTCGTGAACTGATTCACGAGTTTGTTTATGAACTTTATAAACTTTAGCAACATTACAACTTTACAGCAAGTTAGACTACAGTGAATCATTTTCTCACCTTTACTTGTGTTGTTCTTCTTCTTGTAGTGTCGTGAACTGATTCGCGAGTTTGTTTATGAACTTTATAAACTTTAGTAACATTACAACTTTACAGCAAGTTAGACTACAGTGAATCATTTTCTCACCTCTACTTGTGTTGTTCTTCTTCTTGTAGTGTCGTGAACTGATTCACGAGTTTGTTTATGAACTTTACAAACTTTAGCAACATTACAACTTTACAGCAAGTTAGACTACAGTGAATCATTTTCTCACCTTTACTTGTGTTGTTCTTCTTCTTGTAGTGTCGTGAACTGATTCACGAGTTTGTTTATGAACTTTATAAACTTTAGCAACATTACAACTTTACAGCAAGTTAGACTACAGTGAATCATTTTCTCACCTTTACTTGTGTTGTTCTTCTTCTTGTAGTGTCGTGAACTGATTCACGAGTTTGTTTATGAACTTTATAAACTTTAGCAACATTACAACTTTACAGCAAGTTAGACTACAGTGAATCATTTTCTCACCTTTACTTGTGTTGTTCTTCTTGTAGTGTCGTGAACTGATTCACGAGTTTGTTTATGAACTTTATAAACTTTAGTAACATTACAACTTTACAACAAGTTAGACTACAGTGAATCATTTTCTCACCTTTACTTGTGTTGTTCTTCTTCTTGTAGTGTCGTGAACTGATTCACGAGTTTGTTTATGAACTTTATAAACTTTAGCAACATTACAACTTTACAGCAAGTTAGACTACAGTGAATCATTTTCTCACCTGACTGGTTTCTGATATGCATTGCCCAAGGTTAACCAGTTTCAACTGATTTGAGCTTTTACAGTTTTAATCACAACGTAGTGTACAGAAAAGACAGGCAATAATAAAGTGTTTGTGCCACTAAAGGAGTTTGGTTTATGTTGCTACATATGTTGACAAATGCCTTTTTCACGTGTCAACCGTTTGCCAAGGGATCATATCGTAGACCTAAATTATGCAAATGTTGCCAGATTTTAAACCAAGGCATTAAACCAATACATTAAAATCTAGCAACAGTTTTGGATCTTTTTTCCACGTAAAGACGAAATAAGCCTTTTTGCAGTTTCCTTGCACTCATGCCCAGTTGCTGTAGTCAGAATTTAAGTGTACCGTGACATGTGGGTAAAGCGAAACTGTCTGTCGCATCAGTTCAGTTGACTCAGTTGTTTTACGTGGACTTTAGTTTATTCCTTGAGTGAATTACTAGCAGGATTTTTCTTGGGAAGAAAAAAATGAACTAGGTAAGATTTTAGCAATTAAAACTGTTACTATTACAATAGCTTGTTATACGAGGCAAATGTACACAAATGCGTTGTTTGTTTTTTTAGCTCCAAAGCACATAGTTCTGCATGCCTAACTGGAAAGGAAAGTGTTTATCACAAGAAGCAGGTAACTTTTGGTTTCTTTATGTTTTATAAATAACCTAAAATTTTTAAACAGCACGTTCTGTAGGAACGAAAATTCTTTTGGTTTTCAATTCAGATGCCGTGATCACTAAACTACTGATCATTGTGATCCGTTGTGATCACTTACTGAATTTAATTCAGTTCTAATAACTCACATTTAAATAACTCACTCTAATAAACCCACCATTTCAAAATTTCGTAATTAATGTTTGTACTTTACGTATTGGTAAAAAGAAAAACATTTGAATTAAGTTGTCGACAACTGTTTTGTGTTTTCTTTTATTTTGAAGAGGATAATCTTCCCCGAGATACTAACTCGCCATGCACGTGACGAAAGCGTGTGCATGCAGGAAATAAACAGGAGTATGCTTGAACTAAAACGTGAATTATGTACAACAGCTCAGCAGAGTAACGAGACCGGTGGGAATCTCACACCTGGTTCAGATGCTAGTCTTCTAGCACCACTTATGCATCCTGAAGAACTTAAAACGAAAAACGTAAGTGGCAGAACAAATGAACACTCGCATTCTCTTGATGAAGCCATACCTTTGAGAAAAAGCGTGGAACTTGTTAAAGAAGAAACCGCACGTCGTACCTCTGAACCTATTGGCTCAAGAATTTGGGAAGGTAGGATAACATCAGATTCGAGTGAGAGGATAGATGTGAAAACAGATCAAAGGAGAATGAATGAAAAGTCATCCAGGATAACATCAGATTCAAGTGAGAGGAAAGATGTAAATACAGATCAAATGAGAATGAATGACAAGTCGTTTTCTGATGACATAGAAATCACTTCTCGGAGGGAGTCCAAAAACAACTGCAATAATAATAACAACTGGAATAAACCCCCCATAGAGAGCAGCCTTGTTAAGTTGGAACCAACTAACGTGGTTACGGGAAGAATAGTGTCATTTCCGTTGTCATTAATATGTGGAAGAGATGTTCACGGAAACCCTGGATTTTCTCTGCCTCCACGGTGCGTCTATGTAGCTTGGACATTGGTGCTAAGTTTGTGTTTCGTCAGTAGCTATTTTGTCATGCTTTACGGACTGAAATTCGGCTATTCCAAGAGTGTTAAATGGCTGATCTCCATGCTTACGTCCTTAGTCGAAACTGTGTGTTTTTCCCAAACTTTGAGAGTCTTAATAATGTCTGCTATGCTAGCTTTAGTATTCAAAGTACCAGCAGAATTGCAGTACACTGTATCTGGGGTGTCACAACTGCATGATGAAGAAACATTTAACTTTCTGCTCCGAAAGGGTTTAATTGCTAAACACAAAAGGTATGTTATGTTACCTTTGGCATGTTCTGTTATTATTGTCATTTTTATACACGATTTATTGTTCAAAAGTCACTAATGACTTTATTTGATTATACATAATGTAGATCAGGGGTGTGCAAATTATCTGACTAGTCGGGCCACATTAAACTTTTCCGCAATTCCTGCGGGCCACAGGCAGTTTGATCAAGGAGTCAAGTACACAAACGTCTCATAACGATTTTTTGCATCCGACCTGCGTACATCATTACTACTACACTCAAGAAACTATTTTAGAAGTTATTAAAATTTATATTGCAAACCATATATTTCTACTTTCAGGACTGATAGTGGTAATTTCATTACAATGCATATTAGTAATGTGTATCACACAGTCTGTGTAGTACAGTGACATTAAGCTACAACTGTCTTGTAAGGGTTAATGGCATCCGATCTAGTAGAAAAAACTACCCGCACTATCTTTGGGATCGTGGCACAAACTTCAGCTGGATAAACTCAATTAATTGCCCGGGCCGCACTTTCGTTAGGTTGACAAATCTCTTCACGGGCCGCACAAATTCTCTCAGTGGGCCGCTAGTGGCCCGTGGGCCGCAATTTGCACACCCCTGATGTAGATATTACGTTGGTTAACATCCCTTGGCTAACCTAGTCCTCTAACGCTATTCTTCTCTATCTTCTTCTTCTTCCAGCTTTTCCCTATTCGGGGTCACCGTTGTGAATGAGTCTTCTCCACGCATTCCTGTTGTTGACCATCTCTTCATTGATGTCTTTCCTTCCCTCTTGATCTTCACCGACTCTTCTTTTCAGGTGTCCATACCGTCGCAATCTTGTGAGGCTTTCACTACTTTTACTGTTCCTCTGATATTATTATTTCTAATTTTATCTCTTCTTGTTATTCCCACCATTCATCTCAACATCCTCATCTCCACCACAACCATTTTTTTCTCTTCGGTCTTCTTTAGAGAAGCTGCTTCCAGCCCATAGATTAGAGCGGGTCTGACCACTTCTTTGTGGACTTTCCCTTTAAGTCTCACCGACTCATTCATAGAAGGTTTTGGTGCAGTTTTTATCCGGGCTTGGGACCGGCACTGAGTTGGGCTGGCTTGCCCCCCCCCCCGCCCTTCCCCAGTGGCTAGGTTAATGCTATTCTTCTCTATACACACCCTAATTTTATACCCTTGTCTTCCTTAACCCTTTCTCATTATCAGTGTTCTGCTTACATTTTTTTAAATTATGTAATGTAATACGTGTTATGTTAGTTTTGTAATGTCAAATGTATAAATAGTGTAAATGTAATGAGTGAAATTTATGTAATGTAAAACATGTTTCTGTTAATTGTGTCATGTCAAATGTATATATAGTGTAAAATATGTCATGTAAAATTTAGTGTACTTTTGTAATATTCTTTTGTAAAAATATTTTAGTATGGTGTTTGTAAATATGTTCATTTATTGTACATAATTAGGCCTTAGTTTTGCACTTTAGTTTTTTTAGTATGCACTGGACGCATTTGTCTTGAACAGTGTTGTTATTTTAACATTATGCTGAGGCTTACTCAATTTTATTATAATGAGTGAACCATTTTAAAGACAAATAAAGAATTAATATATATATATATATATATATATACAAGATTTTCCTTCAACACACTATGAGGCGTTTTATTATAAGCAATTTGGTACGCCATTTTGTAATTATCGTTTCGAATCATTGAATGTGCATTGCTCTTTGTGAGAAATACATCCAAATCTTATTTTATTACATCTAAACATAAACATAAACACAAAATAAATCTAAATTTTATTACAATTACATAAAACTGTCCCGATAATGTAAGTCAGGATCATCATCACCTATTTGGCTTCTGTTAACTACTTATTTAGTGCATTATAGGCTCTGCCTACATAAAGTGGTTGTATGTTTGTAAATTTACCACTGATGATGACAGCAGCAGTCTGTCGAAACGTTTGGCATGATTTTAACTGACTTTTTAATGTAAAAGTTTTAATAAAGTTGTGCTGTTTTTAACTATAAATCCAAATCAAATTACGAAGAACCTTATAAGTTTTTCTCGCTACCAGTTACTGCAGCAAATGGCATAGGAATGTTTTTTAAATACGTCTTGCAAACTCATTAATAGATACATCAATATTAATATTAATATTAACATTAACCTTAATATTAACTAGCAAAGGCCCCGCAAAAAATTTTGCTTATAAATACACTTATAATCAAAAATGCGCGTACATTCTACCTAGTGTTTGTCTGTTTATCTAACGCAAAGCCAGCAGCTTTTACTGAATTAAAGTTATAGATAGAGTATAATGGATGACGTCAGAACAATGGCTTTGCTTCAGCAGTTTTCTAAGCGAAAATTGCCGAAAATGGAACATCCAATTAACTCGTCGGCACCCCACTTGGTGGACATGTCCTGAAATATAGCCCACATAATCGTGTAGCCCTGTTCTTCCCCTTTCTAAAGAGCCATATATCTCCTTCCGAGAGTCCCACCAGGTGCCACTAGAACGTTTTTTCGAAAAATAAACCCCCAATGGCACGACACTAGATCGAGACCTTTCGTTTGATGTATAGATCGCCGCAAATGGTGCCGTTGTTGAAGCTGTAGCCTCGAATCTTATATATATATATATATATATATATATATATATATATATATATATATATATATATACATCTAGTTCATTTCTTTTTGTTCCCAAGCAAGGTACCGCACATACTAATGCATAATTAAGTAAAGTGTACGTAAAACAACTGCAGTTACTGAACTGGGCTTTGCTTTACCCATATGTCACGTGACGCTTGTAGCTAAGACGCGTTGCAGTGGTACATCTACACAACAAAACTGTGAAATGCCTTATTAAAGAATGATTTAAGATGCAATTTGCTCATTGAGCTTTTGATTTTCCTTGTGTATTAATTACTGAAGGGAAAGTTCCTGTAATAATTTCCTGTTTTAAATTTGTTGTCATAGCGATACAAGAGAAACCATCTTTTTTGTTTTCTAGACTAGCAGAACAACGACGGACATATAAACCCCTCAACGAAAGACTTGTTGCCATGGAGAGGAGACGCCGCATGCGCAAACGCAACATGAACACAATGCTCAAAGACACTTTATATTTTGTCTTATTCGCTTACGTTTTGTCAAACATCGTGTACAGCTTTCATGATAAAAGGTAGGCGGACAGAGTAAAGTAGCTCAAGCAGTGTCTTTTATACTAGCATTTTATTCTGGAGTACTTCAATATTTTTTGTTAGAGTGGAGAGGGCAAATACTAGCGGTGAGCATTCTCTACCAGAAAGCGAATTCGAATCGAACCGAATTTGTGACTTTCGAATTCGAATCGAACCGAACTTCAGTGTTTCGAATTCGAACCGAATTCGAATTGAGATCGAAAGATTTTCCAACAAGTTTTCGAACCACCAGCAAACATTTGTCTTACAAAGATCATGCATATCACTAGATTTTGTTCTGCAATAAAACGACTAGTAATTTCTTTAAAGTTGTGTGCAGAAATCACAGCTAAATTATGCTAATTGCATGTTGTTTCAATCGTTTTAGTGATAAAGAACATGTGTGATTGAAGTGCTGAATTATTCGAATCTATAGTTTTGGATTCGAATCGAGTTCGAACTAAAAAAAACTCGTTCGAATCGAATTCGAGTGCTCGAATTCTATTCGAACGTTCGAACTCGAACGTTCGATGCTCACCCCTAAGAAATACACACTTCACTTAAATTAAAGTACCCATTTTAATGTATAATAATAATAATAATAATAATAATCATAATAATAATAATAATAATAATAATAATAATAATAATAATAATAATAATAATAATAATAATAATAATAATAATAATAATAATAATAATAATAATAATAATAATAATAATAATAATAATATTTATTTAAAGTCGGCTTTTGGGTCAACAATTAACATTGACTCAAAGAGCTATTATCGCCGACTGTAAATAACAACCTACAACTACATGACAGAGACTATTATTACCCCACTTTTACCCTAAATTACCAGGCGCCAGGAAACGCAACAGCAGGTAGCATTTTCAAAGTCTTCGGGATGACCTAGCCGGTGTATCGAACTCACGACCTTCCAGATGGAAAGCTATCGCGTTAATTTTTACAATCCCAGTTTCAAGCTTAGAACTTTCCCAGTTTTCCTAATTTATATGAAAAGTTAGATAGAAAGCAAAGTTAGTTAAGCAGCCTGCTAGTTAGCGTAGAATGAAACAGTATCAGTGATGAAATAAACTTCTTCTTCATCTTCAAAGTCGCGTTCCCTCTGCTGTAGACGTTGAAGCATTGCCATTTATTAGAGTATTTCGCTTTCTCCTATCTGCAGCTAATAACGTAAGTTCTTCTGCACTTATATCTAGATTTGGTTGAAGTTGTTAAACAGTTGTTTTAGCTATCACCATCGTTTTAGCTTGCCAAGAGCATTTTTACAAGGGTTTAGTCCAGGGGTGTGCAAATTATCTGACTAGCCAGGCCACATTAAACTTTCCCGCAATTCCTGCAGGCCACAGGCAGTTTGATCAAGGAGCCAAGTACAGAAAGACCTAATAACGATTTTTTTGCATCCGACCTGCGTACATCATTACTACTACACTCAAGAAACTATTTTAGTAGTTATTAAAATTTATATTACAAACCATATGTTTCTACTTTCAGGACAGATTGTGGTAATTTCATTACAATGCATATTAGTAATGTGTATCACACAGTCTGTGTAGTACAGTGACATGAAGCTACAACCGTCTTGTAAGGGTTAATGCCATCCGATCTAGTAGAAAAAACTACCCGCACTATCTTTGGGATCGTGGCACGGACATCAGCTGGATACACTCAATTAATCACCCTCTCCACACTTTCATTAGGTTGACAAATCTCTTCGCGGGCCGCACAAATTCTCTCGGCGGGCCGCAAGTGGCCCGCGGGTCGCAATTTGCACACCCCTGGTTTAGGGCATCATTTAAGACGATTCTTACAAATCCTTCACTCTGTAATCCGAGAAAGTGTCCTCAAAAAACCAAACTAGATAAGCCTAAACTTTTGATAACTAAAATTTCTTTGTTGTTCAGTTGCTTTTCAAAGAAAATAAAAAAAAACTTGTAAGATTGGTGTGAGTGACTACTACTTCATGATGCCCAAAGTAAAAAAATTCATGTTTGAGTAGCTTTATTACGTTTTATCTGTAAGAAAAATCATAACAAAATATAACAAACGAATTTGAGCCAAAAAGAAACAAAGAAATTAATAATAAAGTGAGACTGAATAATCAAAATAAACTTACATCATGGCTCTACTACTCTTGACAAATAAATTGTTTTACTGAGACAAAACAACAGCAACAACAATAACAACAACAACAACAACAACAACAACAACAACAACATCAACAACAACAACTCTCTCAGCCAAGAACAGACTGCCAACAGACCAGGTAAACTAGCTCTGTCAGTAGAGCATGACAGAAAGAAGCCAAGTCAAGACATACATACACGAATGCAGTTAAAAATGACAGTATAGAGGGGTTTACAGAAAGAGAGATAAATGGAGTAATAAAATAACCTAAAATCTTTCACAATTGGAGTGCACATAGTCGTATATTTCCTGTAAGATGTAGCTAATGCGGTTGTGTTTTATTTTATTTTGTTTTATTAAATTTATTAAATTTACTAAATAAATTATTTTATTTTTCTCGACGCAGTCAAGAATAATTGATATTTTGGTAATACTTCACAGAAAGCGATTCGCTAGCCATTGTTCCTAACCAGCAAAGTTTTGCGTTAAACGGTTTACCAATATTATGTTATTATTACAATTATTTATGTACTATGTACTATGTACAAAATACATTCCCTCTATTTGTAGGGAGGTTTAGCAAAACTTGTATAGTTTTACATTGTGCTGAATGTGTATACCTTGAGTATCCTTTTTGTAGATCTTACTTGGTAACTAAAAGTATCCGTGACATGACTATCAGTGCATCGTATATGG
>JAQGDQ010000384.1:25166-178437 GCA_030141605.1 Tubiluchus corallicola
GGAAAAAAATGAAGCAAAGCAATGAGATTATAACTCACATAGTAGGAAGGTGGCTAAAGGGCGAAAAGTACGAAACAATAGCCAGCGACCTTAACATATCAACAACCTATGTATATAAATTACTTTCAAAGTCTCCAATCTTTCAAACTGTAAAGCAGTATAAAAAGCAAATAAAGGCACAAAAAAACAAAGACTAAGGCCTGCAAGCTCAAACCAAGTGTTTATGCTAATAGCTGTACTAAGGAAAATAATATTTAAACACCGTTGAAATAATATTTAAATACCGTTGAAATACTACAAAAAAAGAACAAAAGACCTCTTAACATAGTAAAGAAGGCTTTTTTATCTTATTGAATACAGAGGTAAGTAATATTGAATTTGGCACTTTATCTAAAAAAGGTTTATTTTTATCAAACTTCCTTAGAACAAGCAATTACTTATTTACCCCTGTATCGCCTTTATACCCGGCAACTGCTTCCCTTCTATATACTCCAACAAGGCCCCACCGCCCGTAGATACATAGCTTACTTCATCTGCTAACTCATATTTATTAATCGCAGCTACAGAATCTCCCCCACCCACAAGTGTAAATGCTCCTTTTTTCGTTGTTTCTACTAGTGCTAAGGCTATCTGCTTTGTTCCTTTAGCAAATTTATCAATTTCAAACACCCCAGCAGGCCCATTCCAAAATATAGTCTTAGATTGTAAAATAATATCCGTGAATTTTTCTATCGTTTTTTGTCCAATATCCAAACCTTCCCAACCATCAGGTATTTCATCTATAGAGCATTCTTTTGTATTTGCCTTCTCCGAAAAATCATCAGCAATTAAAGATGTCTCTGGAAAATATATTTCAACATTATGAGTCTTAGCTTTTTGCAATATTTCATTGGCTAAGTCCAATTTGTCATTCTCTACCAACGAATTGCCTATCTTGCCTCCTTGTGCTTTCACAAAAGTATAAGCCATACCTCCAATAATTATCATCTTATCCACCTTAGGAAGTAAATTCTCTATTACATCTATCTTAGAAGACACTTTTGCCCCTCCAAGTATAGCAGTAATAGGCTTTTGTCCCTCTTTTACCACTTGGTCTATACTTTTTATTTCATTCTCTATTACATAACCAAACATTTTATCATTAGGAAAAAACTCTGCTATTATAGCCGTAGAAGCGTGAGCCCTATGTGCTGTGCCAAATGCATCGTTAATATACACATCTGCTAAATTAGCCAACTGTTTTGCAAATGCCTTGTCCCCCTTTTTTTCCTCTTTGTGAAAACGTAAATTTTCTAACAATAGCACCTCTCCTGCTTTCAGGCTATCTGCCATATCTTGAGTTTCATCCCCTATACACCCTTCCGCAAACCTCACTTTTACATTCAAAACCTCCGACAAATAATCTACAATATGACGCAACGAAAATTTATCCTCAAAACCATCCTTGGGTCTTCCAAGATGAGACATTAATATTACAGCACCACCTCCTTTAAGTACCTTGTTAATAGTAGGAAGAGCTGCTTTGATTCTTGTCGAATCTGTTATTTCTAAACTTTCATTCAAAGGCACATTAAAATCAACTCTTATGATAGCCTTTTTATTAGAAAAATTATAACTGTCTATTGTAGCCATTTTTGTTTTTATTTTTTTTGGATAAATATTTCAAAGTAAAAAGTTCTGCAAAGATATAAAAAATGAACAATAATATATACTAACTGCTTTTATTCTTTATAAACCTTTACCTATTACAAGAAGATAATTAAGATAATTTATTGGTAAAATACTTGTCTATTATCTTTCTTATTTCTTTCTCGATGTCCCTTTCCAAGTGTTTTAAGATAGCTCTTAAAGCTCTCTTTTCCTTTTTAGTCAATTCTCTTTCTGGCTTATTGTTTTGCATAAAAAAAGCGTGTAACTGTTGCTTATCCGCCTTAAAGGTATTGCAGTACCCACATCACAAGATAAGCACAGCACACGCTATACTTAATACCCTTGTGATGTCTTATTTCTGCAATTTTTTTAAGACAAGGATAATTAAGATACCATAGTATCTAACTCAATATTTTAAGGTGTAAAGATAAGAAATTTGAAAATTATAATGTAGATTTACGAATTTTTAATGTGCTATTGTATATAGTTACTATACTTAAACGAGTTTGCTTTTAGATATAATACTATCAGATACACAGAACTTGGTAGATTTGCTTACTGCATATCACTTACTAACAATAAAAGATTAACCTATAAAGAACTTATAAAATGAGTAAGAAAATAAGAAAAGTAAGGGTTGATAATATAGATATAACAGTTCTCAATACCTCAAATAAGGAAAAAGATTTTATTTCTCTAACAGATATGACGGCTGGTTTCGATGGAGGAAGTGGTTTAATTGAAAAATGGCTTAGAAACAGAAATACCCTAGAATACTTAGGCGAATGGGAAGCATTAAACAACGAAAATTTTAATTCCCCCGAATTCGGGGGAATTATGCAACAAGCTGGTTTAAATAGATTTACAATCTCTACAAAGAAATGGGTGGAAAAAACTAAATCAATAGGTATTTTTGCAAAAAGTGGAAGGTATGGAGGGACTTACGCTCATAAAGATATTGCTTATAATTTTGGGATGTGGCTAAGTCCAAGATTTCAACTTCTTTTAATAAAAGAATTTGATAGAATAAAAGAAATTGAGAGCAACCAATATAATCTTGAATGGGACGTTAAAAGAATAATTAGCAAAGCAAATTACAGTTTACATACAAATGCTGTAAAAAAATACAGAATACCTAAAAGTAATATAGCTAAGGACAAAGAAGGTATAATATATGCCGATGAAGCAGATATTTTAAATTTAGCATTATTTGGTTGCACTGCAAAAGAATGGAGGTTAGCCAATCAACAAGCTACTTTAGAAGGTAAAAATATAAGAGACGTAGCAAGTATTAATGAACTTGTAGTTTTGTCCAACTTAGAAAAGATAAATGCTCTACTTCTTGAACAAAATATTAGCAAAAAACAAAGATATTTATACTTAAAACAAGAAGCGAAAAAAGACTTAGATATTTTAAATAAAACAGATTTCTTAAAATCTATTAAAAAAGAAACAGAAGATATATATACAAAGCAAATAGAAGAAAAAACATCAGACTTTGATAGAGCATTAAGAGAATAAGAAAAGTTCTTATTTTTGATTTTTAAATATGGTAATTACCCCCTTGTTACAAGAAGATAATTAAGATAATTTATTGGTAAAATACTTGTCTATTATCTTTCTTATTCCTTTCTCGATGTCCCTTTCCAAGTGTTTTAAGATAGCTCTTAAAGCTCTCTTTTCTTTTTTAGTCAACTTTCTTTCTGGCTTATTGTTTTGCATAAAAAAGCGTGTAACTGTTACTTATCCCGCTTCTAAGGTATTGCAGTACCCACATCACAAGATAAGCACAGCACACGCTATACTTAATACCCTTGTGATGTTCTATCTCTGCAATTTTTAGAAACAAGAATAATTAAGATACCATAGTATCTAACTCAATATTTTAAGGTGTAAAGATAAGAAATTTATATAGAAAGTTGAATTATTGAAAACGTGTAAGATATTGCACTATCTTTTTTTTGCATTCTCACCCACCACCCAACTTAGCAATTATATAATATATTTATATAGAATTTCGTTTTATCTTTTAATAGAATGTAGTTTACGTAGGTACAAGGTTTTATTTTATCATATTTATAGTTTTATAAAATATCAAACAAATTAATTACTCCATTTTACTTTTTCGTTACTAAAACCTATAATATTTCTATTTTTGTGGTACATTAAAAAAATATTTATACAATGTTCGAATATATTAAAGGTAAAATAACAACCTCATCACCAACCTACTGCGTCATAGAAAACAACCATATTGGCTACCTTGTCAATATTTCGTTAAACACCTATTCCAAATTAAGTAAAAATCAAGAAACACAACTCTACATCCATCAGGTAATACGCGAAGATAGTAATGAACTTTTTGGCTTTTATACCAAAGACGAACGACAACTATTCCGCCTTCTACTTACAGTATCAGGCGTAGGAGCCAATACCGCTCGAGTTATTTTATCTTCTTCCAGTTCGCAAGAACTAAAAACAGCCATCATAACCAATAATGTAGAACTACTCAAAAGTGTAAAAGGAATAGGAGAAAAAACAGCCAAAAGAATTATATTAGACCTAAAAGATAAAATAGACAAGGAAAACCTTGCTGCAAAAACACCAATATCATTAGACAACACCACAAGAAAAGAAGCACTATCAGCACTCATTATACTTGGCTTTTCCAAAACAGCAGTAGAAAAAGTGCTTAACCAAATACTTAATCAGAATCCACAACTCACAGTAGAAGAACTAATAAAAGCAGCATTGAAAAAACTATAAAACGTATTAACCATAATAAAACGTAGTGAGATATACGCTAATAATAAAAAAAACACTTACAATAGTCCTTTTCGGACACCTTAGCATTTGGCTACCTCTCAAAAACTACGCACAAACCACAACAAACATACAAAGAGACAGTGTAGAAGTAAAAAGTCAAAACCCCTTAGAAATAAAACCCACCAACCAAAAAAACTACATAATATACGACGAAGAAAAAAAAGAATACATCAAATACAATCAAATAGGGGGTAAAAACATCCTCCCTCCTAGCACAATAACCCAACAAGAATATTTCAAAGACGATTTCGACAAAACCATTTATAACTATTGGAGACAAAAAGCTAGCGGACTCGAAATAGAAGAAGGTAGTACAAGCTTTTTGAACGACCCCCTATTAAAAATAAAAACCCAACTATTAGACCAAGTTATTGGCATAGGAGATATAACTATAAAACCCACAGGAGCAGCAGAAATATCACTAAGCGTAAAAACCTCGAAAATAGACAACCCACAACTACAAGAAAGATTCAGAAGAAATATAATATTAGACTTTAACCAAAAACTTCAAGCATCAGTCAACGGCTCCATAGGAGACAATATAAACGTAAATATAGGATATGACACCGAAGCATCCTTTGAATGGGAAAACCAAATAACAGTAGGATATGAAGGAACAGAAGATGAAATAATTCAAAAATTAGAATTTGGAAACATATCAATGCCCCTATCCAGCACACTCATCTCAGGAGTAAACAGCTTGCAAGGAGTAAAAGCCGATTTAAAATTCGGACGACTTTATCTCACAGCCCTTCTATCGCAACAGCAGAGCGAAGTCTCCAACATCAGAGTAGAAAACGGAGCACAAAAAGAAAATTTCGATATCAGTGTGAGCGACTATGATGTAAACAGACACTTCTTTTTATCCGATTATTTTGAGCAAACCTACGATAAAACATTGGAAACCCTACCTGTGCTCAATACCTTAGCAGAAATAACTCGAATAGAAGTATGGATAACCAATAGAACCAGCGCCATAGAAAACACCAACAATATAATAGCCTTTACCGACCTTGGCGAAGGACAAGGCAACACCAACCCCGCACAAACATTCGTCAATGTACAACCTCCATTTAGTCAATACCCCGACAATAGTCGTAACGACCTATACCAAAATATGACTACTACCTACCAAGGCATAAGAAACTACAATGAAATTACAAACATATTAACACCCCTCGAAACCTCCTACAACTATAAGAATGGAATAGACTATGAAAGAATAGAAAGAGCCAGAAAACTTTCAACCAACGAATATACTTACCATCCTCAACTTGGCTACATATCACTCAACTCACAACTAAACAATAGCGAAGTTCTTGCCGTAGCCTACGAATACAGCATAGCAGGAGAACTGTATCAAGTAGGAGAATTCTCAACCGATGGAATAACACCTCCGCAAACGCTTATGCTCAAACTGCTAAAACCCGTCAATTTGCAACCCAGCCACCCCTTATGGGAACTAATGATGAAAAACATATATACCCTAGATGCCTATCAAGTACAAAAAGACAACTTCATCTTAGATGTATTGTACAGAGACGACCAAAGCAACAACTATGTCAACTTTATACCAGAAGGCAAAACGGCTAATGAAATACTCCTACGAACTCTTAACTTAGACAACCTAAACAACCAGCTTGACCCCACACCAGATGGAGTTTTTGACTTTCTCCCTAATATAACCATCAACCCTGACAATGGAAAAATAATAATGCCCTCAACACAACCTTTTGGAAAATACTTGCGAGAAAAAATAACAGGAGGCGACCCCTCCCTAGACCCCATAGCAGACAAATATGTATTCGATGAACTATACAACACAACCAAAATACTTGCACAAGAAGAAGCCGAAAAAACCAAATACATACTATCAGGCTCTTACGAAACCTCATCCAGTTCAAGCATATCACTTAACGCCATAAACATACCACAAGGCTCAGTAACCGTTACAGCAGGAGGAACAATGCTTATAGAAGGAAAAGACTACATAGTAGACTATAACCTTGGAAATGTAAAAATAATTAATCAAATCATCTTAGAATCAGGAGTTCCTATAGATATAAAACTAGAAAGCAACACCCTATTCGCCAGTCAACAAAAAAACCTTATGGGACTAAACGCCCTCTATAAGTTCAACAACGATTTCAGCATAGGAGCTACACTCCTTCACCTTAGCCAAAAACCTATTACCGACAAAGTAGGCATAGGCGAAACACCTATAAAAAATACTTTATGGGGTGTTAATACCAATTACAAAGGAGAATCAAAATTACTTTCCCAAGTCATCAACACACTTCCCTATGTAAACATACAAGAACCCTCCACAATAACATTCTCAGGAGAATTTGCACAACTCATAACATCAGCCCCTAACACCGTAGGTGAAAATGGAACCGTCTTTATAGACGATTTCGACAACACTAAAACCTCCTTAGCTCTAAAATCTGTTACAAGCTGGCAAATATCCAGCATACCAAAAGACATACCCGAATCCTCTCTTACCAATGACCTAAGCATAGGATACGGAAGAGCCAAACTAGCTTGGTATACCATAGACCCTATCTTCTACAACAAAAGAGACGCCCCCGCTAACATTATAAGCAACGAAAACGCCCTCTCCAACCATTTCGTCAGAGAAGTAACACTACAAGAAGTATTCCCATTTCGCCAAACCCCCACAGGTATATCCAACAGAATTAACACCCTCAACCTATCCTACTACCCCACACAAAAAGGCCCCTACAACTACTCCACCAACGTAAACCAAGATGGACAACTCGCCCAACCAGAAACCAACTGGGGAGGAATAATGAGAGCCTTAGAAACTAACGACTTTGAAAACTCAAATATAGAATACATAGAATTTTGGCTAATGGACCCCTTTGCAGAAGATCCAGACAATGCACACTTAGGAGGAGACCTCTATATAAACCTAGGCGACGTATCAGAAGATATCCTCAAAGACGGAAGAAGATTTTATGAAAATGGAGTATCCCAAAACCCCGACCTTTTCGACTATACCGTATGGGGAAAAGTACCCAAATCCCAACCTATAATAGATGCTTTCGACAACAACGAAGAAATAAAAAAACTACAAGACGTAGGACTTAACGGACTAAACGACGAAGAAGAAAGAAACTTTTTTAGCGACTACCTAAATACACTAAAAGGAGAACTAACACCACAAGCCTACCAAACTTACGAACAAGACCCCTCGCAAGATAACTTTCGCTACTTCAAAAGCCAAGAAGCTGATGACCAAAATTTTGGAATATTAGACAGATACAAAGACTTTAACAACACACAAGGAAACTCCGCCTCATCAACCGAAGCATACTCCAACCTGCCCGATAAAGAAAGTTTTAGAAGAGACAACACCTTCAACGAACAAGAAAATTACTTTCAATACAAAATCAGCCTAAGAAAACAAGATATGCAAATAGAACATAACTACATTACAGACTCTATACAAAGCACCATAACATTTAAAAACGGAGAAGAAAGCCCAATCACATGGTACCAATTCAGAATACCACTGACAGAATACGAAAAAAAAGTAGGAGATATTGAAAACTTCCGAAACATTCGATTTGTCAGAATGTTCCTCACAAACTTTAACCAAGAAACACACCTACGCTTTGCCACCTTAGACCTCGTACGCTCAGGATGGAGAAAATACACCAAAGACCTCAAAGAAGACGGAGACGGAACAAGCCTCCCCGAAAACGAAAAAACAAAATTCGAAATTTCTGCCGTAAACATAGAAGAAAACTCAAATAAGAAACCCGTTAACTACATTCTACCCCCAGGACTTTTTAGATCCATCGACCCCACCGACCCACAACTGATAGAAACCAACGAACAAGCCCTACTACTTAGAGCCATAGACCTAGAAGACAACGACCTAAGAGCCGTATATAAAAACCTGAACATAGACATAAGAAACTACCAACGCCTAAAAATGGACATACACGCCGAAGAAATTATTGGATACCCACTCGAAGACTACGATATGAGCATAGTCATCCGATTTGGAACAGACTTTTACAACAACTACTACGAATACGAAATACCACTAAAACTAACACCCCCAAGAAGCACACCCTACGACAACAACAGTGAAGGCGATAGACTCATAGTTTGGCCCGACGACAATAGATTAGACATCAACCTAGACCTATTCTACCAAACAAAAATCAACAGAAACAACACAATGAAAGAACCCAACAGCAACATTACCCTATCATCCGTTTATCAAGAAAAAGAAGGCAAAAACTTCATAAAAGTAAAAGGAAACCCCACACTTACCGACACAAGAATAATGATGATAGGAATAAAAAACAGAGACAAAAGAAACTTTACCAACGACATAGGAGACGACAAATCAATAGAAATATGGGCAAACGAACTGCGACTATCAGAATACGACAACGAAGGAGGCTGGGCAACCACCGGAACACTCACCACTAACTTTGGCAGCTTTGGAAACATAAACCTATCCGGACTCTACTCCACACCCGGATTCGGACAAATACAACAAGATGTAAATGAACGAGAAAGACAAACAACATCACAATACAACCTCACCACCAACCTACAACTTGGAGAACTATTTCCCAAAACATTAGGACTTACCATACCAATGTACTTCAACTCCTCAGAAAAAACCTTAGAACAAGAATACAGCGCCTTAATGCCTGACGTACCCACAAAAGAAGCCATCGCTAATGCCGCAACACAAAGCGAAAGAGACTCCATCGAACTTTTAGCCCAAGACTACACCCGAAGAACAAACCTAAGCTTTACCAACGTGAAAATTGGAGACACAGGAAACAAAGCCAAAGTATATAGCCCCTCCAATTTTTATTTCGGATACGCCTTCAGCGAAACCTACCAACGAAATACAACCATAGAACATAAAACAGAAAAATCCTATAAAGGAATATTTGGATACCAATTCAGCCACAACCCCAAGAACTACTCCCCCTTCGCAAAAAACGAAAAGCAACCTAAACTTATTCAAGACTTTAATTTCAACCTACTACCCTCTCAATTTTCATTCAGATCAGAAATAACACGAAACTACAACGAACAAAAATACCGCAACCTATCCAACCCCAACTTCATCGTAGAACCCGTAGTAACCAAAGACTTTCTATGGAACAGATACTACAACCTACAATACGACCTCGCTAAATCCTTTAAATTTAACTATACCGCCACCAACAATGCACGCATAGATGAACCAGATGGAACCGTAAACAAAAATATAGATAGAGACCAATACGAAATATGGAAAGACTCCGTATGGACAAACATTAAAAACTTTGGAAGAACTACCGACTTCAACCAAGCATTTAACTTCAGTTATAGCGTTCCTATTAATAAAATACCCTTGCTCGACTGGACTACCCTCAACGCAAGATACACAGGAACATACCGATGGACAGCATCACCCATCTTAAACGACATAGAAATTGGAAATACAATAACCAATAGTGGAACACTACAAATTAATGGACAATTGAATTTCAGTAGAATATACAGCCAATCAGACTACCTCAAAAACGTAGAAAGAAACCTATACAGAAAAAAAACGCAAAATAAAAAAGCCACAAGACGAAGACACACCCTAAACAACATACAACTAACAGCCAATGAACCTAAATCAATCTATCACAAACTTGGAACAGAACAAATCGACGTGAGAATAGTAAACACAAAAACCCGCAAAATAATAAAAGGAGAAACAGAAATTATCAATAAAAACAGAATAAAATTCACCCCAACAGAAGATGTAGAAATCGCCAACATATACATCACCGGAACAATACAAGAAAAAAACTACCAAACACCACAAGCATACGCTGCCAGCATACTTACATCCCTCAAAACATTATCCTTCTCATACCAACAAAAAAGAGGAACCATCCTTCCCGGCTACCTTCCCGAAACCAATATTATAGGATTAGAAAATTACAACAACGACCTAGCCCCCGGAATACCCTTCGTATTTGGACTACAAGACCCCGATTTTGCTAGAAAAGCCGCCGAAAACAAATGGATTACAACCGATAGCCTGCAAACCCTACCCTATACAATGAACAACACCGAAAACTTCTCCGCCAAAGCAACAGTAACCATTCTTAAAGACCTGAAAATAAACCTTAACATCAATAGAACCTATTCCGACAACCTTAGTGAAAACTACTATGGAGGAAACCCAATACCCCAAAATAGAAGAGAAACAGGCAACTTCTCAATGTCATATATCGGATTACAAGGATTTTCAAAAATACTTACCAACTCCACCGATTACAGCACAGCATCCTATGACCAATTTCAGCAAAATAGAGCCACAATATCCGAAAGACTTGCCAATCAAAAACACAGTAATGACCCCAACTACGACCCCACAAAAAACCCCAATGGATACCACAACGGATATGGACCCAACTCGCAAGCAGTGCTTACAGGAGCCTTTATATCAGCTTACGGAGCCGCCAGCCCAGATAAAGTATGGCTGAACTCCATACCCTCATATGGAAAAATGCTGCCCAACTGGAATATTAGCTATGCAGGCTTACAACGAATAAACCCAATAAAAAAAATAATCAAAACCATTACACTCAACCACGCATACAAATCAACCTACTCCATAAGCAACTTTACCACCAACCTTAACTATACAGGCGCAAACGATAACCTTAACCAAAATGAAGACTTTTTTGCTCAATACGACTATACATCTATCTCCATTACAGAACAACTAAACCCACTCATCGGAGTAAATATAATACTTCAAAACGGACTAACTAGCAACTTCCAAATCAAACAAACAAAAAATGCCTCCCTTAACTTCACCAACCAACAAATAACCGAAATAGAAAGTAACGAATACATCGTTGGAATTGGATATAAAATAAAAGAATTTAACCTTATACTTAACTCTGGTGGTGGCAACCAACAAGAACTTGTTAACGACCTTAACCTTCGAGCCGACTTATCTTTCAGAAACAACCGTTCGCTCATAAGAAGATTTTCAGAAGGCGTAAACCAATTAAGCGCAGGGCAAAAAATAATCAGCCTTAGAACCTACGCAGACTACATACTCAACCGAAGCATAACCATTAGACTATTCTACGATCGCACTATCAACAACCCATTAGTATCCTCCTCCTTCCCCACCACAGACTCTAATTTAGGCGTTAGTGTACGGTTTACCCTCATCAATTAAATAAAAAAGAAGAGAATTATATACTTACTGCCGCAAAAAACAACTGCCCTATTTCATAAATAAGCTATTGGCAAAATGCCCGTCTGTTATCTTTCTTATGCCTCCGTCAATACCCCCTTTCTAAATATAAATGAAATTTACCCCTATTTTGTTTTGTATTTTTACCCACCACCTGATTTGGCGATTATATATCTTTGTATAGGTTGTTTTTCTAAATAAGAATTGTTATTTTTGTAGGCGAATAAACAAAAAGAATAATGTATAAATTCTGTTATTAGCTTTTACTTATGACTGTTAAAGAAATTTTTGCAAGATTAGAAGAAGGAAACGAGCGTTTTGTAAACGACAAATTAGAAGGGAAATTACAAGATAGTAATAGAAGAAAAGAAGTAACAAAAGGGCAAAATCCATTTGCTATTGTTTTAAGCTGTGCAGATTCTCGCGTAGTACCTGAGTTAATTTTTGATACAGGAGTAGGCGAATTATTTGTAGTGCGTGTAGCAGGCAACGTAGCAAATACATCCAGCATTGCAAGTATTGAATATGCCGTGGCTCATTTGGGTGTAAAAGCCATTGTGGTATTAGGACACGAAAATTGCGGTGCAGTAGCTGCTGCCGTACAAGGTGGTGATGCTGGGAACAACCTAAATCATTTGCTGGAACATATTATGCCTGCTGTAAAAAAAGCTGAAAGCAAAGAAGTAAATGTGGTGGTAAAAAAGAACATAGAACTAACTGTAAAAGAATTATCTTCCCGCTCTAAAATATTAAGTGATGCTATAACAGAAGGAAAACTTTCTATTATACCTGCTTTCTATGAATTAGAATCAGGAAGAGCCAATATCATAAAAAGTTAGGAAATAGAAACTCCATCCAATAATTTCAACCTCACTATAAGAAAAAATAAACATTTTTGCGGATCTAGGTACAATATACCTAAACCATCAAAACTTGCTTAAAACAACTTGGCTCTTTTGAGTAAATATTGTTCTAATATTTGCTTGAAATTATCCCGTATATCCGCCTCCACAAAATCTATATTATATTCTGCACATTTTAGCTTTAGCTTTCTATGATACTGCCTTATGGTTTGTTGGTATTTTTCTCTTATCTGATTCGGATTGAGATGTAATTTTTCGTCAGTTTCTATATCTATAAACTTATAAGGTCTATCTTGTAGATTAAGCTGCTGTTCGGTACTCTTGTCTACGATGTGAAAAATAATAATTTCGTGTTTTTGATGTCTTAAATGCGCAAGTGCATTATAAAGTTCTTCAGGCTTGTATGTGTTGAGCAGGTCAGTAAATAGTATAATAAACGAACGTTTATGCAGGGTATCAGCTACTTTATGCAATATCCCTGGGAGGTTTGTTTTCTGTTTCGTTTCGGTTTTTCTGTTAAGCAGCCTATCCAAATGTGCAAACAATGTTTTTGTATGACTGATGTTGAGGCGACTGGGTGTATGTAAGTTGATATTCTCATCAAACAAGGTAAGTCCTACAGCATCGCGTTGCTTTCGTAGCAAATGTATCAATGCAGCTGTAGTGTATAAAGCATAGTTGAGTTTGTTATTGTCCGTGTTTTGTGGGTACTGCATAGAAGAAGAAGTATCTATAAGTATTTGGCTTCGGAGGTTAGTTTCTTCTTCATACTTTTTAACATACAGTTTTTCTGTGCGAGCAAAGAGCTTCCAATCTATATGTCGAGTAGGTTCTCCTGCGTTGTAAATAGAATGTTCAGCAAACTCTACCGAAAATCCATGGTAAGGGCTTTTGTGCAGTCCAAGTATAAAGCCTTCTATAATTTGTTTGGCAATAAGTTCCAAACTCTTTATTTGTAATTGCTCTATGTTATTAAGAGTCTGCATTGAATTTGGATAGGAATATGATAAAAATTAAGCAACCTGTGCTGCTAAGCTAAACTTATATGATTTTGTTAAGACTTAATTATTAAATCTGCCGATGCAGTATTAAGTGCTATGGGAACATTGTTGATAGTAGCTGTTCTAATTAATGTTTGAATATCATGCTCATGTCCCTGTGGAGTTTCACAATCTATTAAGAATACTATTTTATCTATTTCATTACTCAATATTTTAGCTGCAAGTATAATATCTCCCCCACTTGGCCCATGTCCAAAGGGAATAACATTGAGGTCTAATACACTATTAAGAAGTTCTGCCGTATGAGATGTTCCAATCAACTTATACCGTAAGAGAGCCTTTTTATTTTGCTTCGCCCAATTTAACAATTCATTTTTTTTCTTATTGTGAGCCACTAAAGCCACTGTCATAGAGTTATTTTTCATAATTAATTTTCTTTTCAAAGCCTAAAAACAGCAAAAAACTTATCATACCCAAATCCGTATAATACCCATATCATGGATACAAATATATACATTTAAATTTCAAGAAAAATGAATTTTTATTTCTTACTACCCTAAAAATTACGACAACAAATACAATAACTGAGATTATCTCCCACAACTCCATTATTTGTTATCCTTACACCACTTTAAATTATGTTGTTTTTACTTCTAAAACTAGCATATTAAAGAGTTTTTTTTCATATGCGCAATTTGTTTATACAAAAACTTTATTTAACATATAACTGCTTAAACATATATATCAAGTAAGTTATCGTAGCGAAATATTTGCGTTATTTTTTGTGAAAAAACAATCAATATTTATACACTCATATATGATATCTTTACAGCGTTTTCATTCTACCCTGTGTGGCGTGTTTTCAAAATACATTATAAACATTATACAATTATGAACCGTAAAAATATATTATTATTAACATTCATCCTTTCTCTAACATTCAGTAGCTGCAACAGCTCAAAAACAACAGTAACAGACAAACCTAATATAGTAATTCTATTTACAGACGACCAGCGGTTCAACACTATCAACACCCTCAACAACGATGAGATCATAACCCCTACAATGGACAAACTTGCAAAAGGAACAGTGTTTACTCACTGCCATATAATGGGAGGATTTAGCGGAGCTGTATGTACGCCCAGTAGAGCAATGCTTATGACCAGCAAAAGCCTATTTCACCTTAAACAAAATGGAAAAATAATACCCCAAGAACATAGCATGCTACCAGAAACCCTTAGAAAAAACGGCTACAATACCTTTGGAACAGGAAAATGGCACAACGACAAAAAATCTTTTGCACGTTCATTTACACACGGGGCTAACATCTTTTTCGGTGGTATGTCCGACCACTTACAAACACCTATCAATGACTACGACCCCAAAGGGAAATATGAAAAAGAAGACACTTATATTGGAAAAAAGTTTTCCAGTCAATTATTTACTGACGGAGCTGTGGATTTTATAAACAACTACAAAGACAACAAACCCTTCTTTATGTTTGTATCATACACCTCGCCTCACGACCCACGAATGGCTCCCGAAAAGTATGTTAAAATGTATGATACAGACAAAATAGAGTTACCTCCTAATTTTATGCCCAAGCATCCATTTGACAATGGAGAACTCATCATAAGAGATGAACTACTCGAAGGATTTCCTCGCACACCTAAAATAGTAAAAGAAAACATAGCAGCCTACTACGCAATGATAACAGAAGTTGATGAGCAAATGGGCAGAATAGTAACAGCCTTAGAGAAAAAACAGCTGATGGACAACACCATTATTATATTTGCAGGAGACAATGGACTGGCAGTAGGACAACACGGATTGCTTGGAAAACAAAACCTATATGAACACTCCGTTAGAGTACCCTTAATGCTCTATGGAAAGGGAATAAAAAAAGGCATAAAAATACCTACACTCACATACCTCAATGATATTTACCCCACACTATGCGAGATACTTGACCTACCCCCACCTACTGAGATAGAAGGAGAAAGCCTCGTACCCGCGTTAAAAGACCCCAACACTAAAATAAGGGACAATATATCTTACAGTTATAAAAACTTTCAAAGAGGAATAACAGACGACCAAGGATGGAAGTTGATAAAATACCTTGTAAAAGGAAAACATACTACACAACTGTTCAATACCAATGAAGACCCTTGGGAAATAAACAACCTTGCCAATGACCCTAAGTACCAAGATAAACTTAATGAACTAACACAAACAATGCAACAAAGAGCAAAGAAAATAGGAGATAAAGTTCAGTTTGACAAAGCCGATTGGGGCGTTCCCGTTGTAGAATCGTGGGAAGATGCTATGATAAAAAGAGGAAGAGAAATAATTATCCCCGAATATTAAATATTTAGCAACAATGCAAACAACCAAGCATATACTATTAGTAATATTAATGCCGTGTCTATTTTTACAGGTAAATATAGCAAAAAACCAGCCCAATATTCTATTTATACTTTTAGATGATTTAGGTAAAGAATGGATAGAAGTTTATGATGCCGACAACATACAAACACCTAACATTAATCAACTTGCAAAAACAGGCATGCAATTTATCAATGCCTATTCAATGCCGCAATGCACCCCTTCGAGAGTTACCTTTCTAACAGGGCAATATCCTTGGAGAAGTGGCTGGGTAAACCATTATGATGTACCACGCTGGGGACACGGAGCTAGATATGACTCCAAACTCAACCCAAGCATAGCCAAAATAATGAAACAAGCAGGCTATACCACCTGTGCCGCAGGCAAATGGCAAATTAATGACTTCAGACTTGAACCAGAAGCAATGACCGAACACGGTTTCGATGAATATTGCATGTGGACTGGAGCAGAAGGAGGCAATGTGGAAATCAGCCAAAAAAGATACTGGGATCCCTATATACACACCAAAGAAGGAAGTAGAACCTACAAAGGTCAATTTGGAGAAGACATATTTACCGATTTCATCATCAACTTTATGAAAAAAAACAAAAACAAACCTATGATGATATATTATCCGATGTGTTTACCACACGGACCCCTTACTTTCACTCCATTAAAACCCAACGTAACAACCAAGATGGATATGCACAAAGCAATGGTAGAATATACAGACTATATCCTATCTAAACTTATACAAGCCTTAGAAGACCTTAATATTAGAGATAATACCATTATAGTATGGACTACTGATAACGGCACGAGTGGCAACATAATAGGACATATCAAAGGACGCCCTGTAAGAGGTGGAAAAACCTATCTTACAGAAAATGGAATTAACGAACCATTTATTGTCAATTGCCCAAATATAGTGCCACAGGGAATTGTTACAGATGAACTAATAGATTTTTCAGACCTACTACCTACTTTTGTAGAACTTGGTAATGCAGAACTCCCAACAGAATACACCTTCGATGGAAAATCATTTGCTAAGTTTATTACAGGAAAAAGAAAAAAAACAGATAGAAACTGGATAATGGCTCTTGGCTCGCACCCCGCTTACATAGAAAATGGCAGAGTAAAAAACTCTCATAAATTTAGAGACAGAGTTATTCGCAACAAAACATACAAAGCCTACATAAACACAGAAAAACAAATTTATCAAATTTACAACGTAAAAGAAGATATAGAAGAAGAAAACAACCTCATCAACACAAAACAAATTAAAAAAGCACAGGCTTTCTTTCAAAGCATAATAAATACCTTACCCAACGAAGACCCCAACCCTAAATATACCAAACTTAACAATAGCATTTGGGACATACCCATAAAAGAACTAAAAGAAAAAAGCGATAAAAGTAAAAGTAGACCTAATAAATCTCCTAAGTTAATTAATCGCTAAAACAAAAAACCAAATGAAAACAATAAGACTATACACATTACTAACATTAATAATAATATCCACAATATCTTGCAAAACACAGCAAAAATACGCTCCCACTTGGGAATCCCTATCACAAAACGAAATACCCGAATGGATGTTAGATGCCAAATTTGGCGTATACACCCACTGGGGAATATATTCAGTTCCCGCCTTTGCTACTCCATCTTATGTAAATGAACTATATTTAGTGACGGGCAAAGACTCCAAAGGAATAATAGCCTACCACGAGGAAAAATTTGGGAAAAGATCAGAGTTTGGATACATTGATTTTATACCTATGTTCTCTGCCGAAAAATTTAACGCAGATGAATGGGTAGGCTTAATGGACGAAGCAGGTGCTAAATTTGGAGGCATATGCCTTGTACACCACGATGGCTTTCTACTATGGGATAGTAAATACAGTAGATGGAATAGTAAAAATATGGGGCCTAAAAGAGACATATACGGAGAAATAGCACAAGCCGTGAGAAAAAGAGAAATGAAACTTGCTGCTACCTTCCATCACGGTAGAACTTATGGCTTCGCATTTGACAGACATATGGATGCTTACACAGACGAACACAAAAAGAACTGGGATATATTTGACCCTAAATTCTCCGACTTTTATTGGAATCCTGAAACAGCCCCCAAAGAAGAATTTGCAAAACTATGGAAAAGCAAAATAACAGAAGTAATAGACAATTACAGTCCTGATATGATATGGTTTGATGGATTGAGAACACAAATGCGAAATAATATAGTACCCGACACTATTGTAAGACAAGTAATAGCCCACTATTTTAACGATGCACAAAAGAAAAACAAAAAAGTAACCATTGCCAACAAACTACCAGCCTTTAAAGATGTCCCTAGATTTAATTTCCCCAAAGAGTTTGGATTGTTATGTTATGAAAATGCAAGAGATATGCCTGAATATCAAGAAAACTATTGGCTAACTGATAGAGCCATAGCATATCCTTGGACTTATGTTCACAACAAAAACTATAGAAACAAAGCCGACTACCACCTTAGAAGTCTTGTGGATATAGTTAGTCGTGGAGGAATATTCTTCCTCTCGCTCACTCCAATGGGAGATGGCTCCATCCATCAAGAAGAGCAAAATATAATGAGAAATATTGGCAAGTGGCTCAAAGTAAATGGAGAAGCTATTTACAACACACGCCGATGGAAAGCACACGGAGAAGGAACAACAGTAATGACAAGAGTAACCAAAGAAGGTAAAACAAAATGGAACTATGCCGACCTTTCTGCAAAAGATGTGAGGTTTACCAGAAGCAAAGACAACAAAACGCTATACGCCATTGTACTAGGTTTGCCCGATGACAATAAATACATCATAAAACTGCTTAACTCCAATGAAAAAATAGCAACAAATGGCATCAAAGATATAACTCTGTTGGGAACAGAGGAAAAAGTAGAATGGACAAGAGATAAAAAAGGATTGACTATAAGTTTCCCCAAACAAACAACAGAACAAATAGCTTACGCATTCAAAATAACTGTAAATGGAACATTAATAAACTAATTTAAATAATAATGAAACAAACAGCCATTGCCTTTATACTCCTATTAATAGTAATTACAGCTATCAAATGCGATGTAACTGCGCAAAAAAAGAACCCTTCACCACCTAACATACTGTATATAATGTCGGACGACCACGCCACCAACGCCATATCAGCCTACCCCTCGCGGTTAAACAGTGTTGTAAAAACTCCACATATAGATAGAATAGCAAAAGAAGGCGCTATAATGACCCACACTTTTGCTACAAATTCCATTTGCACACCCAGTAGAGCTTGCATAATGACAGGTAAATACAGCCAGAGAAATGGAGTATATACCCTAAGCGATGATTTTGATAGAGAGCAACCCAACTTTGTAAAAATGCTTCAAGAAGCAGGATACTCAACAGCTATTATTGGGAAATGGCATTTACATACCGAGCCTAGCGGATTTGACCATTATGCAGTACTGCCGGGACAAGGAAGATACTTTGACCCTATACTAAAAGTAAAAGGCACATTAAAATGGAAGCACGGAACAGAAGAAAATATTAATAGAAGTAAAAAAGCAGGAGGCACAGTTTTTAAAGGCTATGTTACAGACGTTATTACCGACCTTAGCATAGAATGGTTGGAGAACAGAGACAAAACAAAACCCTTCTTCTTGATGTCGCACCACAAAGCTCCTCACGGACTATGGGAACCAGCACCACGTCATAAAGACTTGTATGAAGACATAACAATCCCAGAGCCTAAAAGTTTATATGACAATGCCAACCACGGACCCCTCGATGGAAAGAAATACGGCACTTCTATATCATTGAGAAACCAAAGAAGAAATATGACAAAACAAACCACGAATCCCGCTAAATGGCCTAATGATATAATAGACACAACAGGATTAAGTTATGATGAAAAAACCAGTGCTGCCTATCAAAAGTATCTCAAAGACTATTTACGTTGCGTAGCAGCCATAGATGAAAATGTAGGTAGATTGCTGAAATACTTAGATGATAATGACTTAACAGACAATACTATCATTATATATACATCCGACCAAGGACAACTACTTGGCGAACACGACTATTTTGACAAGAGATGGATGTATGAAGAATCACTACGCATGCCATTTGTAATTCGCTATCCAAAACAGATAAAACCTAAAACACAAGTAGATGAAATAATTATTAATGCCGATTTTGCCCCTGCTCTGTTGGACTTTGCAGAAGTAAAAATACCACAAGATATGCAAGGAAAGAGTTTTAAAAAATTACTACAAAATAAAAAAGTAAATGATTGGAGAAACTCTATGTATTATAGATACTGGATGAATATGGCTCACCACGACAACCCTGCACATTATGGTATCCGAACAGAAGACTATAAACTTATATTCTTTTACGGACTTCCATTAGATGCAAAAGGAGCGTTAGACATTAAAGTAGAACCTTACTGGGAGCTATACAACCTTAAAAACGACCCCAAAGAACAAAACAACATATACAACAATCCAAAATATGCCAAGATACAACAACAACTAAAAGAAGAACTGTTGCAGCTGAAAGAAGAACTTGGCGATACTGATGAAAAATACCCAGAACTAATGGAAGTAAGAAAAAAGTATTGGGATTAATATGAAATACCTACTCATAATATCAATTTTAATAGGTGCGCCATCTGTCGCTCAAAACAAAAGCAAAAAAAAACTAGACCTATATACTAATATAGATGTATGGCAAGAGATAGTATCTGCCGAAGGCTATCAACGCTTAGCATTTCAATTTGTACAAGCCAATCCAGACCTGCCAAATGTTTTAATTATGGGAAACTCAATATCCATAGGCTACACACCCCATGTGAGAAAAATATTGGAAGACAAAGCCAATGTATACAGAATACCTGCCAACGGAGGCGACACACAAAAAATGTTGGACAACAATAAACTTTGGCTTGGAAATATAAAGTGGGATATTATACATTTTAATTGGGGACTACACGACCTCAAATATGTCAAAAAAGAAAATACCACAACCAAAGAACAAAACATTCCCCCACAACAATATAAAGCTAATCTTGAAAAGATCATACAAATACTTATTCAAACTGACGCCAATCTGATATGGGCAAATACTTCATACATCCCAGAAGAGGCTGCGAAAAGAACACGAGGCGACGAAGTAAAATACAACAACATAGCCCTTGAAGTTATAAACAAATATCCACAAATAGACATAGACGACCAATACACCCTTACAAAACAACATCCAGAAGAGCAAAAACCTCAAAATGTTCACTTCCTTGAAGCAGGGCAAAAAAGACAAGCCCAACAAGTAGCAAAGCATATAAATAAAATAATTACTAAAAATATTAACAAATAATAATATTTGATATATGAACTGTATTAAAACTCTCGTATTGCTAAGTATAGTAGTCTTAACATCTTGTAAGAAAAGCCATACATTTTATGTAGCTCCTAATGGGAATGACAACAACAACGGAACAATAGAACAACCCTTTGCCACCATAGAAAAAGCAAAAGAAGTAATACGTAGCTTACCACAAAAAGAAAAAAACCAAAATATCACTATCAACCTACGAGGCGGAACACACCACATCACACAAACATTAAAGTTTACATTAAACGACGCAGCACCCGATGGTTACACCTATACCTATCAAGCATATAAAGACGAAATTCCTATAATCACCTCGGGAGTATATATTACCCAATGGAAAAAACTAAGCAACTATCCTAAGGGGTTTCCTGAAAATGCAAAAGGCAAAGTATGGGTAGCAGACTTCCCAGAAGAGATAGAACAGCCTTATTCACTTTTCACCAACGAAAAAAGAATACAACGAGCCAGAAAAGAAGGATTTACCATAAAACCTACACCCAAATATGACCGCGCTAAAAGTATGAACGTATATTATGACAAAGATAGATACCTGTTGACACAATTTGAATACGAAGACCCTGACAATATACTTAAACAATGGGACAACCTTATTGACATAGAAATAGGTTTTGCACCCGTGCCTTGGGCTATGAATATTATACCTCTTAAAAATATAAACACCAACAAAAAAATAGCTAAACTCAGCATAGAAGCCAACGCTCCTCCCGGTTCTAAACTGTCGCATACTCAACCCTGGGTAGAAAACGTAATAGATTATATACAACCAAACACATTCGTAACCAATACTAAGGAACGTAAAATATATTATTACCCCGAAAACAGTAAACCCGAAAATGATATTGTAGTTCCCTCACTTAAAGAATACCTACTTATAGAAGGCAACATAGACTATGACGGAGCTACTGATATACCTGTAAAAAACCTTTCATTCGAAGGTATCACCTTTATGCACGGCGAAAGAGATACTTGGGAAAAAGGACACAAGGGATGGGGGATACAACACGATTGGGACAAATTTGACACAGGCAACGCTATGCTACGACTAAGAGGAGCAGAAAATATTACCATAGAGAAATGCAGGTTTACCAATAGCAGCGGCTCTGCCATACGCCTTGACTTGTATGCACAAAATATTACTATCAAAAATAATTTGATAGACTATGTAGGGCATATGGGAATATTGCTTTGCGGTTACGGGCCGGGAACCAAAGACGTAAATAAAAATAATACTATCACTAACAATTTAATACATCACGTAGGACAAGTTATCCAACACGGAGCAGGTATTTTCATTTGGCAAAGTGGAGCTAATACCGTGTCGCACAATGTTATTCACCACGTACCACGTAAAGGAGTAGGAATTTGTGGAGTAAGAATGCCTATACTGAAAAAACCCAATGTAGATTGGGATGAAGCATCAAGCACCATTCGCTGGGATGAAATAAATACTACCATAGACCCAGATACTACGCAACAGTTATGGCATAGGTTTCTTCCCTACTTACACGCCAAAAATAACATAGTAGAATACAATGAAATATATAGAGCATTAGAAAAATTAGGCGATGGCTCAGTCCTTAATGTATCAGGAGCAGGAGAAGGTAACATAGTAAGAAACAATTACGTGCATCATATAGCCAGCCGTGCCTCAGGATGCTTGCGCACAGACGACTGGCAACGAGGAACAACTTTTGAGAACAATGTTATTTATATGACCAACATAGCAGCTATTGTGCATAAAGGTTTTAACCACATTAACAATAATATTGTGGTAGATTGTAGCGCGAAGGAATCTGTCCGCTTTGCCTCTTATCCAAACGAAGAGGCAGACTGGGGGTCATCTGTTCAAAGAAATATATTTTATGAATCAGGAAATAAAATAAACTATTATAGAATATCTTACCGAGCTTCGGAAGGTATATCATCGCCCGAAAGGTGCAGTACAGATTATAACTTACTTTATTGTGTGGAAAACTCACAACAAAGCCAAGACCACTTAGACAAATACCGCCCATTAGGCATAGAAAAAAACAGTATAGTAGCTGATCCATTGTTTAAAAATACTGATTTTGAAAATAGTCAATATCAACTGCAAAAACAATCACCAGCATTCGAACTTGGCTTCAAACAAATAGATTTTCCTAATATAGGCTTAACAAACGATTATCCAGAAAAATACAAAGCATTGGATATAGTCGTTAGTGATAAAACACCCAACTTTCACAGACACAAAGAAAAAGGAAAACAGCTATATGATTTTTGGTAAAACAACGTGAAAGCGCCTTAAACCATAGCAATATTTACGACCTATAAAGGTGAAATATAAGGCTACATATTTAACTCTTGCTTTTTTAGAGTATACTTATCTCATCCAATATATTCTAAAAAAGCAAGAGATGTAGTCTTATTGGGTATATATTCCAAATAAAACACTGTGGGTATATTATATATAATTACAAGCATTGATATATAATATACCCACAGTATTTACATTACAGTATTTATTGTTTTTTATCTTTACTCTTCATAAAATTTATAGTCGTCGTGGTTATATAAGTGTTTTTGCACTGATTTAGGAGCTGTATATTCTTTTAGAAATCTTTTCCCTCTCTGTGTTTTCCAATGGGGATGGTCTTCTGTAATAGGTGGAAATTGTGCTAATATTTCATCAAACTTTTTCCTTACTGTTGCGTGTTGTGGGTCATCATTTACTAACTCGTATCCCTTCCAGAATCTGTTTTCTCCCGTATAATAGAATCGCCCTCTAGGCATCCCCAGCATAGGGTTTACTACTTCTAATAAATAGTCTTTTGTTCTTACCAGTTGAGAGGTAGAAATAAAGCCATATATCCAGTCGCGATGTGTATCTTTTTTTCCTGCAATGAATGGAACAAGGCTTTCTCCATCAAATTTATAGCCTTTCGGCACTTTTGCTTCTGCCAACTCTACAAGAGTTGGTGCAATATCGGAAAAATCTGTTAGCTCATCAGTAGCTCCTCTTTGCTTTACTCCTGCTCCTGCTATAATATTAATAACGTGTGGTCCTCGCTCTACTCCTCTGGTTTTTGCTGTTACTCCTGTTCCATTATCAGAAGTGAAAATAATAATAGTGTTATCTGCTATGCCCAATTCATCTACTTTATTCATTATTCTCCCTACCAATAGGTCTATATATTCATTGAGTGATTCGAATCGTTCTTTGTTTTCTTCTTTCGAAGGTGAGTCTCCCAAAATACCTACTTCACCTCTCAATGGGTTGGTAGGCATTCCTGTTCTTGTACCATGTGGTGCCACAGTAGGCCAATAGGCAAGAAATGGTTTGCCTTCCTTAGTTTTTCTTTCCATAAAGTCCATAATGAAATCGGCACAAATTTCAGGTCCATAATCAGCTGGCTTGGTGGGAACAGGTTTGTGGTTTTTTACTAAGGCTGGATGCCAGTATCTCGATGGGGTGTCTTCATTTTCCATTGCTCCTGTAAATCCATCGTATTTTTCCCATAGGCAGTATTCTTCAAAACCTACTTCTTCTTCGTAAGGCATTTGTCTTCCGCAGTGCCATTTGCCTGCTATGGCTGTAGCATAGCCAGCGTCTTTCAACAATTTTCCAAAGCTAAGGTTGTCTTTAAATAGCCTGACATTGCTTTCTCCTATCCACAGAGAATTTTGCAATGCTCCTGTGGTGTTGCCGTAACGACCTGTCATTATTTGTGCTCGTGAGGGGCCGCACATTGCCGAAGCATAACAAGTTTTGAACATTACTCCGCTTTCTGCAAGTTTATCCACATTGGGGGTTTTTACTGCTGCTTCCATCCCATAGGGAGTATAGGGAGCAAAGCAACTATAAAGGTCTGGACTTACATCATCGGTTAAGATAAGTATAATATTAGGTTTTTTATTTCCATAAATATTTATAGAAACAACTGCTAAAAGTATTATAAGTATTTTTTTCATTTTTTTTGTTTTTAATTTTCTATATTATTCGTAGTAGTAAATTCCCATATATCCCCTTCTATTACTTGATTACCTTTTACGGCATCTACTTTCCAATAGTAAGTAGTACTATTTTTTAGATTTTGAGGGTTAAAGATGTTGTTAGCTTGTGCTTTTTCCAGTTTCAATTTATTTTTATTTGTGCCGAAATATATCTTATAGCTATCAGCTTTATAAGATTTTTTCCACATTAAGCTATTTTCTTTTGAGAATTTATTGTATCCACTGTGTGGAATAGGGAAACTGGTTTTTTCTTCTTGTCTGCCTGCCATCCAATAATTCTCATCGCCATATTCATAAGCTCCTATATCTGGTGCTTTACCTTTGTAGCTGTCATTTATTCCTTTTACTTTCACACCTGCATTTACTATCATAGCTCCCTTTTTAGGTCTAAAATCAAATATTTCGGGTGCTACAAGTTGGCTGCTTATCTCTTCTTGTTGGGGATAGCCCACCCAGTTATTGCTTATATAATCTGACTGTGCCGTAAGGGGTAGTTCTCCATCGGGCTTTTTACGGTGCCCCGACATTGTGCCTGAAAGATTGTTTTTGACAAGGGTATTATAATTGTCTTTCCATGGCTCTATTTCTTTGAGTACAACTATATCGTTCTTCTCGCTATTGCCAATTGTATTGTGATATAGTTGATGCTTATCTCCTTTCGACATTAATCCTCCTCCTACTTTATAAGTTACATTATGATGTGAAAGCCCTTTTTCTCCTCCTTTTAAATTGCTAACTCCCATAGGTTTGTCATATCTTATGCCAAATTTTACGGAGTTGATTAGCCAGTTGTATCTTGCAATAGAATTGGGCTGTGCTCTGATTTGATGCTGAATCAATGCTCCATCGTTTTGAAGAAAGCCTGTGGCTGTCATATAATTGTATTCCACTACCATTGGGGCACTAAGATAAAGAGTTTCCGAACATCCACATTGAGCTATAGTATTTTGCCTAAATGTATTTTTATTTCCTGTAAAATATACTGATGCACCCAGTCTAGGAGCATTGGCACAACTTATATCTATGTTTTGAAATAGAGTGTTTTCTATCAAACAGTTATCTCCTTTTATATGTATGCTATGCCCATCGGTGTTTCTAAAAGTACAATTTTTTACTGTATTGTTATCACCTTGTAAATAAGTACCTTCTATTTCGCTTAGGTCTTTTAGCATTCGCTTAGAATAGCTGGGATACATAAAATTGCAGTCTTCTACTATAATATTAGAAGAGTTGATAAATTGTATTGTCGTTCCAAAAAAGTCCAATCCTTTCAAATGCACGAAACCAACATTCTTACAGTTCAAAAAATAGGTTTGAACTTTCCCTCTTATTGAAGATGTAGATGGTTCCTTGTTTTTAGGAGGATAAAGATATGCTGTGTTTAATTCCATATCGTAAAACCATTCGTTTTCTACATCTAGAAATTCCTTTTTCCCCTCCAAATAGAAGTAATGGTGTTTAGGTCTATATAATTTTACCTCGGAGTTGTAGGTGAATTTTTTTTCTGCGGTGTTATGTTCTGTTACTATTCGTGCATAAGTAACAAAACTGCCTATGTTCATTATTGCTACGGCATTGGTAATATCGTCATAGGGCAAAGGGTCTGTGTAGGCTTCTATTTTTTCTTTGTGCGATGAGGCCTTAGGGTCTCCGTGTAGCCAAGATTTTTCCCTATCCCATATTGAGCTATCTTGAAAACTTGCATTAGGGTAACGAGCCATTATCATCCATTCGCCATCTACAAATAATTGAGATATTGGTTTTGGGGGTTTTGCTTTATATATATTGTTCTTTTCTTGTTTCCAGTCTTTTATTTCTATTGTTCCATCAAGGGTTACTTTCTCTTGTTGATAGTTGGTAATAATAATGGGGGAATTTTTAGTTCCTTTCAGACCATCTATGTTTATTTCTTCTTGGTAATTGCCTCCTCTTATATAGAGTATATCGCCTGCTTTTAGTTGTTTTATTGCCTTTTCTATGGTTTTAAAAGGACTGCCGATTGTTCCGTTGTTTTTATCTTTCCCATTAGTGGCTACATAATACTCTTTGGCTTGTGTAAGGTTACACAGCAAAAAAACGGGTAGTAAAATAATAATTTTTTTCATAATTTTTTATACATTTTTTTATTAATTTTTCACAAATTTCGTTGTTTGTAATTCTTGTTCATTGACTCCTATTAGTTTCAATATATGTATTCCTTTTTGTAAGTGTGTTATATCTATTTCTTCGTATTTGTTAAACACAGGTTTAACGGAGCGATATTCGTTCTTGCCATTTATATTGTAAATCTCTATTCTTCTTAGCGACAAGTCCGCTAGCATTCTTATACTTGTATTTGTAATAGTTATAAAAATTTCGTCTACTTTTACTTTGTTTTCAACATTGGTTAATAAAAATGATTGCAGCACTCCTCCACCGGAAACAATGATATTTGTCGTTGTTTTGTTAAATTTTGCCATCAGTCTAGTGTTGGGCTGAACTTCTATACGTCCAAATAAATCTAATGTCAGACCAAAAGTATTGGCAGATACAATGTCTATGTTGGTTATTTCTATTGTTGCAGAGGTGTCGCCTCGTTCTACCTCCACTTGAAAGTCTTCTAATTGTGGGGTTTCTATTCTATCTATTTCTTTGTTCAACTCTACATATATTTGCTGACAACTAGATGAGCTGTAACTTTGCACAACTATTGGTGGGGCAACTCCATTGCTGAAAATAACATCAAAAATAATGTTTGCAAAGAGAGGGGCGTTGTCTGCAGCTGTAATTTTATTACCTATGTATTGTAAAGTTACTGTATCCATAGTTGTTATATCAACTGTTATATCTCTGTCTATGCTCAGAACTATTATTTTGCCTTCGCTATTTTCTTTTATCGCTATATTTTCTATCGGAACTTCTTGGAATTCTTCTGTGTCTTTTTTCTTTATGCTGATAATAAAATCGCTTTCTCTTCCTTCTACTTCTACACTTTCTGGCAATAATGTCCTATCGCACAATACTTCTACTTTTGTTAAATCGGCGTTAAAATAAGGAGCTATAATACTGACGTTTTTCCCTGCTGCTTGTTCTGTGTTCACTTGTTTCTCTATCTGGTCTAATAGCTTGCCATTTCCTTCTCCTAAAATGTTGCCTATCTCTGAATTGTAATCTAACAAAACAAAATCAGTGTTAATTATTCTTGTTGAAATTTCTGATAGGGTGAGGATTAATTGTTTTTCATCTTCCGTATTTATTTCTATATTGTCTATTTCATAGTTGTTTGTAGATGGAGTGTATGCTGTCTCTTCCCAATTTTCTACTGTTAAACGAAAGGCTTTTATATTGTTGTTTATGTCAGATATGTCTATTATCTTTCTATCAAAGGATAATAGTATTTGATGCCCAATGTCGTATATGTCTATATTTTCCAATATGGGGGATTCTCCATATACCATATTTGTTACTGTTTCTTTTTCCTGAAAATAGCTATTAGGTATTGAGTCCATTATGCCTCCGTCTTCCGATTTTATTTCTTTGCCTAAGTAGCTAAAAACTATACTGTCGGAGTTTGTTAGGTTTCTCCCAAATGTTAACATATCTAAATTGAGCATAATGACTTCATCATTGTACAAGTATTTAGCAGCATTATTTACAAGTATAGTATCTGGGGTAGTTGCTTTATTGGGATATATTTCTATTACAAAATCTTCTGTTATATTTATTTTATCTACATCTATTTCTTGCATCGTTTTATAAAAGCTTAAAAAAATGCTTCCCCCATCATTTGATGTTGTTGTTTCTTTCAATACAGGTGCAGCACCTGTGTAGTTGTTCAAAACCTTCACAGGCGAGAAGGCTGTAAGAACACCTCTCTCCTCTGTTTGTATTTCATTGGCGGCTCCCCTTTCTACTCCTGTGTATGAAACCACTAATAGCTGATTGCTGTTTATCTCTCCTGCTGATAGGGTTAGTAGTATAGTATCGTTTGTAAAAGTTATAGAACTTATTTCTAAGTCTTCTTGTGCAATAGTATCTCTTACTTTAAAATGGCCTTTGATAGTTTCAGGGTCACTACCAGTTATGCCTGCTACTGGAAGACTGGTAATAAGTATAATAGTATCTTGATTTGCAGCTGTTTGAGATGATAAAACTTGTGGGGCTATTCCTGCGGCGTTTTCTACATTTACATTTTCGAAAAATGCTTCCAAGTCCACGCCACTGGTTGAAGTTATCTTATTCTCGCCAACATCATAGCGAACAGTTACAGTTTTTGTGCGGTCTATAACCGTATGTAAACACAAGGCTATTGTGCTAGCACCTTGTAAGGTAACTTCTGTAATAAGTATTGGTTTCTCATCAGCTAATATTTCAAAATCATTTTCTATTCCTTCAACAATAGTTGCTGCATTTATTTCTTGACTTACTGATATTAGCACAGTGTCTCCTCTGTGGTTACTGGTTGTGGAACCGGGTATAGGAAGTGGAGAGGCACCCGGAATCTTATTAATTACAAATAGATTGGAAAAATTTTTAACTTTCCCTCCATAAACCGTAGTTAATCCTCCTATATCTTCATCATAAGATAAATACATTATATCATCTTTGGTAAGTGGCTCTTCAAGTGTAAGTTGGACTTGTTTTGAATCTGTATCTGAAATTTTTATTTTAGTTATAGCTCGGTTTGCTCCATCAGACAGGGTAAGAGTAAAACCCAAAGGCTCATCTGTGTTGGTCTCTATATCACTATCAAAATTAATGAAAATAGAATCTCCATCTTCATTCGTTATAATGGAACCTACAATATAGGCAGGGCGAAAGGGTGCTTCATCAATATTGATAGAAATAGTATCGTTGCTCAGGGGGTTTTCTATATCGTTATCACCATCTGTTGTTGCTCTTATCTCTGTGCCTATGTAAGAAATTTTTATGTCCTCGTCATTATATATGATGTCTTCGTCTGCTAAATATAAGTCTAAAATTTGAGGAGAGGATAATATTACACTTTTTAAAGTATGATTTTCTATTTCAAAACTATTTACAACTGTTGAAGTAATAGTTGCTGGGTCTATGTCTTTATCTACTTCAAGGGTTATTTTATTGCCATCGCTATTAACAGCGGCCGTTTGAATAACAATAGGGTCGTAACCTGTCCAAGAAATAGCACTCATTCTAAATTGATTACCTGGCCTTGAAAATACTATATGAAAACTTTTTTGAGTGTAAATTTCAAAAGAAGTTTCAGTTTGATTATTTCCTTTAGCCTCCCCTGATTTATAAGGGTTCTCATTGTCCCCTTCTGTATATAGTTCATACTTTACAGAATTGTTATTGTCCGTTGTAATAGTCATAGTTCCAATGGATAAACTATTAGAACTATTAAAAACAGGTGTAGTTAAAATGGACGTCAAATTGCCTCGTATATGCCCAAAACCTTTATTTTCATTAAATAAAAAATTACCTGTAATTTGCCATATTAAATTGTTTTCGCCTTTGTATCTCATATCGTAATCAAAAGTTTCACCAAATGGCATTTCATTACCATCTACATCTTCCCATCTCGTATTTTCAAACACATATGTTTTCTGTGCGTTGGTATTTAGCAAGTTTATGACGACTGCAAGTAGTAACAATAGTTTTTTCATAGTCTTTTTATATTAGTTCGAAACGTTTATTTACCATCCAGGGTTTTGAGTTAAATTGGGATTTTTATCTATTTCAAATTGAGGTATAGGAAATAGCACATCTTTGATATGTATTCGTTGGTCTAATCCTGCCCCATCGCCTACGGCTGCATCTTCTTCTCCTAATTTTTCTACTTCCGATATAAGTTTGCCTGTACGCACTAGGTCAAAGAATCCATGCCCTTCTACCACTAACTCTAAAACTCTTTCTTTCCTTACTATCTCTCTAAAATCATCTCGCGATAGTCCATTGATGTTTTTAGGTTCACTAGATGCAGGGTAACCTGGAAATTGTTGGCTCTGTTCGTGCTTCGAACCATCCCTGGCTCTGGCTCTTACTTTATTGATAGCTTGGTAGGCGTTGTAAGATACTATGGGACTGCTTGTTCCTGGTCCGTAACGCTCGTTCAAGGCTTCTGCAAGTATAAGCAAAACATCGGCATATCGTAACAATATCCAATTGAGGTCAGTATTATCAGTTGTAGGAGGTGTATTAATTGGTCTATTTTTCCAAAATCCTGTGTTATACACAATGTTTATAGAAACTTCGGGGTCGTTTATTTCATTTAGTGGGTCTAATTTTTTGATAGGTATAGGAGTAGCTGCCGCACTATATTGATATTCTGCGATAGTCCAAAAATATCGGGGGTCTGAATTTTCAACATCTAATATTTGCGTCAAAGTCAATTGTTTTGCATCTGCTCCACCACTTACGTTGTAGTCTAAATATTGGTCTATATAGGGAAAATACTCTGCTTTTTCTACAGGAATAGTTTTTATAATTTCTTCATTTTCATTCAATAATGGAATAACTATACTATTTTCCTCTACATAGTAATCACCACTACCATCTATACCTATAATTCCATCTACTGTCTCGTCGTACAATACCTGTTCTTCGGTTATAAAGTTTACCTCATATGCTCCTAATGTATAAATTGTAGGTCTTATACGGCAATAACCTCTATCTGGTATTGGAACATTATTAGAAAGTGTTGCTTGTGGACCAGAAATTACTCCTACTTGGCTGCCAGTATTGTCTATATTTTTACACTGTGCTTCAAACAATGATTCTTCATTGTTTTCATTATTTTCTAAAAATATAGTTGGAAAATCTGGCACAAGTCCTATCCGTCCTCCACTTTCTGCCATCTGTACTACTTTGGAGGCATAGACAATGGCTGAGTCATACATTATTTGACTATTGACCCAACCATAATTTTCATCATAGACACCATAAATGGGAGCGGCAAAATCCTTACAAGTAGCAAGTGTAAGATATACCTTAGCAAGGTAGCCTCTGGCTGCTGATACTGTAGCCCGTCCAAGGTTTTCTGCAGAATATACTGTTTTATCGGAAAAAGAAGAATTTGTTTTATACCATAAGTTTTCTTCTGCAAACTTAAAGTCTTCTATTATTTGGTTATATACTTTTTCTACGCTTTCTCTAGAAATTAACAATTGTTCTATTTGGTTAAAATCAGACTGTACTTCAGTTATAAGTGGCACTTTGCCAAAATATCTTACTAACTCAAAATAAAAGAAGGCTCTAAGAAAACGTGCTTCGCCAAATAAACGATTTTTGAGGTTGTCTGATATATGAGAAGTAGTCATTTGGCTGATTTTTTCTATGGCATAATTGGCTCTATGTATCCCTTGGTAGCACTGTTCCCACATATCTAAATATCTTGAATATTGTGGGTTGCTTCTAAATTCTGCTACTGCACTATTTTTTAAACTTACTGACGCTTTATTGGTTACGTAGCTGGAGGCTTGGTCTAATTGCATTCGTGTTACATAATGGCCACTGTTGCCTCCTTTGATAGCTGAATAAATACCATTTACAAGTCCAATAGCTTCTTCTCGGATTATTATTTCATCCTTTTCCTGATGGAAGAGAGATTCGGGGTTTTCTTCCAAAAATTTTTCACAAGAACTTACTATGATTAATGGTAAAACCATTATTAAAACCATTACTTTTTTCATATCGTAATCAATTAATATTTTCTTTTTTCGCCTATTGAAGCAGCTTATTAAAATGTTAGGTTAAGCCCTACTGAATAGGTTTTAGCTCTTGGATATGCACCACTATCATATCCTCCTGTAAACCTAGCTACATTACCAGTACTTACATTTACTTCGGGGTCATAGCCAGAATAACTGTCCCATATCCAAAGGTTTTCACCTCTAATATAGACTCGTGCTACTTTTATCTTTATTCTTTCTAATACTTGTTGTGGTATATCGTAAGTTATAGTTAAGGTTTTAAGTCTGAGGAATGAACCATCTTCTATAAATCTATCGTCAAGTAGTGTGTTTTCCCAACCTAATCTAGGGATATGAGTGTCTAAATTTCCCTGATCTACTATATTGCCCTGCTTGTCAAATTCAACAGGTCTGAAATAGTTCAATACATCTTTTGACTTGTTTCTGTTATCGCTTATTTTCGTTGATTCTAAATCCCTACGATTTTCATTAAACACATCATTGCCATACATCCATTGAAACAATATGTCTAAGGTAAATTTTTTATATCTAAAAGTATTGGCTATTCCCCCAAAATGCAGAGGTTGTGTATAGGCTATAATATCTTTATCTTCGTCAGTAATAATTCCATCTCCATTTTTATCTACATATTTGGGTGTCCCTACATAATCTTCTAAAGTACCTCCATCATTAGGGTATCCAGGCACTCCTGATGCAAGGTCTTTTATTGTTATATTATATTTATCTAAATAGGCTTGCACTTCATCGGTAGATTGAAAAAATCCATCGGTTTCATATCCCCACCATATGCCTACAGCCTCTCCTTGTATGATGCGCGAATTTGAATTAAGTGCTATGTACTCCAAATCATTCCCTATTTCTACCATTTTGTTTCTGTTGAATGTAATATTGAAGCTGGTACTCCAATGAAAGTTTGAGGTAACAATATTGGTTGAGGTTAAAAATATTTCCATTCCTTTATTCTCCATAGCACCTATATTAGTAGTATAAGTTTTAACTCCTGCACCAGAAATTGGTACGGGTAAGCCTAGTAGTAGGTCGGTAGTATATTTACGATACAGGTCTACTTCTGCAAATAGTCTGTTATTAAAAAACCCCATTTCCAAACCTATATCTGTTTGTCGTGTTGTTTCCCATTTTAGATTTTCATTTGCGAACTTATTAACTTCAAGAGCTATAACTGTTTGATCATTAAAGTTGTATTTGCCAGCGTTCAAAGTAGTAAGCGCAGTGTAGTTAGGTATTCTTTGGTTGCCTGTAATCCCTATGCTAGCTCTTAGTTTTAGGTTGCTAAAAATATTTAAGTTTTCAATAAATGGCTCTTGTATGGCTCGCCACGCAAATGCTCCTGATGGGAAATAACCCCATTTGTTGTCTGCTCCAAACCTCGATGACCCATCTGCTCTTACTGATGCTGTAAATAGGTACTTATTTTTAAAATCATAATTTATTCTTGCTAAACCAGACATTAAATTATTACTTTCTTTTTCAGAATCGCTGTTGAATTCCGAAGCAGCAGATAAATTATTTATCCCCAATGTAGCAACATCAAAGTTGTATGCTATGGATTGTACGAGATCGATTGTTTTCTCTTCTGCAGTAGCCCCAACAAGAACATCAAATTTATGGTTTTTATTTATTTTCTTTTTGTAGGTTAGAGTGTTTTCATTTACCCATTGCATAGTTTTTACATCAGAGATAGATCCCCAGCCGTTGGTTTTTTGTCCTCTTCCCGTATTAGGGGGATAAAAATTTTCTGTTTTATTAAATGTTTGATTTATTCCAATTTTTACCTTAAATTTTAAATCTTCCATAATAGAATAGGTCAGCGATAGGTTATTGAGAAAGCGAGTATTATACTTATGGTTTACTACGTTTTCTGCGAAATGTACGGGATTGGTAAGTCCTGCATCAATTTCCTCATCGTCTTCTATATCCGACAGTTCCTCTTCGTAATCTGCTGATCTGTTAGGATTTATTCTTAGTATTTGTCTTACTATTCCATAAGATTTGGGTGTGCTGCCTCCACCAGTAGCTATACCATTGTTGGTAGTATAAGATGTTATATTTGAGTAGTCTATATTTAAGCGTTCGTTAAGTCGTGCAGATATTTTGGCATTACCAGCAAATTTTTCGAATTCATTGTTTGTTATCATACCTATATGGTTGAAATACCCTCCTCCAATGTTATATGTTATGTCTTTTGTCCCCCCATTTAATGAGGCCGAATAATCTTGTACTCTTCCTATACCATATAGTTCTTTTTGCCAATCAGTATTATTTTCAGGGACAAACACATCTGGAGACCATTGGTCATTACCCGTCTTTTCATATTGAAACTGAGCCCACTCATATACATCTAATAGTGGTATTGTTCTTGTGACAGATTGCACCCCTGTTTGAACGCCAACGCTAATTTTAGCTTCTCCTGCTTTTCCACTTTTAGTCGTTATTATTACTACTCCATTAGCTCCTCTTGAGCCATAAATTGCTGTTGCAGAAGCATCTTTTAATATGTTGATAGATTCTATATCGTGGACTGGAATATCGGCAAGTGGATTAGGAGAAGGGGCATCACTTAATCCAGTATTTACATCTATATCGTCAACCTCAACAGGGAAACCATCTATGACATAAAGAGGGGAACTGCTTGCCGAGATAGAAGTAGCACCTCTAATTCTAACGTTCATACCCCCACCTGGTGCGCCTTCGTCTGAAATGACTTGCACTCCTGCTGCTCTACCCGAAAGAGCATCTAAAAAAGAGGTGTTGGTAGTTTGTTTTAGTTTTTCTTCTGATACTACTGTTACCGCACCGCTTAAATCACTTTTCTTCTGAGTTCCGTATGCTATAACAACTACTTCTTCTATTGCTTCACTTTTGATACTCAATGTAACATCTAAAATATTTCTTTCTTTTACTTTTATTTCACGTGTTTCATATCCTGTAAATGAAAAGACAAGCACATCATCACTAGAAACGGAAATAGTATATACGCCATTTATATCAGAAATCGCCCCTCTGTTAGTTCCTTTTACTAATACAGTAACCCCCGGTAAAGTTTCTCTTTCTTCGTCTATTATCGTTCCTGATACACTCCTCATTGTTTGAGCAAACATATTTACCTCACACTGAAACAAAAAAATATAAAATATAAGCGCTACAAAAGATTGTTTCTTAAAATTCATTTTATTACCCACAGCTATTTCAAATTTCAAGATTAGTACTAAGTTTTCTATAATAAGACTTTTCGCAAAAACCAGTTGATAGCCAACTGAGCGGTGAAAGATTTTAAGTAACGCAAGGTATAATATATTTAGCTTTCTCTTATAATAGAAATTTCACAAAAAATAGTAGAGATTTTACAATATTCTTTAAGATGTAAGAATATTTATATTTGAAAATATATGATTTAAGGTGACTATATATAAATTTACATTTACATTTATATTAAAATACAAAATTATCTCTTATCCTAATTATTTAACTTGTACTACATAAAGAAACAACAACAATGTTTATAAAAAAACAAAATGGAACAAATTTTTAGTATAGATTAGTGCTATTTTACTTCAAAAAAGACGAAAAAAATAGAAAAAAGTTAAGCATTTTACCTAAAAATGACCTTCAAATTGAAGTTTTTATCCCTTTTCAACCCCAAACCAGTCTAAAATTAAACCGAAACCAAACCAAAATTAAACTTTTGAAAGCACAATTAGTTGTGTGAAAGACAACAAAAGTTGTATGAAAAACAAAAAAATGAAGTGTAAATTCATATATAATTACCAATTTACATATAGTCATCTTATCTTTTTTTATTTCTAACAAAATTTTTACTTTTACATTTTGTTAGAAACTATTATTGTTATTATTTATAGTATAAACTAAAATGGCAGAACAACATCCCAAAGGTCATGCTGGATATATAAACTTGCTTAACAAAATAAAGGTTCTTAATATTATTAGGGATGAGGGTAGTATTTCACGTACTGAAATAGTAAAAAAATCTGGAATAAGTGCTCCTACTGTTACACGTGTTGTCAATAGTCTGGTTCATAAAGAAAAATTAGCTATTCAAATAGGCATAGAAGAAACAACCGAAGGTCGTCCTCCAGCTATTATAAAATTTAATGGCTCGTCCAATTATGTAATAGGTATAGATTGGGGAAGAACGCATATCAATGCAATGTTAGCTAATCTTGATGCAGAGCCCCTTGTTGTAATAGATACACCTATAAAAGCCTATAATGATTTTGAGACAGACATTCAAAAAGTTATATTCATTATAGATTCTTTAATACTAAAATCGGGCATAGATAAAGATAAACTTTTAGGAATAGGTATAGCAGCATCGGGCTTTATTCACAAGAGGGCTGGTATTATTGAATTTTCACCAAATTTCAACTGGCAAAAGGCAGACGTAATTTCACATATTAAAAAAAAATTTAAAGTATCAGTTATTGTAGATAATGTATCACGGGTAATGGCTATGGGAGAATTATTGTATGGGATAGGGAAAAAGATAAAAGATTTTATATTCATTAATGTTGGTTACGGTTTAGGAGCGGGAATAATTATAGATGGAAAGCCTTATTCTGGTTTTGATGGTTTTTCGGGAGAGCTGGGACACGCTACTGTTTTTACAAACAATGTTCGTAAGGATATAAAATGTGTATGTGGAAAATATAATTGTTTAGAATGTTACGTATCGGGAAGAGGTATTGCTTTCTTTGCCCAAAAAGGTTTGAAACAGAATTTTAAATCTACTCTTTTACAGATATGTGAGGGAAATATAAATAAGGTAACGGCAGAAAAAGTATCAATAGCAGCAAAAGCAGGAGATGCATTTTCTCTTTCTATAATACAAAAAGCAGCAGAATACTTAGGTATTGCTGTGGCAGGTATTTCTAATATACTAAACCCGCAGGCAATTGTTATAGGAGGTAAGGTTGCTAATACAGGAGAAATATTTTTGGAGAAGGTAATAAAAACTTTTCAAAAAGAAACATTGCAACAAAATCCAAGAAAAATAAAAATATATTCACCAACCAATGGAAATAACACTACTGTAAAAGGAGCTATATCCCTTATTCTGCAAGAGATACTAAGTTTGAATATTTATCAGAGCTAATTTTTTTTCAAAAAAAAAGGTATTTTTTTGGAAGTTAAATACTTTTTTTCATATCTTTAAAAACTAAAATAAAAAATATAAAATTTATGTTGAAAAACATATCACCCCTTATAAGTCCAGAATTGATAGCCGTTTTAATGAGAATGGGGCACGGAGATGAGATAATACTTGCAGATGCCCATTTCCCCGCAGAATCATTGAATCTCAGAGTATTACGTGCTGATGGAATTAGAATCTCAAATTTGTTAGAAGCTATATTGCCGCTTTTTGAATTAGATAGTTATGTGAAGCATCCTATTGTGATGATGGAAGCAGTGAAAGGAGATACATTAGATAATGCCGTAGAAGAAAGCTACTTGAACAGTATTCGTAAAACAAATCCTAACGTGCCACCCATAGAACGTATAAACCGTTTTGCATTTTACGAACGTGCTGAAAAGTCTTTTGCCATAGTGATGACAGGAGAAACCTGTAAATATGGCAACATTCTTTTAAAGAAGGGAGTTACACCCGTAAAATAAAATCTATTTATCATATGCCTACAAAAAACGACAGTTATAATTGTTAGATTTTAAAACTAGTTATTAACGTTATGAAAAAAACTAATAATAAAGTAATAGATAAAAGTATTGTTATACCATTTATACTTATTACAAGTTTGTTTGCTCTTTGGGGGTTTGCCAATGATATTACCAACCCAATGGTAAAAGCATTTTCGGATGTATTGGATATGACAAATTTTCAAGGCTCACTTGTGCAGTTTGCATTTTACGGAGGGTATTTTGCAATGGCATTTCCTGCGGCATTATTCATAAAAAAGTATTCTTACAAAGCAGGTGTATTATTAGGATTAGGGCTGTATGCTACGGGAGCCTTATTATTTATTCCCGCCACAATGTTGGAAATTTTTGGACCTTTTCTTATTGCTTATTTTATTCTCACCTGTGGATTGTCGTTTTTAGAAACAAGTTGTAACCCCTATATTATGTCAATGGGAGACGAAGAAACGGCAACGAGGCGGCTCAATCTCTCACAAGCCTTTAATCCTATTGGTTCATTGATGGGTATGTTCGTAGCACAAAAACTTATTCTTGCCAAAATAACACCAGATAATGATATTGCAAACAATTTAGGTATTATAAGAGACCCCTATGTATTTATTGGACTTGTAGTGTTAGCAATGTTTGTAGTAATTGCAATGGTTAAGATGCCTAAGAAACAAGGCAAAGACCATAATCTGCATATAAAAGAAACAATAAATCGTTTATTAAAAACCCCTAAATATTACGAAGGAGTTATTACACAATGCTTTTATGTAGGTGCTCAAATAATGTGTTGGACATTCGTTATTCATTATGCCGAACGAATAGGAATAGACAAGGCTACCGCACAGAACTACAATATTGGAGCGATGCTTTTGTTCCTGTTTAGTCGTTTCATATGCACATTTCTATTGAAGTATATCAACTCAGGTAAACTGTTGATGATACTTGCCGTTGGAGGCATAGGACTTACTCTTGGCACTATATTTATACAAGGTATGACAGGGTTGTACTGTCTTGTAGGTATATCTGCTTGTATGTCTTTGATGTTTCCTACTATTTATGGTATTGCTTTAAGAGGGTTGGGAGAGGATGCTAAGTTTGGAGCAGCAGGCTTGATAATGGCAATACTTGGAGGCTCGGTAATGCCCCCACTTCAAGGCGCTATTATTGATATGGGTATTGTAGATTTAGGCTTATTCAAACTACCTGCTGAGAACGCTTCATTTGTGTTACCATTAATATGTTTTGTAGTAATAACCATTTTTGGATATAGAACATTTAAAATTCATTTAAAAAACAAGTAAGTATAAATAATTAAACGTTAGTAATTAAAAAATGAAAGAAGAAAAAATAATAAAAGGTGTAGCCCCTAACAAAGTTCCCCACAAAACACTTCACACAGGAGCTAAGATACCTGCCATAGGAATGGGAACTTTTGGGTCAGACCGTTTTACAGGAGAACAAGTAACAGAAGCAGTAAAAGGTGCTGCTATGGCAGGGTATAGACATTTTGATTGTGCTTCTGTGTATGGAAATGAACACTTAATAGGCGAGGCTTTTAACAATATCATGGCAAATGGTGTGAAGCGTGAAGACTTATGGATTACTTCTAAACTGTGGAATGATAAGCACGGTGAAAACGACGTGATAAATGCTTGCAAAAGCTCACTTAAAGATTTGCAGTTAGATTACTTAGACCTATACCTTGTTCATTGGCCTTTCCCTAATTACCACGCACCAGGCTGCGATGCAGATTCGCGTAATGAATATGCCATTCCTTATATACACGAAAATTTTGTAAAGACGTGGAGACAAATGGAAAGGTTGGTTGAACTGGGGCTGGTTAAACATATAGGCACTTCTAATATGACCATCCCTAAATTAAAACTACTCCTTAGAGATGCAAAAATAAAGCCAGCAGTGAACGAAATGGAATTGCATCCACATTTTCAACAGCCAGAACTATTTCAATTTATAGTAGATAATGACATAGTACCTATTGGGTTTTGTCCTATTGGTTCGCCGACTCGTCCTGAACGTGATAAGACAGATAAAGATACTGTGGATATAGAAGACCCTGTAATAGTAAAAATAGCAAAAAGGTTAAACATTCATCCTGCTGTGGTGTGTTTAAAATGGGCAGTGCAGCGCGGACAAATTCCTATTCCATTTTCGGTATATGAAAATGAGTACATAAGCAATCTACAATCTACAATAACAGAACCTATTACTGATGCTGAAATGAAAGAGATAGAAGGAATTGACAAGAATTGTAGGCTGATAAAGGGACAGGTATTTCTATGGAAAGAAAACCAAAATTGGGAAGACTTATGGGACTTAGATGGAAAAATTGCACAGTAATTAATTAAAAAATAAAAACTTTAAAAAGGTTGAATATATCATGGAAAGAACAATGAAAGGAGCATACTTGCCGGGTAATAGCACCGTTGTGTTAAAAGATGTTGCAATACCAGAACCAAAACACGGAGAAGTTTTGATAAAAACAAAATCCTCTACCATTTGTGGCAGTGATATACGAGCCATCTATCACGAGCATCTTGGCAAAGGAGCAGAAGGCTACCAAAATAAAATAGCAGGACACGAACCCTGTGGGCAGATAGTAAAATGTGGAGAAGGAATGAAAAAGTTTAAAGAAGGAGATAGAGTAGTGGTATATCATATATCAGGTTGTGGAGTATGTAACGATTGTAGAAGAGGATATATGATAAGCTGCACCAGTGAAATGCGCGCTGCTTACGGGTGGCAACGCGACGGAGGCATGGCAAAGTATATATTGGCAGAAGAAAAAGACCTTGTAATGTTACCCGATGAATTGACTTATACAGATGGAGCACAAATAGCTTGCGGATTTGGAACAACGTATGAAGGATTAGAAAAAATAGGTATCTGTGGTAACGATGCTGTGTTGGTAGTGGGGTTAGGTCCTGTGGGACTAGCTACTTTGATGCTTTGTAAATCTTTGGGAGCTAATAAAGTAATAGGAGTTGATACCATAAAGGAACGTTGCGATATAGCATTAGAAAAAAATCTAGCAGATGAAGTATTCATTTCCGATGCAAATACTTTGGACAAGGTGATGAAAGCAACTAATGGTATGGGGTTTGAAAGAACGGTAGATACTTCGGGACATACTTTAGGGCGGCAACTGTCTATAAGAGCAACCCGCAAATGGGGTAAATGTGTTTTTATAGGCGAAGGAGGCACTTGTGAGTTCAACCCCAGTCCTGATATTATTCACGACCAAATAACCATCTATGGATCTTGGGTCACAAGTATTTGGAAAATGGAAGAATTAGTAGAACGTATAGTTCGTTGGGGAATTCACCCAGAAGACTTAGTTACACACCGTTTTACGTTGGATAAAGTTTCCGAGGCTTACGAATTGATGGCTTCTGGAAAGTCAGGAAAAGTGGCAGTAGTGTTTGACGAAGAAATAAAATAATTATAGGGGAGATAAGATTTAAAACTAATAATTATTCATTTACTAAGGAGATTTTAAATATTTGAAAGGAGAAACCTTGAAAACTTTAGGTTTTTCCTTACAAAAGTGCTTTTAGCTTTAAGTAATATGGAAAGAGAAATAAACATAGAGAATGAGTTTATAGAGAACAAGTTACAGTTCTTTACCAATATATCTCACGAGTTTAAGACACCTCTTATTTTAATAGTAAAACCTTTGCAAAATATACTATCTATTTATCAGAAAGACAAGGACCTTTCGGAAAGCATAAAAGTAATTAGAAATAATACGAACCGTTTGATGCGCTTGATTAATCAACTGATGGAGTTTAGAAAAACAGAGGCAGGATATTTGGAGTTCAAACCAGAAAAAGGAGATATTGTTCATTTTCTCGAAGAATTAAGCTTTTCTTTTATGGAATTAGCTAAGGAAAAAGGCATTACATTCAACTTTAAGTCCCAGGTTGATAAATTGACTTTGTCCTTTGATAAAGATAAAGTAGAAAAGATTTTTTATAACTTAATACTCAATGCTTTTAATCATATTGATAATAACGCAAACAAAATTTCAGTAGAGTTCTCAACTCATACAGATAATAATTCTCCAACTCTCAAAGACAAGGGTTACATAGTAGTTAATAATCAATTGCAATATTATTTTCAAATTGTAATTAAAAACAATGGCTGTGAAATGAGTGAGGAAAAATTACAACTTATTTTTGAACATTTTTATGAAGAAAAACCCGTGGGGCTTTCAAATTATATCGGGTCGGGAATAGGCTTGTATTTATCTAGAAAACTGGTTAGAGCATATGGGGGGTATATGAGCGTTTATAGCAAAAAAGATAAAGGCAATGTTTTTACTGTTAGGCTACCTTTGTTTCAAGAAGATATTTCTGTGAAAAACTCTAAAAATAAAAGCTTGTCTCAATGCGATAGAAGATTTTTAAAAAAGATTCAAAATATTGTGGAAGAGAATGTATCAAACTCCAGCTTTACAGTGAAAGATTTGGAAAAAAAATTAGCATATAGTCGTATGCAATTGTATAGAAGTTTAAAATCAACTATAAATATGTCTGCCAATGAGTTTATTAGGAACTATCGTTTATACAAAGCTAAAGAACTTTTAAGAAAAGGGGAGTATAATGTTACAGAAGTTTTATATAAAGTAGGAATAACAAATCATTCATATTTTACAAAATGTTTCAAAAACAAATATGGTATAGCCCCTAAAAAATATGTAAAGAAACAATATATGATATAGTTCCGGCTAGTTAAATATATTAATACTTGTAAATGTAGATTATTTTATGATTTATGTAAGATAAAAACTTATATTTACAAATACATAAAATTCAACTCAATATAAACTTTTTAACAAGTATGAGACACAAAATAAATTGTACACACTAACTATTTGTCAAAATATTAGTTGGGTATTTTTCTCTTTACCCCAGTACTTAGATAAGATATGTTCGCCTGTAGAGATACTTATATGTTTGCCTTTAAAATAGACACGCATTAGCTATAGGGGTAGAGTTTTTTCTTATTTGCGAAAATTGAAGAAAACAAAAAGTGATCTCGGAAGGATTCGAACCTTCGACCCACAGCTTAGAAGGCTGTTGCTCTATCCAGCTGAGCTACGAGACCATCATAATCAAAATAAAGCACAAAGGTAAGAAAAACAAACAAAAATCAAAAAAAATTACAGCCACTTCAAAACCTTCCACTTACCGCACCAAGTATAAACTACAATACCCACAAAAGCTCCCAAAGAATTTGCGAAAAAATCATACACATTACCTGAACGTTCCATTATCCAAAAGGCTTGCACCAACTCTAACAAGCCACCATAAAAACTGCAAATTAAAACTACATATAAACTCAAAAACTTAAACTGATACGCCTTTCGCATCCAAGCTGCCATCAATACTAAGGACAAACCTAAGTACATAAAAAAATGAGCTCCTTTATCAGAATGCGGAATTTCTGAAAAAACATCAATCTCTTCCTTTGGAGGTGGTACAACTGATAATATTAAAATAACCAGCCCCATTAACAATACTTTCCAATAAATTTTTAAGAAAAATTCCAACCTATTTATCTTCATAAAAAAACAAATACCCTACCACCCGCTTGACAAAACATCTGCAATATGAATAGTCTTAATACTTAACTTTTGTTTGTCAATATAACCTTGTAGGTTCATCATACACGAGGCATCGGTAGTAACAATAAACTCAGCACCTGTAGCCACAGCATTTTTTACCTTTTGTTCTGCCATAGCCACCGAAACAGGCTCGAACTTCACACTAAAACTACCCCCAAACCCACAACACACATCCGTTTCTGCCATTTCTACAAGTTTTAAGCCCTTAACACCTTCAAGCAACTTACGAGGCTCTTCTTTTATTTTGCATTCGCGCAAACCTGCACACGAATCGTGATAAGTAACTTTATGTTCAAATTTTGCCCCTATAGAAATAGTTTCCATTTTCTTTACTAAAAACTCTGAAAACTCAAAAACATTCTCTTGTAAAAATTTAAGTTTCTTAACGTATTTCAAATCATCTTTTAATACTTCTGAAAAATAATTGCGAATATACCCTATACAAGAGGCAGAAGGACTAACAATAATTCTATTTTCATCAAAAACTTCAAAAAATTGTTCTGCAAACTTTTTTGCCTCTTTCCAATAACCACTGTTGAAGAAAGGTTGTCCACAACAACGCTGCCTTTCATTATAGCTTACTTCTACATCCAACTTTTCTAAAACCTTCACTACATTCATAGCCATAGCAGGATAAAATTGGTCTACAAAACAAGGAATAAATAAATCTACTTTCATATTACTTATATCTTATATCAACTTTATCCTTCAATAAATTAACTAAAAATAAAGCTGTAAAAATAGGAAAAAAACATTAAATTGATTATCTTTGTAATATAATTATTATTTTATATTCTAATAGAAATGGACAAACAAAAGACAATCTTAAAAATTGTTTGCATATTATTCTTAAACCTACTATTGTATAAAAATATAAACGCTCAACTACCTTGTTCTCCTTTTTATGATTTTTACGTAAACTCTGATGATTGCTCCAATCTAATAGATAACTACTGCGTTACTCTTACAGAAGATCCAGATGGAAACACAGTGGCAGACCTAATCCCAAAACATTTACCAAATACATATGATTTTGCTGGCACAGGCACAAATGTAACAGGGACTTACTCGGTTGAAATTAAAGATGAAAATGGAGCGTATATAGGAATATCAAACGAAGAAGCAGGAATAGAAAACGGTGATGATGATGATTGGTATCTAGACTTTGGAAAAATTACATTTCCTGAGGATGCAACATGCCTTGAATATAAATTAATTTTTAACCCAGATGAAATTGGGGAAAGTATCTTTATAGAAATAATCATCTGCAAAAAACCAGAGATGCAATATTTGCTTTACCGAGGATCTTTTGTGTGCGGGGATTTATCTCTTACAGACTATGAAATAATCATAGATGCTCCCGAAGCCAAAGATATAGCCTACTATCTTCTATTTGATAATAGGGGTTTTAGTCCTGGCACTCCTCCTAATGACATTCCCCCAGTCCCTGACGATATTGATAACTACGCAGTATCTCAACCCTCTGGCTTAGACTTAGCAAATATTCAAGATAACTTGAATAGAGATTTCTTCTTAGATGATATAGACGGAGGAAATATATCTCCCATCAAAGATCATTGGATATATATACTTGGGAAAAACGCCACTTGCTCACTAATGCGCATAGATAAAAATGGACCTAGGTATCACGAAGAAGACACTTGGACTACGAGACCTGAAGCCGAACTATCATTTTTGGATGAAAACATTACCAACCTCTGTAATAATGACGAAGTAGGAATAATAGTAAAATTATTTAATGGCTATGTAGGCATGAAAGAATATACCTATACTCTTGTCAATCAAACTACTGGTACAGAATTAAGACCTATAACAGTTCAGTCAGAAGATGAATCAGTTGACCCTGTACTTGATACTGTTTATATTACAGAAGCGGGAAACTACGTTGTAAAGTCCATATCACTATACTACCCTGATCTTCCTTATCCTCCTCCTAATAATCCTTGTTCTAGTGAAGAACCTGCTTCAGACATAATAACTATAGCAGAAGGTTTTGAAGCAAGCATAACAAGTAAGTATTTCTGCCTAAATGACAAGAAAAATTGTAGTATAAGCATAAGTGGAAACGACAACTACCCTATCACGGTTACATACAGTACCCCTTCTGGAAACGAACAGTACACGTTTAACGGAGAAGAAGATATACCTTATATTGTAGCGCTTACAGAAGAAGGAGAATATTCTCTTGTTTCGGCTGTAGACGGTGAAAACAAATGTAGTGCAAACCTGAAAGGAACTGCGATTGTAGGTGGCAGCCCCACAGCAAGGTTTGTTGATTCAGAAGCAAAGATATGTACTGGACAAAGAAGCACTGTAGAATTAGAACTTACGGGAGCAACAGAGCTCGAAGTAAAATACTCATTTACCCCAAAAGGTGGAGCTGAGGGACTTGACAGAATAATACCAACCATTGGCAGCACCTACCCTGCAAAAGACATAACTCACGATTTTACCATTCCTGCAGATGATGCAGATGGAGAAGGTGTTTATACCTTAAAAAGTGTAAAAAGTCTGTGTGATCAAAGAAATGACCTTAATGACGATAATGATGTATCTCCTGATGTAGATGGATATATAATGGACAACTTCAACGAAATAAATGTAAGCATAGAAGAACTTCCTACTGCTATATTTCCGGCTCATGTAAATATTTCCTCTTGTTTTGGGCAACCCCATTCTTACACAATAAATTTAGAAGGAGAGCCTCCATTTAGCTTTACCTTTTTAGAATACGAAAACACCCCTCCTTATACTGAACCTTTGTTCAGAGATGTAGTTACTGATTACCCCGAAGATACGTATACTCGAAATGTAGAACCAACAACAGGTGAACAAAAAAGGTTGCTCTTCCAATTAGAATACTTTGAAATAACAGATAAAAATTGCTCAAACGCAGACTATGGGCATTCTGGAACTCTCAATCTCTCAGAATATAACGAGCTAATACCTTATTTCGATATAGAAGAACCTAAAACAATGGATATTTGCGGGAATGACACTATTTTTTCCATACCCATAATAATAGAAGGAGTAGATGCAGGAAGTACAATTACTGATATTTATCCTTTTTCAACTTTTGAAGAACTTAATCCTGGACCTGATGGCGAAAATTATTATTCAATAGATACAGCCATAACAGTTACTGGTGTAATAACTCTTAAAATAGATTCTGTAAAAGATGATAATGGTTGTGTAAGTCTAAAAACAGATGAGATGACTATAAATGCTAAAGAATATCCCCTTGCTCACTTTCAAGATGCTCCTTACCTTTGCCAAGGCAATGGAATTATAATACCTATTGAGAAAAGAGGTACTACCACACCCCTTTTTCTCTCTTACACAAAAGATGGGGAATATCAAAGAGAAGAAAATATTACTACTGATATCTTCGAAATAGAAGACCCCAGCCTTTCTATCTATATTTTAGATACCATACAGACAAAACAAGGAGATGGCGAAGAAAATTGTATCACTATACTACAAGACACATTGGAAGTAAAAGAAGGTCCTGTTGGTATTTCTATTAATGAAGACCCCCCGGGAGACGAGATATGCCCTGATTCGATAAAAACACTTATAATAGGAAAGGATGATGATGATACCTCTAAGGATATTGTTTATACCTGGTTGGACTGTTCCAGTTGTGGCGATGAAAGAGCAATAATTCTCAAAGAAAAAGATAAAGACTCTACCATTATATTAAAAGCAGAAACAACCCACACAGATATTACTGCTTGTATCGTTTACGATACACTTACACTTACAATATTCCCTAAACCAGAAACTGAGGATAATCCTGTATTTATATATCCCGAAGACCTTGGCGAAGACAGAACAACGAATATAGCATTTAACGATATTATATCTGAACTAGCAACTCCATTGTACAGTGAAATAAATTCATCTAAATTCGTTACAATAAAAAAATTAGACCCCTCCACTGGAGAGTTAGAATACAATGCTGGCAACTCAACACAAGTAAAGCAAGATATATTCACATATGCTCTAAAAATGGATGAATGCCCTGCAAAAATAGATACTGGAAGAGTTGTTTTTATATATCCTAATTTCCCTCAAGACTCTTTGCTTATTCCAGAAGGAATATCTCCCAATGAGGACGGAAAAAATGATTACCTTAAAATTAGCATCCAAAGAGAAGATGAAACAATCATTTATCGAAAAGATGAAGAAATACCCAATAGCAGCATAGAAATATTTAACCGATGGGGCGAAAAAATATACGAAGCATCTCCCTATAAAAACAACTGGGGAGATACCAATATTCCTGATGGAACCTATTTTTATATATTTCGACTGCCTGAGAAAAACCTAATCAAAAAAAGCTACATTCAAATCAAAAAATAAGATAACTTTATATTTTAAAATACCCTTATTCTTTTTTATACTAAGAATAAAATCATAATAACTGTAAATGAAAATTTTATTTTATGTAATAACCTTTTTTTTGTTGTCCTTAGTTGCTGCAAAAGTATCTGCACAGGCAACACTTTACCCAATTATTTCATTCCTTCAACAAGCAGATGGGTTCGCTTGCGAAAAAGATAGCGTGTCTCTCGTTATAGAAGGTAATAATCCCCCTTGGGAAACAACATATACCTACATAGAAAAACCAACAGGACATATAATTAAAAAAAATATCATCACCAGCAATAAGCAACAAAAAATCTATGGAGAAGATGCCCAAGAATATACATTGCTCAGCATAGAAAACTATCCTACACCTAATCCCGAACACCTTAGCAGCAATTTACCTCAAACAATCCTTGTAGGCTCTCCGCCTATCTCCTCGTCCATTATAGAAAGTCCTAAAGGTCTCCAAATATGTACACAAACAGAAAAAGAATTAAACATAGTAAATCCAAATTCCACCTATGACTATCTTTGGCTAAATGATGGTACTACAAGTACAAAAAAACCTATCTCCATATCCGGAGATACTTCTTTTATTTTACAAACTACCAAAATCTATGATTTTTCTTCTAAATTACCATTCGAATGCCACCACTACGATACTATACAATTTACCACATATCCTAAACCCCGAGCCACTCCTGACACCCTATTTATACACGAGAAAGAAACAACAAGCACTTTCAACCCCACAGAAAATGACAAAATACAAGGACCTATTAATTTCGATATTGTTGAGCCTGCACTACAACTACAAATAATACAAAACCGACAAACAGGAGAAATTCAGTATTACACTCCTCATTATGCAAAGGGTCGAGATAAACTTTCTTACAAGATAGGTTGCTCCGAAAACTCAGACACTACTACTATTACATTTATTATAACCAACGACCCTAAAGCAAAAATATTTATTCCACAGGGCATATCTCCCAACGGAGATGGGAAAAATGATATACTCATTATTAGCATAGAAACCCCCGAAGGACAAAAAATATCTGAAGAATACGCCACAATACCCGACAGTAAATTAACAATATTTAACCGTAGAGGAGATAAAATATATGAAGCCTCTCCCTACAAAAACAATTGGCAAGGAGAAAGCAATGTGGCTAAAATTGTTTCCAACTATATACAAGTGCCACAAGGTATATATTTTTATATATTTGAATTACCTTTGCAAAGTATTACCAAAAAAGGATATGTAAACATTAAGTATTAATTTTTACTCTTTATTAAAAAAATGAAACAACTATTATTTATCATAATTCTTATTGCAACATCTTGTGTGCCTATATCACAATTACAACAAGTTGAAAATCAAAATCAAGAACAACAGGAAGAAATAACAAACCTTACTACACAAAACCAGAGCTTAAAAACCAACAATATAGAATTGGGAACTCAAGTAGAAGACCAAAACCAACTAATCGATAACTTAGAGCAAGAAATCTATAAATTAGAAAACAATTACAGGCAAATAACTACTAAACACCAAAAAACAATAGAAGAAAACCAAAAAATACTTACTCAGCAAAAGGAACTCTCACACCAACAAGCCACCGAAATAAATAGCATTTTGCAACAGTTACAAAACACACAAACAGACCTTCAACACCAACAAGACAACATCAGCCAAATAAGAAATAAACTATTAAATAAAGAGCAGGACATCAGCACACTACAAACAGAAATAGGAAAGAAAGACCAACAGCTTATCAGCAAAAACACAGAGCTCACGAAAAAAAACCAGCGCCTTGTAGAATTAGAAAATCTCTTATATAAAAGAGATTCTGCCTCTAACCAACTAAAAACAGAAATACAAAAAGCCCTTGTTGGCTTTCAACAACAAGACTTACAAGTACATAAAAAAAATGGAAAAATATATGTTTCTCTACAAGAAAAAATGCTCTTTCAGCAAGGAAAATACGATGTGTCTGCACAAGCTATACAAGCTATCAAACAACTTGGGAAAATTTTAGAACAAAACCCTAACATCAATATTACAATAGAAGGACATACTGACGACATTCCTTACAAGCCAAATTCAATCATACAAGACAACTGGGACCTCAGCACTAAAAGAGCTACACAAATAATCAGAGCTATATTACAACATACTAACATAGCACCTGAAAGAATAACCGCATCAGGAAGAGCAGAATATGAACCAATTAATTCAGAAAAAACAGCACAGGCAAGAACATTGAATAGAAGAACAGAAATAATACTTACTCCTAAGTTAGACCAAATATTAGAACTTATAGAAAATAATTAGATAAACTAAAAGTCCAGAATTAATAATCATTGTATTATTTTTAACCTTTAATTCCCAATTTTCAATCAAAGAAAATGGCTCAATTTACGCACCTACACGTTCATACTCAATATTCTATTTTAGATGGGGCATCAGCCATATCAAAGCTTATCAAAAAAACCAAGGAATTAGGGATGAACTCCATAGCCATTACCGACCACGGCTATATGTATGGTGTTAAAGAATTTTACAATACAGCTAAAAAAGAAGGAGTAAAACCTATCATAGGAGTAGAAACCTATGTAGCAAGGCGAACTCTTTACGATAAAGACAAAAACAATAGGGCAGACCGAAGTGGGCATCATCTTATATTACTTGCTAAAAATAAAATAGGATATAAGAACCTTATCAAACTTACATCTGTTGCAGCTACTGATGGATTTTATTACAAACCAAGAATAGACAAACAACTTTTAGAAAAACATCGCGAAGGGCTTATCGCATTAAGTGCCTGTATTGGAGGAGAGCTGGCTCAAAAAGCCCTTAAAGAAAATGAAAAAGCAGCCGAAAAAGCCTTATTGTGGTATAAAAATCTTTTCGGGAAAGACTTTTATGTAGAGTTGCAACGACATCAAACAGGCAATCCAAAACAAGATAATGAACTATACGACAAGCAAATACAAGTTGGTGAGATACTTACAAAACTTGCTGAAAAACATAATGTAAAAATCATAGCAACCAACGATTTGCACTTCATCAACAAGGAAGATGCAGAGGCTCACGACCGCCTTATTTGCCTCAATACTGGCAAAGACTTTAACGACCCTACTCGAATGAGATACACGAAGGAAGAGTATCTTAAAACACAGGAGGAAATGGCTGCTTTATTTGCAGATTTACCAGAGGCAATAGAAAACACACAAGAGATAGCAAACAAAATTGAGGACTATGAGATAGATAGCCAACCTATAATGCCTGATTTTTCCCTACCCAAAGAATTTAATAGCGAAGACGCTTATCTCAAACATATCACTTACGAAGGAGCAAAAAAACGATGGAAGGAAATTACACCCGAAATTAAAGAACGTTTAGATTTTGAACTGGAGACTATTAAAAAAATGGGGTTCCCCGGTTATTTTCTTATCGTTTGGGATTTGTTGAAAGCAGCCCGCGAGTTAGGCGTGAGAGTAGGCCCTGGAAGAGGCTCTGCAGCAGGTTCGGCAGTAGCCTATTGCACAAAAATAACAGATATAGACCCCTTGAAATATAATCTTCTTTTCGAGCGTTTTCTTAATCCTGACCGTATATCAATGCCTGATATAGATATAGATTTTGATGACGATGGTAGAGAAAAGGTGTTGGATTGGACTGTTAAAAAATATGGTAAAGAGAAAGTAGCACATATTATCACCTTTGGAACGATGGCAGCTAAAATGGCTATTCGCGATATTGCTCGTGTGCAAAAACTACCTTTGCCTGATGCAGATTATCTTGCCAAACTTGTTCCCGATACTCCTGGTACCACCCTAGAAAAGGCTTACAAAGAAGTTCCCGAGTTAGCAAAGGAAAAAAAATCACCTAATGAACTTAGAAGACTTACATTACAATATGCTGAACAACTCGAAGGAGCGGTCAGACAAACGGGAATTCACGCCTGTGGCATTATTATAGGAAGAGATAATTTGAACGAGCACATACCTCTTTGTCAGCCCAAAGATGCCAACTTACTTGCCACTCAATACGAGGGTAACTTTGTAGAGCAGATAGGAATGCTTAAAATGGATTTTCTTGGGTTGAAAACGCTTTCTATTATCAAGGACACGGTAGATAATATCAAACTTTCAAAAAATATAGAAATAGATATAGACAACTTACCCTTTGAAGACTCTATTACCTACCAACTATTTGCCAAAGGAGAAACTACGGGTATCTTTCAATTTGAGTCGGCAGGAATGAAAAAACACCTAAAACAACTGCAACCTACACGCTTTGAAGACCTTGTGGCAATGAATGCTCTTTATCGCCCAGGGCCGATGGAGTATATACCTTCGTTCACAAGAAGAAAACACGGTAAAGAAAGTATCAATTACGACCATCCAATGATGGAAGAATACTTGCAAGAAACCTATGGCATCACTGTGTTTCAAGAGCAAGTAATGCTATTGGCTCGCAAGTTGGCTAATTTCACACGTGGACAATCAGATAGTCTGCGAAAGGCAATGGGAAAGAAAATAGCCTCAATGATGGCAGAGTTAAAAAAAGAATTCATCGCAGGATGCAATAACAATCCGAAGTTTATAGAAGGATGCAAAGAGAAAGAGCCTAATAAATTGATAGAAAAAATATGGCGCGACTGGGAAGCATTTGCTAAGTATGCTTTCAATAAATCACATTCAGTATGCTATGCCTATTTAGCCTACCAAACGGCTTATCTTAAAGCACATTATCCTGCGGAGTTTATGGCTGCAATACTTAGCCGTAATCTTAACAATATTGATAAGATAGCGACTTTTATGGATGAATGTAAGCAGATGGGGTGCAATGTGACCACTCCAGATATTAACCAAAGCCATGTGAAATTTACAGTAGATAATGAAGGGAATATAAGATTTGGAATGGCAGGTATTAAAAATGTAGGTAAAAATGCAGTAGAAGAAATTATAAAAGAGAGAAAAAAAAATGGAAAATTTGAAGATATTTATGATTTTATAGAGCGCGTAGATACTTACACTGTCAACAAGAAAAACTTGGAAGCACTTGCTACAGCGGGGGGATTTGATAGTTTCAAAGATATACACAGAAGCCAGTATATAGAACCTAATGACAAAAATACCACTTTCATAGAAGAACTTACAAAATATGGTAGCAAGATAAAGGAGGGGCAAGATACTGCGCAAACATCTCTCTTTGGTGGCGATACTATTGTGCAGGTACAAAAACCTCAACCACCCCAAATAGAGGAATGGAATGCTATGGAGAAACTCAACAAAGAGAAAGAACTTGTTGGGATATATCTTTCTGCACATCCATTGCAAGACTATCAATTTGAGATGCAAAACTATTGTAAAACAAAATTGAGCCAATTACAAGAACTTTCTCAGCTCAATGGCAAAGACATTACTGTAGGGGGAATGGTGGTCAAGGCAGTAGAAAGAACTTCCAAAAATGGTAATATTTATGGTGTACTTACATTAGAAGACTTTACGGGTTCTCACGAGTTTTTCTTCTTCCCCAAAGACTACGTAAAATATAAAAATTTTTTTACCAAGGGCTATATCATAGCTATAAAGGGTAAAGTGCAACCGCGATATTCAGGAAATGATTACGAAGTAAAAATTAACAATATTATGTTGCTTTCGGAGATAAAAGAAAAGATAAGCAAAGTAGCTATTAATATACCTCTTAGTACATTAACGCCCGAATTTATAAACCAGTTCCATCAACTCACACAAAACAACCAAGGCAAAGTTACCTTGTATTTTAAAGTGTATGACGATGAAACAAACATCAATGTAGATTTATTCTCCGTCAACCAACGGGTTAATCTGTCAATAGATTTTATAAAATATTTTGAAAAAAATAATGACCTTCAATTAAAAATTAAGTAATATTGTAATTGAATTTTAAATTTTTAAAACATTATAGAAAATGGCAGTTGAAATCACAGACACAAATTTTGAAGAAGTAGTATTAAAAGCGAATAAACCTGTACTTGTAGATTTTTGGGCTCCTTGGTGTGGGCCTTGCCGTATTGTAGGTCCAATAGTAGAAGACCTAGCCAAAGAATATGATGGGAAAGTAATAATAGGAAAGCTCAATGTAGATGACAACCCAAATATATCTGCTAAATATGGAGTGATGAATATCCCTACAATATTATTTTTCAATAATGGAGAAATGACGAACAAGCAAGTAGGAGCAGTACCTAAAAATATTCTTGCAGAAAAACTAAACTCCTTAATATAATATCAAAAAGTAACAGATATTATAAATGCTATACACAGACTCCTTTGAATATGGTATAGCATTTATAATAAAGCAACAAAATATTAATAATAGCAATTTTAGTTACCTGAATGTTTCTCTTGTAGAGGCAAAATAATATCTTAATTAAAATACGGAACTAATTCTTCGCATGATGGTTTTCCACCTTTTACATAGGGCCACCCGTTGTCGTCCCATAACAACATATTCAAAGCCAAAGGACGAGCAGGAGCACCATCAGGAAGGCTTCCTCCATCTTGAATGTGATAGACTATCCAATAAGTATTTTCATCATCTTCTATAACAGCCCCTATATGGCCTGGGTTTGTTAATTGTGTGTCACCACTTATAATAGTTGTACCTCCTGAGGATAATAAGGAGTTTCCATTTTTATCAAAGTATTCACCTTGTAATGAGCTCGAGCGAGCCACAATAATTTCATCATCTTTTGTGCCAAAGAAATAGTAATAATTATCTTTGATATAAATGAAAGAAGAACTAATATTGTTGCCACCTATTTGGAACTCTGTTTCTGCTACAATAGAAACATTTTCTCCTACTATATTTATCTCCATTCCATAGATTCCCCCTTTGTCTCCACAGAATAGATATGTCTTGCCCTTATCTTCTACAAAGTGTGGTGTTTTAAAGTTGGGATTATCACCAGTATTTACATCGCTTCCTATTGCTAATTTTTGATGATCGACCCAAGGGCTATCTCCTGTGGGGTTTATAGGAGATAGTGTAGAAGCATACCCTATCCCCGGGTCAGGGTCGTCCCACTCAGAAAAGGTGTAAAAACAATAAAACCTGTTCTTGTATTCAAAAATTTCAGGAGACCAATACCAAGCTCCTTCCTTTTCTCCATTCCAAGTTCCCCAGTCTTTGATAAGTTCATATTCCCACCCATTCCAGTCAGCTAGATTAGAAGAACTAACTACAGGAGTTTTTTGATGGTGGTTGCCATACCAACAGTCTTGTGTACTCACACAGTAGAACCTCCCATCGTCACCTCTTACAATAGAGGGTTCTCCAGAAGTAATTGGAGTTGTTCTTCCTTCTTTATCTTTAAGAGGATTGGTGTATGTATCAGTAGATTTTGTAGTCTTTAATGCTATATTATATGTTCCTGTTTTTCCTGCTTGATTTGTTATTTCTACAACAATAGTGTCATCCCCCCCTGTGTTAAACGTGGGGATAGTATATTGTTTGGAAAACTTGTACTCTTGATTACTGTCTGTAATGTCAATATCTTCATTTACTTCAAGTTTATCATTTATTACAGTAATTTTTTTCAATGGAGAGTTATCATCAGATGCAGTAAAGCTTAGTGTAAAGTTATCATTTTCTTTCAACCTTAGAATTTCATCAGGCTTAATATCGCTTATGTTAGGGGCTTCTGCTACAATATTTAAGGTGCGTATTACTTCTTTAGTTTTATTTACTTGATTGCTTACAGAGATATCAATATCCACAGTACCTATTTCAGTAGTTCCTGCAATAATAAAAGTGTGACTAAAAGAATATGATTTGTCACCTGTTAATTCTTTTAGTTCTTCTAACTTTAAAACAGGGCTTGTTATGGAAATGGTCTTTAATCCAAATTCCTCGTCTGTCGCATCAAAACTTATGGTAAGTGTAGCTCCCACCATAACTTCCGAGTTATTATCAGGTTTAATATTCATTATGAAAGGCATTCCGTGTTCTTCGACATTAATTGTTAAAAGAAATTCTGCCGCTTTGTCTTTTGCATCGTAAGCTTTAATAGAAATTTGATGCTGTGTTGCTTCTACTTCATCAGGTATTTTTATTTGATGAATTAAATTGTAGAGTTCTTGTGGATTGCCTGTTTCCTTCACTACATCTATTTCATCATTAAGATTCCAAGCCTCGTAAGAAATAACAACTTTTTTAACCCCATCTTCATCTCTCATTGTTCCTATTATAGTTACTAAACTCCCCATATAGGCATTAATAACATCAGGGGATATTGTTATTACAGGAGCTGTATTCACAATATGCTCTTCCATTTCTTTTTCACAAGAATATATAAAAATGACAAATGTTATTATCAGCCAAAAACTCATTAAACTACTAATATATCTTGCTTTAATAGAAATTAAATGTTTCATAATTTATAAAGATTTAAATTGTTTGCTATAATATCTTTTTATCAGTCAATACTAAAAAAAGGTGTATCGGTTGGCTGATAAGAAGGCTTCCCGTCCTCTATATAAGGCCAACCATCGACAGTCCATTTAATTTTATCAATAAACAAAGCTCTTCTACTTGCTCCGTTTGGTAATAGAGGGTTATCTTTCTGAATGGCGTGATAGACAAACCAATCATCTCCATTGTCATCAGTAATGATATTTGCATTATGTCCTGGCCCGGCAATTTTAACGCTTGACTGAATAAAAGAGGTTCCTCCATTGTTTTTTATGTTATTGCCATTTTTATCCAAAAAATCTCCTTTTAGTGAAGAGGCTCTTGCAATTTTTACGTTGTAGGTGCTATTAGCTCCTTCGCAGCAACTTCCTACTGAGCCAAAGAAATAATAAAATCCATTTTTATAGTATATATAAGCTGCTTCATACAAGTTGCCTGCTAATTGAAATTTTGTTTCGGGTTTGTAGGACAACAAATCGTTGTTCAGTTCTACTCCATATATTCCGTGAAAACTTCCCCAGAGTAGGTATTTGGTAGTGATGTCTATAAAAACAAAAGGGTCTATTGAATTATTTACACCTATTTCAGAACTTAGAAATAATTTTCCTTGGTCTGTGAAAGATTCTGATGGAGTTGAACTGGTTGCTACTCCAATGCCTGGGTCAGGGTCTCCCCATAATGAAATAGCATAATATAGATAATAAACTCCATTGTAATAGAGAATATCAGGTGCCCAAAGAAATCCCTCAGGCTTCCAAGAAGGCTTAGCATCGAAAGCACTACCAACATAAGCCCAATCTACCAAGTTTTTCGACTTTATTATGGGAATATAACGTATTGTACCATCACCCCAGTTGTCCTCTGTGCCAAAGGCATAAAAATAACCATCAGGTGCTTTCACAATACTAGGGTCTGCCAAAACTGGCTCAAAAACGGGATTAGTGTATAGTATATGCACCTGAACTTGTACAGTCATAGGTGCGTCATTTACATTAATAGCGGTAATTTCTATGAAATTTTCTTTCGATTCTACAAGAGCAGGTATAGTAAAATCTTTAGAATAACTGTAAGATGTAGTATTGGAGGGTATGTTTTCATTCTCATTTATTTCTAAGTATTTATTTGACAGCGATATGCTTTTTAAACCTACAGTATCTTCAACATCAAAACTTATGCTAAATGATTTATTGGGTGAAATTTTCAATACCTCAGAAGGTGATACGTTTGTAAATGTGGGGCATAGGTTATTAATAATGAGACTAAGTGTCGAGGTATTTTGTTGATTATTGGTATTGATAGCTACTATATCAATAGTGACTATCTGCCCTGTAGTAAGTGTAGGAACATTTATTGTTTTTTGATATGTATAAGTTTTTGTGTTTAGTTCTTCTATGGAGTCATTTAAATTAAGTTCTTTGCTATTGACATATACTTTGTTTATATCAGTATTTTTTTCTGTGACAGTAAATTTTAGAATAAAATCTGTCCCCGGTTTTATATGCGAATTATTGGTTGGAGTAATTATATTTATTATAGGATATTTGATATTACTCACATTTATTCTTACAATATCTTCTGTAGAAGCATTTTCATTGTCAAAAGCAATTATTTTCACAATATGTTCTCCGATTTCTGCTTTGTTTGGAATTTTCAAGTCATATGTAAAATGATATTCTTTTGAAACTTCTTCAATCGTTATAATTGTATCAATATTCCATACACTGTATAGTAGTTTTACTTTGCTTATCTGTTTATCATCTCTAAGTATTGCAGAAATTGTAACTATATCATCTACTGATGCCTCTATTATAGAAGTTACTATTTCTATAGTAGGTTTATTATTAACAGTTTTATTATCTACATCATCTTTCTTACAGAAATTGAAGTTGATGAGATATAAGAATAACAGCAAGAAAATAAAAAGTTCCTTTTTCATAAATTAATGTTTTAAAGTTGCTATGTGTTTATTTTTTTAAAAAAATTTCAGTTCTACTATCATCCGTTAATACTTCCCACAACGATGCTACAGTCCATCCTGGAGCAAAAATATCGTTGTAAAATCCTTTTCCATTTTTCCCGTAATCCCAATTAGTATGCTGAACTACTTCGGGGTAATATCCTTTTTTGGCAATACCTACCCAGTGATTTTCGTATGGGAGTAGCTGTTCTTTCATAGAGGTTTTGATTACTTCTGCCATTTCCCTTAGAGTCTGATTTTTCGTTTCCTTGGAGAGCCATTCCAATACGTGTATAAATTCAAATATGAATACATCAATATGATTGTTTTCTACTGACACATTTCCCCAACCTCTTGATTTAAAATTGAGTTCTCCCAACATTTGCCCTTTGCTAAAAGGAACATCATAGAGATAATACCAAGAAAGGGCGAAATAGGAAGCTTGTTCGCAAAGTTTTAGATACTCTTTTTTAGCGTCGTTAGCGGAAACTAAACTTAGATAATAAAAGGCTGTTGCTGCATACAGAGAAGCTTCTTTATCTTCGCAGTTTGCATCTAGTGTCGATGAAAAGTAGTCTGATTTTAAAATAATTTCATCTTTAACATAGTTAGCAATTTTCTTTGCTACTTCAAGGTATTTGTTTTCATTAAAATATTTATAGGCTAAAATAAAAGGTAAAACGGCAGATGGGCTACTGCCTCCGCTTTTGTCTATTATTAGAATATCATTGTCAAATTTGCGGGGAAAACTTCCATCAATTTGCTGTAATAAAATCAATTTATCTAGTAAACTTTTTACTCTATCTTCCCATTCATTATGTTTTTTTCCTTTGCCTCTTTCATAAAAAAGATAAAGTAAAATAGCATATACTCCTTCTGATTGCCTTCTGATACTATTTACCTCATTCTGTGTGTTTGTGTTTATATCAACTACTTCTTTAAAAAATCCTTTTTTGTTAAATCCATACTGCCTATAGCTTTCAAATACAGCATTTGCAATGTTTTTTAATTCTTCATCTTCTACCTGTTCTGCAAATTCTAAGCAGTTAAAAGCATTCAATAAAACCCTGCCTATAAAGCCTACTTCGAGGATGCCTCTTTTTTCACATTTGTTTGTATGCAAATGAACCCCTGAAAAGCCTTGTAATGTATTACTTGTTGTAAAACTTTCCTTGAAATAATTAGATATTATTTCTTTAACTTCATTATTAGATAATCTATTTTTTAATGGTTGAGGTTTTAATGTATTAAATGAGTAATACCAATTCTCTTTTATAAATTCTTCATAACTGCTTATTCTTCCTCTTTTTATTTCCCATACCAATGTTCTCTTCTCTCCTTTATTCATAGTTGCAAATGAAGTTACTGGAGGTGCTAATGTTAATTTTCTTAAATATGTATATGGATATTCGCTATAAGGATACCTAAATGATAAAACACTTTTGTTTTGAAAATTAGCAAATCCCAAACTACCTATATCCGACTTGCCAGACAGTATAGTTTCTCCTTGTTTAAGTGGAGTTAAAGCATCGTAATTGAGCTTATCTTTTCTAAGAACTGTGCAAAACTCTTTTGATACCTTATCAAAAACTCCTACAAGTGGAGTGCTTAGTCTATCTTCTCTCATCTCCCAAGTTTTGCTAATTTTCATAGAAGGAGTATTTTCAGGAGAACGAGAGTTTTTCCTATACCAAAAACCGGGTAAGTAAAACAATGAACTTTCAAAGCCCGTATGATGTAAAAGTAAATTTGCTTTTATGTTATAATGAACTTTTTCTTTAGCTATAAGCTCTATCTTTAAAATAGTTGTGTTCGAATCTGTATTTTCAAACGTTTCGCAAATTTCCAATGGCAATTTTTCATCTGTACATAACAGTGTTTTGCCTTTTAATTTTTTCTTTTTTAAAATGTAATGTGCTGAGGGATTGCCAGCTTCTTTTATTGAAAGTTGGTATTCAATACTGAAATTGTCATTATTATTATTTTCTTTTATGCTACAAGCATTGAAGTTTAAAAGTATTAGAGGTATAAAAAGGATACAATGTTTCATATTTTCAATAAATTATAAGTTGAGCCTATTAGAGATGTGTTTATTTTACAAAAACATCACCAACCTGGATTTTGTTTTAAGTTATGATTCAGGTCTAATTCTGAAGTTGGAATAGGCAATAATTCACTTTTACCTTCTACAAAGTGTTTAAATTCAGGGTCATTTTCTTCTAATTCTTTGCTAAGCATCCCCCATCTTTTAAGGTCAATAAATCTTTGACTTTCTCCTGCCAATTCTACAATTCTTTCGTGTTGTATTTGTTCAAACATAGCTTGTTTGTCTAAACCCGTTGAAAGAGGAGACATATTAGCTCTTGTCCTTACCTCGTCAATGTATTGATATGCCTCTGAAGTTCTATCAATTTCGTTCAATGCTTCCGCATATAGAAGTAATATATCTGCATATCTAATTACTCTGATGTTATTAGGAGAATTCCAAGGCTCTTTAGTAGCATTAGTTATAGTTGGGTCGTTGGTGTTTAAAAATTTTTTCAACCATATTTTATCTCCATTTCCTACTACATTCATATAGGGAGAGTCATAAAGAGTTTGATTATTAAGATATGTTTCATCTTCACTTCCTTCCTCTGGTTTATAAATTAGAGTAGCATAGATTCTTGCATCAATTCTGTCGTCTTTGTTTTTTTCTTTGAAAAACTGATTTTTTAACCATTCCGTAGCTTCGCCGTCAGACCATCCATAGGGGGATAAGAAGATAGGTCTGTTGCAACCCAGCTCAGAGTTAGCCGTCCCGTCTTGATCTGTTGTTCCTTGATATATATCAGAAAACTGAACCTCAAAAATAGATTCTTCGTTGTTTTCGCGTGTGTTTAAAAAATTGTCTTCATAGTTTTCCACCAGAGAATATTTATTATATATCAGCCTAAATTCTTCAATGGCTTCATTATATCTATGATTTTGCATATAAGCTTTCCCTAATAAGGCAATAGCAGCACCTTGTGTAACTCTTCCAATGTCTTTTCCTGAATATCTTTCTGGCAAATTGTTTTTCGCAAATTTTAAGTCTTTTATAATTTGTTCCCATACTTGTTTTTCAGTAGAATAACTGGGTAAATTTTGGAGGTCTTGGTTGGGAATTAGTACAATAGGAACATTCCCGTATAAGATAGCAAGATTAAAATAATACAATGCTCTTAGAAAACTTGCTTCGCTAAGTATTCTGTCCTTGATCTCTTCATCCATACTAATATTTGGAACATATCTCAAAACTTGATTTGCACGGTAAATTCCTCTATAATGATCTTGCCATATTTCTTTATTTACCTCAAAGTTATAGTCTGTAAAGGTAAATTTTGACACATTAGATAAGTCTGCCCAAGGACTATTGCTCGTTCCCTCATCGGAACGTATATCATATACAAAGTATAACCACCTTTTATAAGTTCCCTTTCTTTGCAATGCAGCGTAAACAGCATTTACTCCCTTTATGGCATCTTCGCTTGTTTGCCAAAATTCTTCTGTTGTTATATAATTAGGATTTTTAAGGTTTAGTAAATCTTTATCACACGAAAATTGTGTAATGCTAAAAGCTATAATTATTAAAAGATATATCGTATTTTTCATTGTAATGAAACTTTATGTTATAATAAATTAAAATTGAACCTGTATTCCCGTAGCAAAGGTTCTAACATTAGGAAAGGATCCATCATCTACTCCTCTAAGGGTAATTCTTGGTCCTCTTACTTCAGGATCCAAACCTGTATATTCTGTTATGGTCAATAAATTTTGAGCATTTATGTATACTCTAAGTTTTGCTATGCGTATTTTCTTAACAATATCGTATGGGATGTTATATCCAATTTCTATGTTTTTAAGCTTGAGATAATTTCCATTTTCCAGCCATCTATCTGTATATAGTATAGAATTGTTTGCCCCTTCAGCTCCGTAAATAGCTTTGGGAGTAGTTGTAGAAGGGTTGTCTTCTGTCCAAGGTGAATATCCTTTTGGGTAGTTTGAAGCGTCATCAGTTCTTTCTAACCAATAAGCAGGAACATTAAAAATTTGATGTCCTCCTGCACCATACCAAAACATTATGAAATCAAAGTTTTCATAAGAAAGAACAAAATTCAATCCATATTCATACTTTGGGAAAGGATTGCCCATAGCAACTCTATCATCATCATTTATTTTACCGTCGTTGTTGCTATCTATATATTTTACATCTCCCGGGTTAGCGTCAGGTTGTACTTTGTGTTCTAAAATTTCTTCTTCTGTTTGAAAAATACCATCCGTCCGCATTAAATAAAAACTTCCTATAGGATAGCCCTCTTTTGTAATTGTCAGCCAGTCCACAAATCCATTAGGGTTATTTTTCAGATGAAGTACTTTGTTATTTGTTAAGGTAAAGGTTCCAGTAATATTGTATTTGAATTTTTGTTTTGTTTCTTTGTATGCTAGGGAAGTTTCAAAACCAGAGTTTTTAAATTCTCCAATATTTGAATTAATAAAACTTCCCCCACTGGGGTCGAAATGACCTGTTGTCAGAGGTATTTGTGTGGGTACCAATGCATTTTTCGTTATTGCTATATAATATTCGGGCGTTATTTGAAGTTTATTGCCAAACATTCCGATATCTAAACCAATATTTGTAGTAGTTGTAGTTTGCCACGTTAAATCTTCACTTGCATATAATATTTGGGTTGAACCATTAGTAACATCTTGGTTTTCTCCAAAAACATAATTTACATTTGTATTAATAAATCCTGCATAGTCATATTCTCCTACTTCTTGACCTCCTAATTGCCCATAACCTACTCTTAGTTTTGCTGTATTTAGGATATTGTTTTGAGGGAAAAAATTTTCTCTATGAATTTTCCATCCTGCTGATATAGAAGGGAAAGTTCCCCATTGCTTATTGGGAATAAATTTAGACGAGCCATCCCTTCTTATTGTAGCAGTTAGTAAGTATTTGTCGTCAAAAATATAATTAAGTCTTGCTAAGTAAGAGCGAAGATTATTTTCTCTTATTTCTCCCCGTACTTCGTGGTCGCTTTGGGCTGCATCTAGAACTGCATAGTATTCTTCTGAGGACAGGTTTTGAGCTATATTTTGTCCTCTTGCATAAGTATTGTTAAAATTGTTTCTTTCCTCAGTATAACCAATTAATGCAGTAATATCATTCTTATTAATTCTCTTTCTGAAATTTAAGGTGTTCTCAACAATTGTTTTGAAGTATCTTCTTCTATTTTCACTTAATGAGGAAGGCATAAGAGGGTCTTTATATCTAACGTTCCCTTTTTTGTGCAACATTTTTTCATTTTCATTTGTAAATTCGATTCCTGTATTTAGTCTATAATATAGATAGCTAGTAAAGTGTAGCTCTCCATATCCTGAGGCCAAAACTTTATCAGAGAATAATTTGTTGTCATTTAATTCTTGTTGTCCTATAGGATTAACAGCATAGGTAGGATTGTCATCATTACCATATCCATATCCTCCCAGATTATTTTCGTCATAAACGGGTATAGTTGGTAGCATTCTCACTACGTCTATAAAAGGTACTCCAGAAAATAGTTGTGTTTGAGAAGTGGCAAGCCTTATGTTTTCTCCAAATCGTAGTTTGCCATATTCGTAATTAGAATGTAGGCCAATTGCATATCTATTAAACGAAGGGCCTACAACTGTTCCTTCATTTTCAAAATACCCTATTGATAGCATATAATTATTATTCTCTCCTCCTCCCGAAAGATTTAAATTATAGTCCTTGGTATGGCCTTGCTTAAAAAAAGCATCCTGCCAATCGGTGTCAATATTCTCATTAAAGTTAATGTCAGAGCCGGGGTCTCTTGGCAAACCTGCATTGTCGTGAGCCATATTATTGAGTGCAGCATATTCTCTAGCATTCATTACTTTTAATGTCCTAGGAATATTTTGAACACCGTATCTTGCAGAGAAATTTACTTGGGGATTTTCTTTTTTTCCTTTCTTAGTAGTTATTATAACTACTCCATTTGCTGCCCTAGAACCATAGATAGATGCTGCTGATGCATCTTTTAATATTTGAATAGACTCAACATCTTGTGGATTGAAGTTCCTGCTGTCAGTAGTGGGAAATCCATCTATAACGTATAAAGGATTTGAATTATTGATGCTACTAACCCCTCTAATATTTACAAGAGCTTCTTCGCCTGGTTTTCCTGTATTTATTACATTAACACCTGCTGCCATACCTTGCAATGCACTACCAATTGTCAAAGGGGGGTTACTCGAAACTATATCATCTACATTAACAACTACAACTGAGCCCGTTAAGTCGCTTTTTTTCTGTGTTCCATATCCAATGGCAACAACTTCATTTAAGCCAATATTTTCGAAGGATAAGCTTACATTTACAACATCTTTACTGCCTACAATTATTTCTTGTGTTTGCATACCAACAAATGAGAATACCAATATTCTTTCCTCTAAAACTGATATAGAATAATTACCATAGCTATCTGTTATTGTGCCTTTTTCTGTTCCTTGTATAGAAATGGTTACACCAGGTAAAGGATAGTTTGCATCATCTGTTACTATACCTGAAATGATTTTTTCTTTATCAGTAGAGCGATTGTTATAAAGAGATTTGGGAACAATAACAATTTGTGTATTTGTTATTGTGTATGTAGTATTGGTATTTTTTAGTGTTTCATCTAATACTTGTTGAACAGAACTATTATTAAAAACAACATTTACTCTTTGATTTACATCTAATTGGTCATCTTTAAAAAAAACAGAAAAATCAGTCTGCCTCTCTATCTCCTTAAAAACACTTTCAATGGTTGAGTTGGGTAAATTGATATTAAGATTTGTGCCTTGGGAGTAGGACTTTGCATATGAGAAAACAAGTAATAAGAAAAAGCCCTTAACAATGAGTTTCGATTTAGAAAAGTTAAAAAGTTTTATAACTTTGCAAATGGGCAGATTAAAAATTTTCATAACCTTTACGAGTGTTTTGATTATTGCTAATTGTCTACTAACTTTTTGTTAAAGAGGGATGTTGCATCTCTCTTTTTTTTACAATCTAAAAATTTGTAAAACTTGTTAATCTAATTCGACATAAATTTTATTTTCTTGAAAACGATACTTTAATGGAGTAGTTAATTTTATTGTTTCAAAAATTTCCTTAATACTTTGATTAGTATTAAATTCTCCTGTATAAGTATAGTTATCTATCTCCTCATCTTGTATTTCAATTTCTACATCATATTCTTTCTCCAATCGTTTTTTCAACTGATAAAATGAAGTTTGTTTAAGCATTATCTTGCCATTTCTCCAAGCTCCTGCAATATTAACATCTACTTGTCTTTTTTTAAAAATATCTGATTCGTGATAATAAACGACTTCTTCTGCAGGTTTCAAAATTACTGCCTCTGTATCTTTATGCTCGATTTTATTACTACGTATCTTTACTTCTCCTTCTATTAATGTAGTAGTTGTTTTATTAAAATCTTTATAAGCAGTTATATTAAATTGTGTTCCAGTGGCAATAACATCATAATCTTCTGTATGGACTGAAAAAGGAGATTTTTTATCTGTTTTCACATCAAAATAAGCCTCTCCCGTAAGTGCAACATTGCGATTATCAACACCAAAATTAGAGGGGTATTTTAAAGTGCTTCCTGAATTTAGAACCACATAAGTTTCATCAGGAAGCCTCACTTCTGCCTTTTCTCTTTTAGCAGTAGAAATTTCTAAATATAGAACTTGTTTCTTATTTAAATTGTTAGAGTTGAATAAAAGATATGAGATACCTATAGTAATAATTACTATTGACGCTATTTTAAGAACCTCCGCAAAAATATTATTGAGTTTAATTGTTGGCTTGCGATGAATTTTTTGTTTTAAATATTCCCACTCTTTATCTACATCAATTTTTATATTTTTATTTTTATAAATGCGAGGTGTAATATCCCATATTAATTTTATTTTATTAAAAATTTCACGATTTTTTACATCCTCTGTTAACCATTGTTCAAAAATAGAAATATCATCATCCTTAGCTTTCTTACTTAGAATTTTAACAATTAATCTCCAATTTATATTTTCAAAACTATCCTTCATATCTTTTATTTGACCCTATATCTATTAAGTCAAAAAAAAGAGAACTTACCCTTACAAAAAGATAATTTTTTTTAAAGAAAATTAGTCAATTTTTCTCTTAATTTTTTTAAAGCCCTACTAATCTGTGTCTCTACAGTTTTTTCAGATATGTTTAGTTTCTTTGCTATTTCTGAATATTTTAGCTGTTCAAATCGGCTCATAATAAAAATTTTTCGGCAAGCTTTAGGAAGCAGATTTATTTCTTCTTCTATTTTTTGATATAGTTCATTAAACTCAAGAGCATCATTTTGCTCTATAAGGTTCAACTCTTCAATATTTATAGATTTTTTTTTAAATGGACTATTAGAAGATTTAAGATGATTGATGCATTTAAACTTTGCCGCTTGAAAAAGATATGATTTTAATGAATAGTTTATGTTTATTTTTGCACGATTCTCCCATAAGTATAGAAAAATATCTTGTACTATATTCTTTGCCGTTTCAATATCGTTAATAAAATTAAAACAGAAAAAAACCAATAGTTTAAAATATTTTTTAAAAACAACTTGATAAGCATCTATATCTCCTTTTTTTATAAGCTCCATTAAATCTTTATGAGACATTGTTACTCTAATGTTTTCAGATTCAAGATAATTATATGCAAATTTAGTTAATGTATTATGAGATAATAAAAAAGTTCTTCTTTATGTACCTCACAAACTAAATTCTAAGTGATATGTATTTATAAGTTTTCTTATTGCCTAAGCACACTAGGACATATGCAAAAGGCAAGGGAGTACAGAAAGTACCCTGTTATTTGACACTGTTTACATTGCTCCCTTATGATGAATTACTGTATATAAGAAGCTAACTAAAATCTATCCACACTTAGACGATCCACAACTTTTACAAATCAAACACCCCTCTTGATACACTACTTGCTTAGAGCGACAATTGTCACATCTTGCACCGTTCTTTGCCAAAGTTCCATTAGGAATATATCGTTTCAAAGCACGTTCTACACCATTTTTCCACGTATTGATAGACTCTGAATCCAATTGCAAACTTGACACCAAATTAACCACCTGTTCAATAGGCATCCCGTGTCGTAATACACCAGAAATTAGTTTTGCATAATTCCAGTACTCTTTATTAAATTTATGTGAGAGCCCTTCAATGGTTGTTTTATACCCCTGCTTGTTCATAAACTGAAAGTCGTACCTAGAATTACCTTCATCATCTTTATTTTTAAAAATATTTCCTGACTCTACATATCTTGGCAACAAAATACCCTCATCATCAGACAAACCCGTGAAAATTTCATAAGGTTTCTCATTTAACAACCCTACAAAAGCAATCCATTTCTCTTTGTTATTTTGAAAGCGAACAATATCACATTCTACAACGTGAGGACGTGAAGTCGTTCTTTGCCCTTCTTTCGACTTAGAAGATACTAGAACACCAGCCCTAGAACCATCTCTGTACACTGTAACCCCCTTACATCCACTCTCCCAAGCCTTTATATATAATTTCCCCACAAGTTCTTCTGTGGCATCTGCAGGTAAATTAATTGTTACACTTATAGAGTGATCTACCCATTTCTGAACCCTACCCTGCATCTCTACTTTACTTATCCAATCAATATCATTAGACGAAGCCTTATAATAAGGAGATTTAGCCACTAAGTCTTTTATTTCCTCATCCGAATAGTCATTTTTAATCTCATAACCATTCACTTTCATCCATTTCAAGAATTTAGAATGAAACACAGAATATTCCTCCCAAGAATCACCTACCTCATCTACAAAATTAACCTTTACATCCATATCATTGGGATTTACCTTTCTCCTGCGCTTATAAACAGGCTGAAATACTGGCTCTAAACCAGAAGTAGTCTGTGTCATTAAACTTGCAGTACCCGTAGGTGCAATTGTAAGCAAAGCAATATTACGCCTACCATACTGCACCATATCTTCATATATAGAGCTATCTTCCTTTTTAACTCTTTGAATAAAGGGATTATTTTCTTCTCTCGTAGCATCAAAAATCTTAAAAGCACCTCGTTCCTTTGCTAAATTCACCGAAGCACGATAAGCTTCTATTGCAAGAGTTTTATGTACTATTTCAGAAAAATCAGTAGCATTTTCACTACCATAACGCAATCCCAAAGCAGCCAGCATATCCCCTTCTGCTGTAATACCAATACCTGTACGACGTCCCTCTTCTGCCTTCCTTTTTATGTTTACCCACAAATTTCTCTCCACACTCTTAATATTAGCATTTTCAGGGTCTTTGTCAATTTTTTCTAGGATACCGTCAATCTTCTCCAATTCAAGATCAATAATATCATCCATTATACGCTGAGCTATTACAATATGTTCTTTAAATAAATCAAATTTGAACTCAGCTTCAGGTGTAAAAGGATTTTTAACATAAGCATATAAATTGATTGCCAACAACCTACAGCTATCATAGGGACACAAAGGAATTTCTCCACAAGGATTAGTAGAAATGGTTTTATATCCTAAATCAGCATAACAATCAGGAATAGACTCGCGAGTAATCGTATCCCAAAATAAAATACCTGGCTCTGCTGACTTCCAAGCATTATGCACAATCTTATTCCATACGTTATCTGCACTTACAGACCGTACTACATTAGTAGAATCAACGGGATACTTTTGTGCATATTTTTTATGGTTTATCACTGCCTGCATAAAATCATCCGAAATTTTTACCGACACATTTGCACCCGTAACCTTTCCCTGCTCCATTTTAGCATCAATAAACCCCTCAACATCTGGATGCTCCACTGACACGCTCAACATCAAAGCACCCCTTCTTCCATCCTGAGCCACCTCGCGCGTAGAGTTTGAATATCTTTCCATAAACGGAACAATACCCGTAGAGGTCAAAGCTGAATTTTTCACAGGAGAACCTTTGGGGCGAATGTGAGATAAGTCGTGCCCCACGCCACCTCTTCGCTTCATTAATTGTACCTGTTCTTGGTCTATTTTCATTATTCCGCCATAAGAGTCAGAACGACCACTATTTCCTACCACGAAACAATTAGACAAGAAAAGCAAAGTAAATGTGATTCATGAACCTGTCAAGGGTATATAAACGACTTCGCTCACTCAGTCGCCCTTGACAGAACCAAAAATCACACTGAAAAAGCTTTCAGAATTTGGTTATGAAAAAGAAAATATTCTATTTTTAAGCAGCCCTAAAAAGGGGAAGCTTACATTTTCAAGTAAGGCTACATAAGCTTGATGCATGGTGCAAAAGCAATAAAATAGAACTTGCCTTTATACAACCTGGCAAACCAACTCAAAATGCATACATCGAGCGATTTAATGGTAGCATCAGAAGAGAATTGCTTTAATGTTTATGTGTTTAAAACTATCACGGAGGTGCAAAATCAAGTTTTCAAATGGATGGAAGATTATAACTTTAACAGACCACATAAAGCATTAAATTATAAAACATCAATGCAAATAACGTAAGACATAAAGTAAAAACTCTATTTTTAAATGGCTCGAAAAAAGGAGAAGCTTACAACACCATTTTGGATAGGATCGTAAGCTCATCACATAGAATAGATCTAAAAGGTGAATCGTTGAGAAAAGGAATTTTAAAAACTGAAAGCTAAAAATATTGTATTATTGTAGCATCTTTCAAAATGGCACTGTTTGACCGAAAAGAGTGGCACGGTCACACCGAAATAACCACCATTCGCCATTTCACCGGAAATGCAAAACAAGGGCATTGGTACTCAGATTTTAAAGCATTCTATTTCAGTGGCAAAAGAACTAGCTTTTAAAGGAATATTTCTATTTGGTAATCCCAATTACTACCATCGCTTTGGATTTGATGATGCTCGCAAATACGGCATTACCACAAAAGATGGTCAAAACTTTCCGCAGTTTATGGCTTTAGAACCTCAAAAAAATGGATTAGGTGATATTACAGGTAGATTTTTTGATGACAAAGCCTTCCAAGTGGAAGAAGAAGAGTTTGTCGAATTTGAAAAAATGTTTCCTGAAAAAGAAAAGGGAAAACCAAAGCTTCCCATTAACATTTAAAACAAAATGAACATATACGATTTAGGATATACTAAGGACTTTGAAGACTATAGAATTAAGAATTCTCTAGGTGATTTTGAAGTTGGACGCGTCATAACGGAGCACAAAGAACGATACGTGGTTCGTACAAAAAGTGGCGAATTTGAAGCCGAGATAATTGGAAACATGCGATTCACAGCAAAAAGCAGAGAAGATTTCCCTGCAGTTGGCGACTGGGTGGCACTCACCATTTTCGATGCTGAAAGTGCAATCATTCACAAGATACTACCAAGATTTTCAACGATTAAAAGACAGGCCGTTGGGCACCATGGCGAGGTTCAGATTATTGCCACAAATATTGACTATGCATTTTTAATGCAAGCCATCGATAGGGATTTTAGTATTAACAGGTTTGAAAGATTTCTGACTATTTGTTATGCAGGGAAAGTGGAACCTATTATCATTTTAACAAAAATTGATTTAATAGATAAACAGCGGATTGCAGAGTTAATAGAAAACATAAAACAGCGTATTAAAGACACTCCTGTTTTTGCCATAAGCAACGAAACCCGCATTGGGTACGAGGGCCTGGCCAAAACTATAGCAAAAGGTAAAACTTATTGTATGTTGGGATCGTCAGGAGTTGGCAAATCTACTTTGCTGAATAATTTGTCAGGAAAAAATGTGATGAAAACCGGAGAGATTAGCGAAAGCTCAAACAAAGGACGGCACGTATCAAGTCACAGGGAGCTGATTGTTCTAGAAAATGGAGGAGTTTTAATCGACAACCCGGGAATGAGAGAAGTGGGAATTACAGATTCCTCCTATGGGCTTGAAACAACATTCGATGTTATTTACAGTCTGGCAGAAGAATGTAAGTTTAAAGACTGTACTCATATCAATGAGATTGGCTGTGCTGTCCTTGAAGCTGTTGAGAATGGAGTCATCGAAAAATCTTCTTACGAAAACTACTTGAAGTTGGAAAGAGAAAAAGAACACTTCGAATCTACGGTTGCAGAGAAACGCAAAAAAGACAAAGACTTTGGTAAAATGGTTAAGAACTATAAAAAAGATAATAAAATGAAAAAGTACTAAGCACAACAATGTGTCATAAGCAATGCGGGGTAAAGCATTAACTTTTGAAGTTAAATAATGATATTTGAACATCATTACGACTTGAAAGTTTTCTGCACTTAAAACCCGCACTACTCATACACTCAACGTTATATTTTATATCAAATATCTATGTTTTCAATCTGGTTCTCACCCTCTTCATATCATCAGAAATCTTCTTATCCACAATTCGGGCATAAACCTGTGTAGTTTTTAGAGAGTTATGTCCCAGCATTTTTGAAACTGTTTCAATAGGAACTCCATTTGACAGTGTAACTGAAGTTGCAAACGAATGCCTCGCAACATGCATCGAAAGATTCTTCTTAATTCCACAAATTGCAGCTAATTCTTTCAGATAACCATTCATTTTTTGGTTTGAACGTACCGGCAGTAATAGTCCTTCCGATTCATTCTCGGGATAGTTCTTATATTTTTTGAGAATCTTTTCTGCAACTGGCAACAATGGAATCCGGCACCTGTTGTTGGTTTTATTACGATCGATAACAATCCAATCGTTACCATCATCACCTTTATGAATATGTTCAGGTTGTAACTTTGAAATATCAGAATATGACAAGCCCGTGTAACAGGCAAAAACAAATACATCGCGAACAATTATTAATCGTTCAATCTCAATTCGTTTCTTTTCAATCTTTTGAATTTCTTTTAATGTGAGGAAATCACGATTCGCACCACCTCGTTTAACCTTAAAACTTTAGTAAGGATTTCTAATGATTAATCCTGCAGCAACGGCATCATTCAATACCTTTTTTAAGTGCCTGTGATAGCCCCAGCAGGGGGCAGAATCCCGCTCATATTCAGCTGACTATCAATATTTTAAAATACATAAATCTTTGGGTCTCTTTCCAAATATTCGTTATTCAAAGATAAACAATTATCCAATCAATAGCTACAATCTTTCTTGTTTAAATGGCTTAAATGTCTTAATTTCGCAAAATAAAATAGCAATACTACAACATCATTAAATAGAATTAAAGCATCAAAATAAAATAGACACGGCACGACTACTTAAAATAGTAATCGCACATAATGGTAAATTATAAATAAAAACGAAATGGCAAATATTCAGGAGAAATTGGCAAATTCTTTAATAGAATTAAAAAAACTACAAACCCCAAATGGGCTTGCCGTTGTTAAGTCTTCCGATTTAACCAGAACACACCTGGAAAGATTGGTTAAAAATGGATTTTTGAAAGAGGTGATAAAGGGATGGTACATCTCGTCGCGTCCGGATAGTTTGCCAGGTGATACCACAAACTGGTATACCTCCTTTTGGTATTTTATTTCTGTTTATGCCAACTCAAGGTTTGACACCAACTGGTCCCTTTCTCCAGACCAGTCATTGATGTTTTACAGTGGAAGCCTTTCCGTTCCTAATCAGGTAATAATAAGAACTACGAAAAAACAGAATAATGTTGTAAGATTATTGCACGATACATCTATTCTGTATTTCAATTCCAATATTGCCAACCCCATTAATACAGAAAATCAGTTTGGATTGAATCTATATTCTTTGCACGAAGCATTAATTGAATGTAGTCCTAACTTCTTTAAAACAGATAGTATTGCTGCACGTACCTGCTTGTCGATAATACCGGATGTGTCAGTTTTATTAAGAATTCTTATCGAAAAAGGACAATCAACCAAAGCTGGACGGCTTGCCGGTGCCTTTCGGAATATTGGGAACAATACAGCTGCGGACCAAATTGTAAATACAATGAAGAGCCTGGGATACGACATCAGGGAGTCTGACCCATTTGAAGAAGAAACACCTATTCCCTATACAAGAGTAAGTTCTCCATACGTTGCCCGGGTTAAACTAATGTGGAGCTCAATGCGGGAAACTATCTTGGAAAACTTCCCTGAACCTAATAACACCTATTCTGATATAGAGGCATGCCTGAAATACATTAACACACAGTACAAAGAAGATGCATATCATTCCCTTTCAATTGAAGGCTATAGGGTTACTGATGATTTAATTGAAAAAGTAAGAAGTGGAAATTGGAATCCAGATTCTGACCAGTCAGACGAACAAAAAAAAAATGCAATGGCAGCCCGTGGGTATTTTCAAGCATTTGAGGCTGTAAAAGAAAGTATTAAAAAGATTCTGGAAGGAGCTAATCCTGCCGATACAGTTGCTAACGACCATGGACTTTGGTATACCGAGTTATTTGCGCCAAGTGTTGCTGTAGGGTTATTAAATCCTGCTGATTTAGCAGGATATCGGACAAACCAAGTTTATATCAAAGGCTCCATGCATACTCCCTTAAACCCAAATGCGGTAAGGGATGCCATGCCTGTACTTTTTGAACTGCTGAAGAATGAAACGGAAGCGAGTGTAAAAGCAGTTTTGGGGCATTTTATGTTTGTGTTCATACATCCCTACATGGACGGTAATGGCAGAATAGGACGTTTTCTAATGAATACGCTGCTTATTTCTGGTGGGTACGATTGGATAGTAATACCGGTAGAAAGAAGGCCTGAATATATGGAAGCATTAGAAAATGCCAGTGTTAAAGGAGACATGACACAATTTGCAACATTTATCGCTTCGCTTTTCAAATAGATATTTCACTTTTCCAAAAGCAATAATCAACCATAAAATGCATTTTTCAAAGGCAATATCAAGCTGAAGCAACTTGGATTAAGAATGTCATTAATTGATTGGGGGCTATTAAATAATCAAAAAGTCAAAGCCATCGGCTTAACTTTCTTCCTGCGTTTGCGTTTAACCGAAACCGGCTTTTCAACCGTTGTTGGCTTTTGATTCTCCAAAATATAATCAACAGCCTTTTGAGCCAAACCGGAAGCCGAAACAATAAACTTTTTATCGCTTTTCAGTTTCTTTAGCCAGCCCTGAATGTAAGCTGCACTACTATCAATTGTTGCATTCTCAATTCCACAAATTCCACAGAGGTATGCTGCGCCCATTTCGGCAACCAATTCCTCAACAGAATAACTATCGTTGAAATTCAGATTCGAAAGCTTCTCATGACGGTTTAGTCGTTTCCTATGGCCGGTAGCATGGACACATTCGTGATACAAAACGGAAAAATATGCTTCGTTGCTAACAAACGATTTTGAATTTGGCATATATACTTCATCCAACGATGGAATATAACAGGCTTTATTTCGGTTTAACCTGATTATTGGTGAATCGTGCCAAAACTCAATCAATTCGTCACATATCGTTCAATCTCAATTCGTTTCTTTTCAATCTTTTGAATTTCTTTTAATGTGAGGAAATCACGATTCGCACCACCTCGTTTAACCTTAAAACTTTAGTAAGTATTTCTAATGATTAATCCTGCAGCAACGGCATCATTCAATACCTTTTTTAAGTGCCTGTGATAGCCCCATACAGTATTTGCTCCAATATTGTGCAATGATTTGAGGTGCATATCAAATGAATTCAGAAAAATATAGTCAACTCGGGTAATTTCAATGTCCTTCCTTAAGTAAAATGTCTTTACAAAATCCTTCAACCTTTTCAGCGTGGTACGATAGTGTTTTAATGTGCCTTCAGTATAGCCTTTGCCCAATTTTTTTCAATGGAAACTATGGTATTTTCAAATAATTCAATGAAGTAATCTTTCGATTTTACTCCTGTTATTCTTTCTTTTATGGTATAAACATCAAAACCATTCGTGGCCAGCTTCCAATTGATTATAGATGTCGTAAATACCAGATACAAATTTTAAAAGACGATTATTCAGAATTCGAATTTCTTCTGAATTTCCTATAATTTCTTGCCTCGTTTTGTCCCAGTCAATTACTATCAACCAAAATTGATGTTGATAACTCAATTCTTCGCCCATCCATCACGCATCGTGCATAAACAGGATATTTCCCATTGCTTCTTACTTTCGATTTCTTTAAAAGAAGGGTAACTCTATTTCTCATAACTCCAAAATTTTTAAGTTTTAGGGTCTAAAAAGGGTCTCTTGGGGGTAAAATTACCGCGAAAAGTGCCGAATTACAACAGCAAAAAAGACCAATTCAGACCAAATTAAATTATGAATATCAGAGAGTTACAGAAGAGAGCTCCTTTTTTTGTCAAAAAATCAAAGGGTCTCGATTTAGTCCCCTTTTTCATGGTGTTATTTGACCTTTTTTGAATTTACACAAAATAAAAAAGCACTTAAAATCAACGATTTAAGCGCTTTTGATTCGGAATGATTTCCGTTCTGGTGACTCAGCAGGGGATCGAACCCTGGACCCACGCCTTAAAAGGGCGTTGCTCTACCAGCTGAGCTACTGAGTCTCCCTTATCCAACATCCTCACTTTTTCATAAGGAATCGCAAATATAATGCAAATTTTTTACATGCAAAAAGTAAATACGCCTACCTTTTTCCTTTAACTTATTTCTTATCCCATTATTCTTTTAACTGCCTTCTTATAACTTAACCGAAAAGGGCTGGATGTGCTCTTTTATCTCTTTTTACCCTGCTTTTTTTATCCTGACACGAAAGCTTAAAAAATCACAGCCTGATTTTTTTTAGCACTATGCAGGCTAAAACCTTTACAAAATGATCTTCCCTTATTGCTGTTTTTGCCAGAGCCCTCTTCAAAATCCTTACTTACCCCAGGGAACTGAGGCTTCTTACCTGTCTCTCCTTAGCATAAATCAAAATTTCACCCCCTGCCAGGACTTTATAACTTAAATGGCTTTAACTTCTTCCTTCAAAAATTGTACTTTTGTGCTCAGTTTTACAGCAAAAAGTAAAATATAATAAAAGTATTTGACAATGATAAAGGAGAGGATCGTTGATATTCTACAATCGGCGCAGCCGGATACAGAGATTACGGTAAATGGGTGGGTTCGCACATGCCGGGGGAGTAAAAGTGTGAGCTTTATCGCCTTAAATGACGGCTCCACCATTAATAACCTGCAGGTTGTGGCTGATATCGATAGATTTGGCGAAGATGTTTTTAAAAAAATCAACAGCGGGGCATGCATATCTGCTACAGGCAGACTTGTTGAATCTACCGGGAGTGGGCAAAGGGTAGAGCTGCAAGCATCCCGGCTGGAAGTAATAGGTGAGGCAGATCCTGACAAATATCCGATACAACCTAAGCGCCACACTCTGGAGTATTTGCGTGAAGTTGCTCATTTACGCTCACGCACCGCTACCTTCGGTGCAGTTTTTAGAGTCCGGCATGCGCTTATTTATGCCGTTCATAAATTTTTTACCGAAAGAGGCTTCTACAACATTCATACTCCTATAATTACCAGCTCTGACGCAGAGGGGGCAGGAGAGATGTTCCGCGTCTCAACCCTACCAGTTGACGGAGCACCAAAAGATGACAAAGGAGAGATTGACTTTAGTAACGACTTTTTTGGAAAGGAGACAAACCTTACCGTATCGGGGCAGCTTGAAGGGGAGTTATTTGCCATGTCGATGTCAAGAATATACACATTTGCCCCAACATTTCGCGCTGAAAACTCAAACACCTCACGGCACCTTGCAGAATTTTGGATGATAGAGCCGGAGGTTGCATTCTTTGACCTCAAAGATAATATAGATCTTGCGGAAAGCTTTCTGAAATACCTGGTTCGCTACTCACTTGACAACTGCAAGGATGACCTCGATTTCCTTTCTAAAAGGCAGGAGAATGAAGAAAAAAGCAAACCCGCCGATCAGCGCTCTATGGAGCTTATAGAAAAGTTGAAATTTGTTATCAACAACGACTTTGAAAAATTGACATATAGTGAAGCAATAGATATACTCAAGAACTCCAAACCGAATAAAAAAGGGAAATTTAAATACCCAATAAATGGATTTGGCGCAGACATACAAAGCGAGCACGAGCGCTATTTAGTGGAAAAGAGATTTAAGAAACCTGTTATCCTAACCGACTATCCCAAGGAAATAAAGGCTTTTTATATGCGCCTCAACGATGATGGCAAAACAGTTGCTGCTATGGATGTACTTTTCCCGCAAATAGGTGAAATCATAGGTGGCTCACAGCGTGAAGATCGGCTTGACATACTGAAAGAGAGAATGAAAGAAGCGGATATATCTTTGGAAGAGATGAGCTGGTATCTCGACTCGCGACGGTTCGGAGGGTGCCCTCATGCAGGATTTGGACTGGGGTTTGAACGACTGATACAGTTCATTACAGGCATGGGGAACATACGCGATGTGATACCTTTCCCACGGACACCGAAAAATTGTGAATTTTAGATGTAACTATCTTAGATGCTGTTCCTAAAAGCTCCATTGTAGTTTATGCTGCCCGGGAAGCGTCGTGATATATCCAAAATGAGGGACCTTGCGAAACCCATTTACATCTATTCGTCAAAACCCTCACTTACATCGGCATACAGAGATTCACATTGAGCCTCTCTCCAATCCGAACCAGAACCTTTCGCATTTCAAAGTCCTCAAAGTGTTTATTTTCTACAGGAAATTTTTGACTACTGCTATATTTTTGTAAATTTCGACTAATAGATAAAACTTTACTGCCAAAACAGGATGCAAAAACTCAATTTTCAGCAGAAGCTGCTCCAAAAATTGTCACCACAGCAGATACAGGTTATAAAACTGCTGGAGGTGCCCGCTATGCATCTCGAACAGCATATAAAAAAGGAGGTGGAGGAGAACCTCGTACTTGAAACAAGCAAGGAGCAGGAGGATAATGAGGAGGAGCTGTTTCAGGATGATACAAAGGCAGATAACAACACCGATAATGAGGAGTTTTCACTAGAGGATTACATGAATGAAGAGGACTATTCCCCCGAGGACTATCCCCCCTATAAATATACCACTCGGAACAACTCCAGGAACGATAAAATTCCCGATACTCCCCTTCCCGCAGGAGAGACGTTTCATGAATATCTTAAAAATCAATTGGGCGGAGTTGCTCTCTCAGAAAAAGAGGTTGTAATGGGAAAGCATATTATAGGCAATATTGATGAAGATGGCTATCTGCGCCGTGACCTGAAATCAATAGCCGATGATATGGCTTTTACATTTAACATCACTACAACAGAGGAGGAGCTATCATCAATATTACAGGATATACAGAAATTCGACCCTACAGGAGTGGGGGCCAGAAACCTGCGTGAATGCCTTATTTTACAAATAGAGGGGAAAGATAGGTCCAAACCCGAGATCAAATTGGCTTTAAGTGTACTGAATGATGCTTTTGATGAATTTACACGTAAGCACTATGATAGAATTTCGCAAAAATTTAATGTCTCCCGTGAGGTGTTGAAACTATCTATTGATGAAATTTTAAAACTGAACCCAAAGCCCGGGGGAGCTTTCAACAGTGTAGAGAGTAGAAACAACCAGACAATTATACCTGATTTCCTGCTAGAACCTGTAAACGGAAAGCTCGAACTTTCTCTAAACAAAAAAAATGCTCCCGACCTATATGTTAACAGGCACTACTCAAATATGCTAAAGGCCTATCAGGAGAACAGAAAAAACCTGACAAAACAGGGCAAGGAGACCGCACTATTTGTAAAACAAAAGATAGATTCCGCCAAATGGTTTATTGATGCAATAAGACAGCGACAGCAGACACTATTACAGGTTATGAGAAAAATTGTGGACTTCCAAGAAGAGTATTTTGAAGAGGGGGAAGAGTCTCTTTTGAAACCTATGATACTTAAAGATATTGCAGACCAAACAGGATTTGATATTTCCACAATATCAAGAGTCTCTAACGGCAAATATATACAGACTCACTTTGGAATTTTTCAACTTAAATCCTTCTTCTCCGAATCGATGCGAAAAGATACAGGGGAAAAGGTCTCTACTCGCAAAATAAAAAAGAAACTAAAGGAGTGTATAGAGGCAGAGGATAAAAGTAATCCACTCACAGACCAGAGCCTTGTAAAAATATTAACGGAGGAGGGGTATCCCATAGCCCGCCGCACAGTTGCCAAATACAGAGAGCAACTTAATATTCCAGTAGCAAGAATGAGGAAGGAACTATAAGAGAAAAGTTGCCTGTAAATACCGCTCTCTGCTACTCTCTTTGTCTTTTCAAGAAAATAGCTGTTTTGGAAAAGGTCTGTTTTATAGCTATATTTGACATTATTATTAAGGATACTTAAGCTTTTGAGATGAATATTGCTTCCTATCTATTAGAATTGCTGAGGATGCATGAATGCGTTATTGTACCTGGCTTTGGCGGATTTACAACAAACTATCGTTCTGCCAGGATTGATATGGATAGAAGCACCTTCTCTCCTCCGAGAAAAGAGCTTGTATTTAACCGTAAACTTGACAGAGAGGATAGACTGCTAGCCAATTATATCGCGAAAAAGGAGAGTACCAGCTGTGATGATGTGCTAAGGCTCATTGAAAAATTCACAGGCGAACTATGGGCTAAACTTAAAAAAGGCGAAAACCTAAATTTATACGGAATAGGGCTTTTCTACTTTGATAGCTATGGTAAATTGAGCTTCGAACCCGATAGCGAGGAAAACTTGCTTACAGAGGCTTATGGTATGCCATCTTTTCATTTTTCAGAGCGTAAGAGCAGGGCAAACTACACTTCACCCCCCGTTTTAAACTTGCAAGACAGGGGTAGTGAGCAGCATGCCAGACCAAGCCCGGGAATGACGGGACGTACTTTAATAATAGCCACATTTATTATTGTGGCTCTCGTTATTGCTCCGTTTGACCAGATAGAGAGACTTCAAATACTCCCAGGGGATAAAGCGACAAATACCGTTATTTGGGAGGAGAGAACTGCACCCGATAACACACAGAGCCAGACAGAAAAGGTGGCAGAAGAGGAAAAATTGGCTCGGCTACCAACAGAAACAGGTGCGCGCTATTACCTCGTAATAAATAGTTTCGGCAGTCGTGCAAATGCTGAAAAGTATCACAGGGGCCTCCTTAACCAAGGACATAACTCAGAAATTTTATCCTTCCGTGATGGAAGTATAAGAGTAACGATAGGAAATTCTTTTCAAAGCAAGGAAAAAGCCGAAGAGGCAGCAGATCGTATTAATTCCAATCGCCGCAATAGCGTTTGGGTAATAGAATGGAAAAACTAAAATCCTTTGGGAGGCATAAAATACAATATATTTTATATCTTCCGCTTTAATAGGACAGTCTCATCAATATGGAATGGAATGACAATGGAGATCTTTTAGAAGCAAAACGTAATTAATGCCCCAATCACCACACTAACGCTTATGTAATGGAATGGAAAACTAAAATCATTTGGAGACATAAAATACAATATATTTTATATCTTCCGCTTTAATAGGACAATCTAATCAATATGGAATGAAGTGACAATGGAGATCCTTTAGAAGCAAAACGTATTAACGCCCCCAATCACCACACTAACGCTTATGGAATGGAAAACCAAAATCCTTTGGAGACATAAAATACAATATATTTTATATCTTACACTTTAATAGGACAGTCTCATCAATATGGAATGGAGTGACAATGAAGATCTTTTAGAACTGGAGGGTGACAGTGTGCCCAAAAGAGGCCCAGCAGAGGACCCTAAAGAGGTGCGTGAGCTAACAGCCCAAAAAGCAAATATGAGGGAAAAGGCCATTGCAAAAGAGATAGAACGCCTTAGAACGACCCAAAACTTTCTGCGCTCACGCCTAAAAAGAAAATCTATTGTCTTTTCGATCCTTATAGTGCTACTTGCAGGAATTACAGTAGTACTATATATATATATCAAAATGCCTCAAACATTTAATGAAATTAAAATTATGCCCGACAGGACTATTTCAGATATAATAGATCCCATTGACTACCCTAAGAAAGAGGATATCAGATTTATGATCCAGATAGGAGCCTACCATGGAAAAGTCTTAGACATAGAGAATGAGGTTGCTTTCACTTCTTATGATTCTGTATCATATTATAATGATAAAAATGACGGTTTAATAAAATATTTGTTTGGGAACTTTAGCAGCTACGAAGAGGCCACAAAAGCACTGTTAAGGGCAAGATCTCAGTTTAAAGATGCCTATATCATTCCATTCGATGAGGAGCAGCAAAGGAGGATCGAGTGGAATGCCTGCCATAAAGTGCTTGGATTGCCAAGTCATTGCGGGCCGCATGGCTATGCGGACATGCCAGAATAAGTTGCAAACATAGCGCCTCCACTTTCAGTTCTTGAGGCCTTTGTAAAACTCATCTTTTTATTAATATTTTTGTCAAAATCATCTTCAAAGCTCTCACTTACATTAATAAACTACTATTTTTATCGAACTTTCCCCCAATCTAAATCAAAACTTTTGCCTTACAAAAGCCTTGTGCTTAAATTGCTATGTCGGTAAAAACATTAATTTTACACCTGGCAGTGAAATTTACAGGAGAAAATGAAATCAAATAATGAGTTTACAAACTGAAGCAGAAAAAAGACATATTGACGACTTATTTCATGACCTTCTAATGTCATTTCGCTACCGTAAGCTGACAAATGAAAGCAAAGTCCAGATAACGAAAGCATTTGAGTTTGCAAATGAAGCACACATGGGAGTAAGGCGCAAATCGGGAGAACCATATATCTTGCACCCTCTGTCAGTTGCCAAAATAGTTACACACGATATCGGGCTGGGCACCACCTCAGCTATAGCAGCCATTCTACATGATGTTGTCGAGGATACCGACTATACAGTGCAGGATATTGAGAGTATTTTTGGGAAGAAAGTTGCATTACTCGTCGACGGACTGACAAAGATATCAGGCTCCTCCTATTCGATCCAGGCAGAGAACTTTAAAAAAATGCTGCTAACGCTATCTGATGATGTTAGGGTTATACTTATTAAACTGGCAGACCGGCTGCACAATATGCGCACACTTGACTTAATGCCCCGTAATAAGCAGCTGAAAATATCTGGTGAAACGCTTTATGTTTATGCTCCGCTGGCCCATCGCTTTGGACTGTATATAATAAAATCGGAACTGGAAGACTTGAGCCTCAAATTCAAGCTCCCTGAAGTGTATAACAATATTCAGCTGCAACTACATGACAACAGAAAAAAGCTGGATCACTTCGTGGATATTTTTACCCGACCGATAAAGAAAAAACTAAAAGAAGAGAAATTTAACTTCTCTATCAGCGGACGTACCAAGTCCATATACTCCATTTGGGGGAAAATGCAGGCTAAGAATATCCCATTTAGCGAAATTTATGACCTTTACGCTGTCCGGATTGTTTTTGACCCTGCCAAAAATATGGATGAAAAAAGGCAATGTTTCGATATCCTTTCGCTTATAACGGATATATACAGGCCTAAGCAAGAACGCCTCCGAGACTGGATTACAACCCCCAAAAGCAATGGATACAGGGCTTTGCATATTACCGTAATGGGACAGGAAGGGCGCTGGGTAGAGGTTCAGATAAGAAGTAAAGAGATGGATGAGGTTGCTGAGTGGGGATTTGCGGCTCACTATAACTACAAAGAAAAGAGCCACGGCGAAACGGAACTTGGAAACTGGCTGGGTAAAATACGGGAACTATTACAAAACCCGGAGTCTAACGCTCTCGACTTTCTTGATGAATTCAAATTAAACCTCTACTCTCAGGAGGTTGTCGTTTTTACCCCCAAAGGGGAGATGAGACAAATGCCAAAAAATGCGACTGTCCTGGATATGGCATACGAAATACACACAGACCTGGGAAACAAATGCATAGGAGCGAAGGTAAACCACCACCTGGTCTCCATCAGCCACATACTTAAAAGCGGAGACCAGATAGAGATACTATCCTCCAGCAAACAAAAACCCAAACCGGAGTGGCTCTCTTATGCTATAACAGCGCGGGCAAAGTCAAAGATTAAAAGCTATCTAAAACAGGAACAGGACAAATATATAGAAAAAGGGATGGAGGCTGTTACAAAAAAACTGGACAAGCTTAACATAAAACCATCTTCACACACTCTAAGAAAGATTATTCGGCATTTTTCATTAAACTCCAAAGAACAACTATATACAGAAGTTGGACTTGGACTGATAAGCCTTGATAATATAAAAGAGATATTATATAAAAAGTCCGAGAAAAAGGTCATTAAATTCTGGAGGCTCCTCCCTACAAGTAGAAAAACAAACAAAGCTACTGTAGACAGAAAAAAGACTTTCCTGCTGAAAGAGGGAATGGCAGACTATACTCTTGCTACATGCTGCAATCCAATTCCTGGAGATGACGTTGCAGGCTACATTTCGGAAGGGAAAAAAATATTTATTCATAAGAAGAGCTGTCCTGAGGCTATAAGCTTAATGTCTAAGCACGGGGACAGTGTTATAGATGTGGAGTGGACACGCTTTAAAGTCCGCTCCTACCTGTCACATGTTCATATCAGAGGAATCGATAAGCAAGGTATTGTAAATAGCATCACCAACATTGTATCGAACGAGTACAATATCAATATGCGCTCAATAAGCTTTGATGCACATGATGGTACGTTTGAAGGGAACTTATTCCTGTACGTACACCATACCGAAGATTTACAAAAGCTTATTTCAAAACTCTCCAATATAAAAGGTGTCGAAGCTGTGGGAAGGGTTGCGTCCTAAGACACGAACAGAATAAAGACCCGCCTTAAGAACGTTTGCAGGGTATAAAGGTTCAGGGCGAGGAAGAATTTGATGAAAAGTGCAGCCTGATGACGTAGTGCAGACTCTGACAAAAAATAAAAAGATAAGTCCCCTTTCGCAAAAACCTCACTCTTTTAGCGAAAGCTTAACCACAACAGGGAGGTGGTCTGATGGAAACCGGTTATCTTTTATATCACTCAACGCAGCATACTTCTTTATGGAGATATTATCTGTTACAAAGATATAATCTATCCTGGCATCAAGCTCCCTTGTCAGGTCAAAGCCATTTGCAGTGCCATACGGCCCGTATGGAGGAGACTCTGATATATCATAACTGTCTCTTAGCGAATTTTTAATAATTGAGATACCATCGCTTTCAGGCCTTAGGTTAAAGTCGCCGCACAACACAACAGGACTGCGCCCTGCAATCTCCTTGACTTTACGAATTACCAGCTTTGCAGATTCCAAACGAGCAATATCCCCTTTATGGTCAAAATGCACGTTGAAAACATATAGTGTTTCTCCGCTTCTGGTATCCCTGAGCTCCGCCCATGAACATATCCTTTTACATGCAGCATCCCATCCAAAATTGGGAACGGAAGTCTCCTCACTAAGCCAGAAATCCCCGTTTTTAACAAGCTCAAATCTACTGGTTTTATAGAAAATTGCCGAATGTTCCCCTGCACTTTCCCCATCATCCCTCCCTACTCCCACATAAGCAAAGTCCGGGATAGAAGCGATATCCTCCAACTGACTCTTAAACCCCTCCTGAGTACCAATTATCTCAAACTCATGGTATACTATTAACGACTTCAAATGCTCAACACGATTGCGCCACACATTAGCTCCGTCCTTCTCTGTCTTCATTCTTATATTGAACGTAGCCACATTAATAGGCTCTCGGGCTGTTAACAATAAGGCATTTATAGTGAAAGCAGCGATAAGAATCAGTTTGTAAATCATAGTCAGTTATTTTTTTACCATCCGATATTTTGGGTGAGATTATTATTCACATCAATATCATATTGTGGAATAGGGTAAAGATAATGCTTTTCCTCAAACAACTTATCTCCCGGGTTCCACATTAACTCCCCTCTGTCATTATCGGAAAGAGTATACTTCTCTTCTCCTCCTACTTTTATGAAAACAAGTTTCTTATAAGCCTCTGAATCTTCAAACTCAGGGGGGGCATCTGTGCTGTAAAAGACAACATCAAAAACTCCGTCACTATTAAGGTCCATCGGCATATCCAGCGCCTCAACATATATCCCATTGTAGTCGACATTCATCAGAGAGCCGGCTCTCCACCTAACCAGATCATAAAACCTGAACCCCTCAAGGACAAGCTCAATCCCCCTCTCCCTCCTTACCTCCAACAGGACAGGATCTGAAATGTCCGGAAAATACTCCTGCTGGATATATTCATCTGCTAAAGTTGGCAACACTGCAGCTCCGGAAATACCGCCCCTCCCCCTCAGCTCCCCTATCGTCATACTCCAATCCTCTGCTGTAAATGTCCCCAATTCAGCTTTTGCCTCCGCATAGTTAAGAAGAACCTCTGCATACCGTATAATAGATATCGCATTATCATTACGGCTTTCATCGTCATAGGGAAACTTCTCATCAAAACACCATTTAATAGGTTGGTAACCTGTATATACAGTTCTGAAATCAGGTGGTGCTACCTCGGGAACACCCTGGGCAGTACGCATATAATCCCCCAACCTTATGGTCTGTGCTAACCTTTTATCCCTACCTGCTACCTCCAGCTCAAATGGCATGGTTTTGTAATTGGGATCATCTGTAAACGGTGTCCCGTCTAAAGAGAGGTATGTATTAATAAACTTCCTTGTAAGGCTGGGACGTATACCATAGGTAGGGCTTACATACCGCCTGTTGGCTGCCGTAGTAATTTTCAGGTCGGCATCACATACATAAGATAAAATAATTTCTGGCACTACAGGCGACTTGCTTATAAAGAGAGCCCTATAGGAATTGTCTTCCCCCGATGCCGTGTAAATATTATAGTTTCCCTCATTTATAAGGCTCCTGGCAGCTTCGGCAGATTGTGAAAACCAAAAATCGGCTGTTCCCGAAAGGCTTAGCCCGGTGTGATATTTCCTGAAAGACCCCTCAAACAGACATATCCTTGACTTGAGTGCATAAGCTACACTCTTTGTTATTAATGTATGGCTCGGATCTATCTCCTGCTGAATATTCGCTATTGCAAAATCTATATCTGCCAGAATGGAATCCATAACAAGAACCCTTGAATCACGGGGGTTAAATAGCTCTTCATCCGTATTTGACATAGCCCTGTTTATCCACGGCACATCACCAAACCTTTTCACTTTCTCAAAGTAGAAATATGCTCTGAAAAACCTTGCAATACCTTTGTAGTTTGCTTTGGTAGACTGCGATACAGTTGATGTCTCAATACTCTCTAAAAAGAAATTTATGTTTCTTAGCTGTGTCCATGTCCACCCTGTAGCAACTCTTGCATCATAACTATTAGGACGTATATAGTCGTTAATACTGGTGCCTGTAACATAGTCGGACATATTATCTCCCAAAAATATATCTTCCCCGCCCGGAAGTATTTGATAAAATGAGTTGGCGTAGAGGGAGAGCCCCTCTTCTGTATTAAAAACAGTATCCTTGCTTGCCGAGTCTTTTGGCAGTTCGTTCAGAGAGCATGAAAATGCTAATATCCCGGTGATAAACACTAATACTTTATTTCCGTTTTTCATTACTTTTTGAACTTAAAATGTAAGTGAGATGCCTAATGTAATACTTGTTAAAATGGGGTAGTTGTACTCATCACCGGAGTTTCCCGAAGTAAGGTCTCTGTCTGAACCATGAATATTACCCACATCTGTATCTCTTGTATATCTGTACATGGGGGACCACGACCACAGATTTTCTCCCGACGCATACACTTTTGCATCGCTCATATACACTTTACTGACGAACGAGCGGGGAAGAGTATAACCCACCTGTAAGCTCTGTAACCTTATATGAGCTGCATTTTGCAAATACCGGGTTTGCGAAACATCCAGCTCTCTACCCCAGCCTGCAACATACCCCCTGAGCCTGGGCAAATATGCGTCAGGATTTTGTTCCGACCACATATTATCAAGGTGCCACGTGGGCAGATCATTGTATGGCCTATTATACTGCCCGAAAAACCTGGATTCGCTACCCGGATACCAATCCTGCTTTAACACTCCCTGAAACATTGCGTTGAAAAAGAAACTATTCCAGTCTGTACTCAGGTTTATCCCATAAATATACCTTGCAGATGAGTTACCAATAATTTGCATATCTCCCGGGTCATTCACCGTTCTTTCCCCGTCATTAATTTTGTTATCTCCATTTATATCTTCAAAACGAATATCCCCCGGAAGCAGAGTCTTACTTGTAGATGACGGTATATAGGATTGATCAGGAGCAGAATTGATTTCATCCTGTGACCTGAATAATCCCATAGTCTTATATCCCCATATTTCTCCTATTTTCATGCCGACATAATAGTCACTCAGAAGCTTTTCAGGATTGTTGTATTTAGTTATTTCCGACTGGCTATCAGATATACCCAGACTTATACTATATGTAAAAGGCTTTCCAGAAAGATTAAACTTGTCAAAAAACTTTATGCTCAGCTCCCAGCCCGATGTCATTAAGTCTGCATAATTGCCATAAGGTGTTTCCGCTCCATACACAGCAGGAGGTGTCAAAGCTTTTGTAAACATGTCGGTTGTCTTTCGCCAGTATCTGTCGCCTGAAACAAACAACTTATTGGATATAAGTCCAATATCAATACCTACGTTTAGCGTTGTAGAGGTCTCCCATGTAAGCCCCTCCGGCATCGACGGTGGTATTGAAAAGTATAATGGCTTTTCACCATTGACGATTCTTGATAAAGTCGATGGTGAGTAGGTCTCAATAAACCGGTATGAAGAGATGCTCCCATTTCCAAGGGATCCGTAAGATGCTCTGAACTTTAGGTTTGATATAATCTTATCCGAAACAGTGAAAAACTGCTCCTCTGACACTCTCCACGCTGCAGACAATGACGGGAACATCTGGTACTGATCATCTGTATCAAACTTTGATGAGCCATCATACCTCCCATTTACTTCAATCAGATATCTATTGTCATAACTATAGTTAAACCTGTAAAACACTCCGAAAATCCGCCACCTCTCATAGCCTCCCAGCGTGATGATAGCCGGGCCAAATGCCAGACTCAGGTCTTCTGCATCCTGAAAAATAAGCCCGTTTCGCATAACGTAAAGCTGCTGCCATTCTGACGACTCATAGTTAACACCCAACAGGGCTGTAATATCATGCACACCATTAAATGACCCGGTGTAGGTGGCATAGGCATTTGTAGCTATATACCGGGTCTTACTCTCACGCTGCTCTAAATCATTTTTATCCAGCCCCTGATAGCTTATCACCCCATTGGTACGGCTATAGGGAACAGGTACCCGTATCTGCTTTGTATCATGACTGATTTGTTGTAACGACAAATCGGCATTTAGCTTCAACTTCCCCTTTACAATATCTGCATCCGCAGAAATAGTGTTTTTCAGGAGCGTCCTGTATGTATCTTTACCGCTCTTACCGTACCAAAAATCCCCAACAGTGTAAGCGGCAGAGTGTGTCAAACTCCCGTCTCTGTTGAACATCATTGAGGTGGGATGCCCCTCATCTGCAATATTGCGCCAGATACCACCTCCCTCCCCTACATTAACAGGATTATGGTAACTCATATCTGAAAACTCCATATTATTACTTATAGCTATCCAGTCAGCAACTTTTACACTTGCTTTTGCCCTTATATTAAGCATCTTATAATCATCAGAATTGTACCTGAACAGCCCATCCTGCTGGTTATAGCGCCCTGATATCAGATAGGAGACCGCTTCTGACGAGCCGGAAACAGATATATTATGATCCTGGGCATACAGACTGCTCTTATACAACAGCTCATACCAATCAGTACTGCCATAATAGATGTTTTCGTTGGTGTGAGGATCTATGGCATACTTAGACAGTGTTGGGTCGTCGTGTCTTTTTTTCAGCTCTTCCAGATATTGTGGAGAAAACGGTTGTGTCTTGTTGATTTTTGTTGGTAAGTTATTATAATCATTCCATGCATTATAGGCATCGGAAAAATGGCTGGCCCAGATATATCCATCAGTAACATAGTCAGGAACAGTTGTTGGAAATTTAACCGACTGATTGGTGGAATAATGCACCTTTACGTCTCCTTTGAGTGGGCTCTTGGTGGTTATCAGTACAACACCAAATGCAGCTCGGGCCCCATATATTGATGCAGAAGCGGCGTCCTTTAAAACAGATATAGAAGCTATATCATTGGGATTCAGCATGGTGGGATCCCCCTCCACCCCATCTATCAGCACCAGGGCACTCCCCCCCTGCCCAACAGATGTCACCCCTCTTATATTGAATGTCGGAGACTGTGTAGGCTTCCCATCCAGTAGGGTTACATTCAGGTTTGGAATTTGCCCTTGTAACCCCTGGGTTATATTGTTTACAGCCCTGTTTTCAAAAACCTCTCCATCCACATGGTCAATTGCTCCTGACAGATTAACTTTACTCATTGTACCATACCCGATAGCAATAACCTCCTCCAGACCTATTGCATCTTCTGCCAGCACAACATCAATTACGCTCCTTCCCCCTGCTTCAACCTCCTGTGTAGCCATACCCAAAAAAGAAAACACCAGTGTTGTTGCCCATTCAGGAATAGAAATAGAGTATCTCCCATCTATGCCTGTAATTACACCTAGGGTAGTCCCTTTTACAATAACAGATGCCCCCGGCAAAGATTCGCCTGACTTATCAGTTACATGACCGGAAACTACGATACTTTGTTGATCCCAGGAATAATGAGAGAATGTAGTAAAATAATCTGCTGCCGAAGCCTGTATTACCACTGCTACTAATAAAAACAGAACTGACAAAATCCTCCGGTCGAATATGCCGGCAGCTACTCTCTCAACACTGAGAAACCTTACTCCCTGTTTTTTACACGTCATTACAAGAAAAAAAGATATAAGTAATAAAAATGAAATAGTTAGATTTTTCATAGGAATTCCGCTCACAAGAACTTGCCACATATAAGAGCTTTAAAAGTCACGTATGTTAAACAGCCAGAATCAAAACCGTGACAACGCACATCTAATGTAGCAAATAAAAAAGTTAATATAGTAATTAATTACCATAATAGGTAAACATCGAGTGCAAAACGATAAACATTTTTCTCCTATTTATGCATCGTGCCTGTTAAACTGTGGCTATGTTAGCTTTAATTAGCATGGCGTTGATATCCAGTGAGCCTTTAGAAACTCGAAAAACAACACCCTGTTAGTCTGATGCTTATCTATAGAGATAGTTAAGTGCTAACAGCGAACACTCACCTCCTATTACTCTAAGCGAAATACTATAAAAAAGATCATACAAAATAAATAATCTATTTATAGATATAATATAATATATTACACCACATCACCTCCCGGCTATAGCCAACAAATGAAACTCATCGTGTTATCACCATACTTAGATAACAGCTATTTGTAACAGGTTTTAACCCTGCTACCACACTACTACTTCATGTTATAGTTTAATAGTTTATAAAAAAGCAGGTGTAAAATAGCTTGTATCTTGTATGAAAACAGAATAAAAAAACCGTGCTCCTGCAGATAGCACGGTTTTAGATATTACCAGCAATACTTTTGCCTGTTTTTAATCCTGTTTTTAACTATTACTGCCAATAGAGAGTAGGCCACTGTCCATTACCCTGCCACAGCCAGGGGCTATCTTCACTGTTGCCAAATTGCCAGCCCTCGAAAACAGGATTATCGCTATTCCCTTTATCTATATACCCATTTCCTGACTGCTCCAAGTTGACCCCGGAAGAGACGCCCACCCCAAGGTGATATAGATCAAGTTTACCATCGGTAGAAGTATTTTGGCCTGTGCTGGTCTTGTCCCAGTAGCTGCTAGTGGTAATGGTTCCTACTCCACTGTTATTTACAAATCCCAATAAGCCGCCGGCATAACTTCCAAACGGCGTTCCTGTTCTAGTTACATTACCCGTAGCGTAATTATTTATAATCGTACTCTTGCTGATAGTTCCTAACAAGGCGGCGACACGGCTTCTCCCTACAACATCTCCCGTAGCATAGTTATCTTTAATAGTACCTAAATAATCATATCCCATCAAACCGCCAACACCAAGTCCTCCATCCACTCTACTATATGAGTAACAATTGGTAGTAGTGCCTTTATGGCATCCTCCCACCAAGCCTCCGGTATAGTCTTCTCCATTCACACTACTACCCGCGTAACAATTGGTAATAGTGCTATTTCTGACATATCCCACCAAGCCTCCGGTATAAACTTCTCCATTCACACTACCTCCCGTAACATAACAATTGGTAATAGTGCTATTTCCAGAAAGGAATCCCACCAGGCCTCCGGTATATTTCCTTCGTCCCGTTACTCCTTTTGAAGATATCTCTACTCCCACGTTTTTGATGATTGCTCCATTAGTATAACTAAACAAACCTGCATAATCATCATCAATGGGTGCATCACTTCTATCTATAAAGAGGTTCATTATCTTATGACCACCTCCATCAAATGAGCCTGTAAATGTAGTCCAAATGCTCCCTAAGGGAACAAACCCAACCTTATCAAGCCCTTCCGGAAAGCCGCCAGGGGTTTCATCTGGTAAAGTTATGTCATTCTGTAAGGTATAATCACCAGCTAAATCATATTTTATCCCTTGTAAGTCCTGCCAACTCCTTATGCTATACTGCTCCTTGAAGGTATTAGTATAAGTGAAGGTTTTCTCTGGCACACCTGATCTTGAAAGTTTTAACTCCGTAGTGAGTTGCCCGTCATCTATGTTTATGGTTTTCCAATTTGGATACCTATTCAAAGCTAAATGGTTGCTTATAGATGCTTTATTGTTTGTTGCAGTTATAGTTCCTGAGGGACGACTGCTTACTCCATCTACTGTCAGGACATAGTTCCAGTTACCGTTCTTCAGGTTTCCTACCTCAAAAAGATTATTTTTATCAAAGTCTCCTGCACCAACCCTGTCTCCACCACTGTAGCTAGCTGATTTTAGCGTTGGTGACAGCTTCGTTAATGTTACTTTATACTCTTTTAATGTACTTTCATCTTCTGATGTAACAGTGTATCTCACCTCTTGATTGAAATCCTGAAGTGCATCTTTGGATGGCTCTATAGTTGCCCCTTCAGATATTTCCAGTAGTGACGGAGAGATGTTGTCCAAAGTAATTCCATATGGAACATCTCCTGTAATCGTGCCCGCTTCGTCATCAATACTTATATTTTTTACTCCATTTATACCAAAGTCTGTGATTAGCGCCTCAGGATTAAGAGCTACATCAACAGTTACGATATATTCCTTCTCACTACCATCCTCCGCTGTTACTGTATATTTTACAGGTCTCGTAAAGTCACTCTGATTAACCGGGTCCGAGGCTATACTTTCCCCAACATACTTAATATCAGGAGTAAGACCTGTCAAGCCTGTGCCATAGGGCACTGTAAGAGTTATCGTTCCCTCTTCCTGATCTATATCACCTTCCACTACATCCGGATCCGAAAACGGATTGTCCGCAGCAAGAAAGTTGAACTCTGTTATCTCTTTTTCATCACTCGCTGCTTCATTAACCGTTACGATATATTCCTTCTTACTACCATCATCCGCTGTTACTGTATATTTTACAGGTCCCGTAAAGTTATTCTGATTAACCGGGTCCCGGGCTATACTTTCCCCAATATACTTAATATCAGGAATAAGATCTGTCAAGCCTGTGCCATAGGGCACTGTAAGGGTTATCGTTCCCTCTTCCTGATCTATATCACCTTCCACTACATCCGGATCCGAAAACGGATTGTCCGCAGCAAGAAAGTTGAACTCTGTTATCTCTTTTTCATCACTCGCTGCTTCATTAACCGTTACGATATATTCCTTCTTACTACCATCATCCGCTGTTACTGTATACTCTACAGATTCCGTAAAGTCACTCTGATTAACCGGGTCTATACTTGCCCCAATATACTTAATATCAGGAGTAAGACCTGTCAAGCCTGTGCCATAGGGCACTGTAAGAGTTATCGTCCCTCCTGCTTGATCTATATAACCTTCCACTACATCCGGATCCGAAAACGGATTGTCCGCAGCAAGAAAGTTGAACTCTGTTATCTCTTTTTCATCACTCGCTGCTTCATTAACCGTTACAGTATATTTCTTCTCACTACCATCCTCCGCTGTTACTGTATATTTTACAGGTCTCGTAAAGTCACTCTGATTAACCGGGTCCGAGGCTATACTTTCCCCAACATACTTAATATCAGGAGTAAGACCTGTCAAGCCTGTGCCATAGGGCACTGTAAGGGTTATCGTTCCCTCTTCCTGATCTATATCACCTTCCACTACATCCGGATCCGAAAACGGATTGTTCGCAGCAAGAAAGTTGAACTCTGTTATCTCTTTACTTGCGCTTGAAGCAATTGCCACCAAATACTTCTGCTGAGTTTTCCCATCCTGAGCTGTTACTGTGTATTCTATAGAACGTGAAAAGTTTTGAGCATCATCCAAAGGAGGGTAAATATTCGCTCCGTCAGATATCTCAATATCCGGAACTATTATGCTTAAATCTGCTCCGAATAAAGCAGTACCTGTAATTGTGCCGTTAACATGATCAATCACCAGCTCATCTTCTTCCACAACTCCATCAAGCTTAAACTCCTTGATCCTTGCATCTGTAACTTTATCCACTTCGAGTACAACAATGTACTCATGTGTAGTTTCATTTTCAGCCGTTACTATGTAGTGTACGTTGTTGGTAAAGTTCTGTTTGACACCACTGACAGGATCAACACTTGCCCCTATGTAGGAAATGGTGGGAACAAGTTCACCAAGCACCTTGTAAGATACAGTGGCTGATATTATTGTACCATTTTTTTTCCCTATTATATCCTCATCGCCCAACACAGAGTTATTTGCCGCCTCAAAGATAAAGCTGACAATCCCTTTACTATCCTCAGAATCAACCTCAACAACAGCAGTATACTCTTTTGTGCTACCATCAATTGCAGTTACAATATATGATACATCTTCGGTGAAGTCCTGCGCCTCTTTTTTACCGGGAGATATAGAGGCACCTTGATATCTGATAAAAGGTACCAGATGCTCCCTATCTGCCAGATATGGCACTATGATTTTCATAACCCCGGATGACTCAATTATCTCATCCACAGCTATATCTTCTGCCAGACTTTTATTATCATCAGCTCTAAATATAAAGCTGGTGATGACTTTCGCATCGCTGGGTATTAAATCTATAGTTACAATATAGGGCTGAGTGCTCCCATCCTCTGCCTCTACAATATACTCTACAGGGTCGGTAAAATTCTTCTCAACATCGCTCTCAGGTGTTACTCTAGCCTTATCGGAAACAACAATTTTACTAGGGGCAAGACTGGATATATAAGTCTCATATTGAGGTAAAGCAACAAGTACAGTGTGATTCTCATTATCAATCTCCGCTTTACCAATGCTACCCTCTACTTCAAACTCAAGAATCTCTTTTTTATCAGAGAGAAGTCCTACTTCCTGTTTTTTGCATGTTACTACAAATAAAAAAGATGTAAATAACAAAAGTGAAATCGTTAGTTTTTTTATAATAGTCTCCATTTCATGAAAATTTAAATTCGCGAAAATAAGCATGCACCTCACCGCCGCTAAGATAGCATCTATTTTTCGTAATATCATGCATCACACTTGTTAATTTATGTTAAAATTATGTTAATTTTTGGTATAGTGCTGATATACAGCGAGTTTTTTTACTGAACTAAGGTAATGCATTGTTAACCTGATACTTAGCTTCAAAGCGGTTAAGTGTTGTCCGAGATTAAACACTCACCTCATATAATACCCTAAGCAACATGCTATAAAAAAGATCATGCAAAGCAAACAATTCCTTTATGGATATAATATACTACATTATGCTCTTCTTGATTGCTATTAATAAATGAAAACCAGTATGTTATGACTATGTTAGGCAATAGCTAAACATTGCAAGGCCATTGTAAGGTTTATTTTTACCCCTCTTTTTATTAAACTCTTTATCAAAGTTGTTTTAAATGCTCTAATCGGGGTAGGTTTTTTTACCAAATTTTGCCCCAGTCCAATCCCCTTGCTGTGGCCAACATATTATACAAAAGGGAATTACTCCCTTTTGTAAATACTCTGTCTATTTTTCCTTAGCTTATACTCCTGTATTCACGCTTAGCTGCTCTCAAAAAGCTTTTAGAAACTCTCCATTGTACTTCAATATCGGGAGTTGCCCATTTAATACCGGAATTTTTATAGATAAAAGAGTAAAAGAACACTGTTTTTAACAGGTTTGAATTCTGCTACCACACTACTACTTCATGTTATATGTTTAACAAAAAGCAGATGTAAAATAGCTTGATACTGTATGAAAAAATGACTAGTCCTAATTAAGCGTTACAGATTATTTAGGACTAGTCACCAGCAATACTTTTGATAATCCTGTTTTTAACTATTACTGCCAATAGAGAGTAGGCCACTGTCCATTACCCTGCCACAGCCAGGGGGTATCTTCACTGTTGCCAAATTGCCAGCCATCGAAAACTTCAACGTCAGGATCCGGGGCTATATCGTAGTATCTACCTCCAATTTCTTGCAGATTAGCCCCGGAAGAGACACCCACCCCTTTACCATCGGCAGAAGTATTTTGGCCTGTGCTGGTCTTGTCCCAGTAGCTGCTACTGGTAATGGTTCCTACTTTACGGTCATATACAAATCCCAATAAGCCGCCGGCATAACTTCCCCCCCCTCGTTATAGTTACATTACCCGTAGCGTAATTATTTATAATCCTACTCCCGCTGATAGTTCCTAACAAGCCGCCGACACGGCTTCCCCCTACAACATCTCCCGTAGCATAGTTATCTTTAATAGTACCTAAATTATCATATCCCATCAAACCGCCAACACCAAATACTCCATCCACTCTACTATATGAGTAACAATTGGTAGTAGTGCCTTTATGGCATCCTCCCACCAAGCCTCCGGTATAGTCTACTCCATTCACACTACTACCCGCGTAACAATTGGTAATAGTGCTATTTCTGACATATCCCACCAAGCCTCCGGTATAAATTTTCCATTCACACTACCTCCCGTAACATAACAATTGGTAATAGTGCTATTTCCATCAAGGTATCCCACCAGGCCTCCGGTATAGTACTCTCCTCCCGTTACTCCTTTTGAAGATATCTCTACTCCCACGTTTTTGATGATTGCTCCATCAGTATAACCAAACAAACCTGCATGATCAAAGAGTACACCACTTCTATCTATAAATGTTTAACTTCAAAACTTATTGGACAAATTGATGCTTAAAGTTAAGAGATAGTTTTATAATTCAAATTCTCTTTTTTATGGTGATGATAATTCACTGTTGACTTGCTGGAAACTCGCAGAGTTTTCAATAAATCAAAAGTGATACACTGCGATTTTCTGATTCCTTTTTCTTCTTTCATTTAGCGTTTTTATTTTAATGTTTTCACGATTGCCCAGTAACTGTTTTTGCCTTCCAAAATACACGTCGGCAGGTGTAACATTCTTGAGTGATTCATGATACCGGTGGTTGTTGTAATTATATACAAACTCCTGTAGAACCGTCATTAGTTCATCAGGAAAGTAGTAGTTATCCAACTTTACCTGATTTTTCATGGTGCGGTGGTAACGCTCAATTTTCCCTTGTGTTTGAGGGTGGTATGGGGCTCCACGTAAATGTCCCATTTTGGTGTCTTTTAAAAAGCTTTGAAACTCGTTTGATATGTAGCACGCTCCATTATCGGAGAGTAACCTGGGACAATCGCCTGCAGGTATTTTGGCCGTATGTAAAGCCTTTTGAATAACATGGCTTGGCATCGGCCGACTCAATGCTTTGGCAAAGCTCCCAGGTGACGATATACCTTGAATAATCTCCATTACGGTAGCCAAATAATACCAGCCCCATCCAATGATTTTAAAGTAGGTGAAATCGGTTTGCCATTGCTGGTGCACACGCGTGGTCTTATCTTTAAACTCATTTGTTCGATAGTCTGTTTTTTTGCCTTCATCTTATTCGTTTTTATTGGTTATAATTTAAGAAATGTCTCTCTTAATTTTTAAACCAATTTGTCCGAATTAAGCTGAAGATATACAATTCTGCACTTATTGTTGTTTTGTCCGTTAATTATGTTAACCACCGCACCAAAATCCAGTGGGGTTTGGAAGGCTGGCTTGTTCTGGCATTTAACTGTGAAACAGTCAAATACTGTCGGGGGATTAGAAGCCTCTCCCCTACCGGTTTAGCAGGATTGCATCATATTTCCACTCTTTTACATCTCTGCTTGTGCCTAGAGAGCTATTTTATGTCCCCAATGAAACCCTCAACATCAGGATCAGTATTCTGTGTTGAATTTTCTGTTAAGACTCCTTACTACATCGAGGTGTTCATCTTTCAGGCTCCCCGCACTAAACATAGATATACCATTAGCTCCTGCGTCTCTTGACTGATGAATGGCTTCCCCCAGCTCCTCCGGTGAAAGGGCCGGGATATAGAGCCCTGATATATAGGAGTGGTTTCGTCCGCGCAACTCCCGTATGCCGTTTTCAACAGAAAACCCAATCCAGTTTAGATCCTCAAGGTAGAAGCTGTGGTAGTTCATAGGGCAGAAAATGTCGATATCCCATGAGCTCCAGTCCTGCCTTACCATCATTCTTGACATTTCAGGAAAAGGAAAAACAGCAGCAGATATCTTCCTGTTGTGTTGATGTGCAATATCGGCAAGTTCATTTACAAGAGATGTTACGGCATTTAAGCGAAACTGCCGCCATTCATTGCTTAACTCAGGGTGTTCCATATCAAGGGGATCACGCCCAAATATCTCTTTAAACTTTTTTCTACCATCGGGATGGTACCCAAAATCGAATTCCGGCATCTCTCTATCTTGTATCAGGTTGTATTTTGGCTGTAGCTCCAGGCCAAGTATTACATCACAGAAGCGCACATAGTCCAGGTGAACTGAAGCGAGGCCTTCAACCTGTGCAATGTCGGTTATACTGTTTTTAATATGCTCCCTTGCCCCTTCACTAAAAGGACTTAGCCACTGATAATAATCCACATATGGGCGAAACTCAAAGCTATTATCACCATTCCTGTTTACGGCGTACCAATCGGGATGCTCGGCGGCAATTTTATCCCCCGGGCGATTTAATGTCCACACCCAGCCGTGAATATTGATATCCATATCTTTGGTTATGCTTATTATACGGGCAAGCTCTTGGGCGCCATTTCCCATATAATAGTCTGTTATTCCCGCATCTCTGAACCGCTTAAAAAAGTCGAGCAGTTCCATATCGGTTTTATTCTTGTCTACGTTACCCCATATTCCAAAAGAGAACTGCTGCTGCTTCCTGTACTGCCCCTTATCTTTTGGGGGAGATGTAAATCCTAAAGTGACAGCAACCAGTACAAAAGCTTTTAGTATCAATTTCAATCTGTTCTTCAACATAGTGTGTATTGTTTATAGTATTTTTACCTTACCATCCTGGTTAATAGCCATAGTTTCATTGGTTTCAGGATCCTCAATTTTCGCCTCATAACCAAATATTGTGCTGTAGATACGAGGAGTCAGCATTACGCCGTTTATGTGTATCGACCGGGCACCTGTAAGCTCTTTTGTCGATCGGGCAAACTTCCCGCTCTCTTTCCTGAATGCAAGCTGCTGCCTGTGAATGAAAAATAGCGCCTGCTCAGCAAGTTCACCGGGCTTTCTGTCAAAAGAGATATCCCCTTGCTTCTGCATTGAAAACTGTAGGTATCCCCAGTGCTCAGGCCGGTGCATGTCTATTGCTCCCTGAGGTGACCATACCCAGTTATTTTCAGGCAGAGGAACCCCTTTACTGTCCATTTTCTTCCCATAAACGCCATCATCTATCTGGTGGTGCCAATTGACTCTCGAAAAGTTGATACGCCACTGCTCTCCATCTTTTGGCCTTTTATGTCTGGAACGGGACAGCTCCTCAAGAGCATTCCACGGAAGAGCTACCTCAAGGTCCCAGCCCTGGTCAATGTCGGAGGGGTCATTTAAGGTCCCTTTAATGTTAACACCAACTTTTAAGTCGGGCATATCCCACCTGTTAATGACGGGACCTCCCCCACGATAGGCATTTAGCAGAAGTAGATCCCAGACAGTCCCCAGGGCATTTACTTCAAATTCTGCATAATGTGTTGATTCCAGGTTGGAACAAATGAATATCTCAAAGTCATTGTTATGAAATATCACTGCATCCCGTTCTGTAATATCGGCCCATACATGAGGCTCTTCCATCTCAACGTAAAAGTATATAAACTCGTCATCCCAAAGCATTTTCATGCGTGTTTTGTAGGCAGGGGCAGGCTTTTTGCTCCCCTCTATATCCACAAAATAATCTGTCCATGAAGCGTTGTCCCAGCAGGGTTCATCGCTTTTGCCATCTATCACCATCTCACCACCTGCCCTGTATATAACATAGCCCTTGGGAGGATGAAAGTCCCATGACATTTGCCCATTACTATCGGATAAAGAGCATACACACAGAGTAAGTAGAAATAATTTTATAAAGCCGGTAGTCATATATTTAATTTTTTGAATTGTTTATTGAATTGGGCCGGCGCCATACTCAGGATTATTCTTGTCAAACCATAACCGTTCCGTACTTAATATCTCCGGGTTATTGGTCCCTGGGGTAAATCCCTGCTCAGTGATTGCCTGCATTTTATTTTGATAATTCAGATCACCATCAGCAGGATTATCTACAACAAAGCGTCTCGGAACAGTAACCTCGGAGCCCGATACAGTAAAGTTCTCCCATGCAAAATAGCTACTCCCTTTTTTGGGTATACCAGAGCGGCGTACCAGTGCCCACAGGTCTCCTGGCGTTGGCGCAAAGTTGATATATTGCTGTATATACACCTTTTCCAGCCCATCAGTAGTTAAGTCATAAGCATCCTGCCCCAGCAAAGCATCAATTTCACCATCCCGCAGTTTGGTAGCTGCCGCCTCAGCCATATCTCCGCTATACACCGGATCACTCTCATAATAGGGTAATGCATTGCCCTTCGCCAGCTGATCCATTCGCTCAACCGACAATCTTACCCCCTGGTTGAAATACTCCTGCGCCTCTTTGGGCAGGTTTGCTCCCAGCAGCTTAAATTCGGCCAGGTAAAGGTTTGTCTCTGCAGAGCTGCCCAGTATTACATGCAGGGGAGCTTCATTCCCTTTAAGGATTATTGGTGAACCTCTGTACGGGCTGATAGGGTAGGTATATTCAAGTGTTGTACGAATAACCTTTTCGCAGTAGGGAGAAACCCCCCAATACGACTTCTCTACATCCTGCCCATCTACTTTAACATTGATGATATATGCATTAAAATAGATGCTATTCCCCTGGACATCTATTTCGTCAGGAGAGATCGGAACACCGTGATATCTCACCCACGGTTCACCAGGAGTCAACCATCCCGAGAAATTTCCCTCAGCATCTAAGTCCACATACTGCTCTACATAAGGAGGAAGATCTTTCTCCTCATCAATTAGTGTTTGTACAACCTCACCATTAAAATCGTTCTTGTCAACAATACAGCGTAATCGCGGATCTCTGTTATTAACCATAAACTCTACAAAGTTTCGCCCTAAATATCCCCGTGAAACATAGTTACCCGTACCGTGTGCATTTATTCCTTTATTATAGATAAAATCATCCTCCAGTGCATCCATATACCCTGCCGGAGAATTTGCAACCTCTTCGGCTATTTTTTTAGCCTTATCCCGATCTGCATTAACAAGGCGAGCGGCAATCTTAAGCTTCAATAAGTTGCAAAATTTTGCCCACTGGCTATACCGCCCGTTATAAATGAAATCCTGGTTTCCCATAGAGACTTGCCCCTCCTGCATTAAGCTTTCTATTGCGCTATCCAGCTCCTCCAGCATCCTGTCAAACATATCCTCCTGGCTGTCCAGAACAGGTGTGTACACAGGTGGGGTTGTCCACATGGCAATACCGGCTTCGGAGTACACAAGAGATCCAAAGTTGTCCGTATTTACCAATATAGGGTAGATCTGAATAGGGTAGGTCATCCCTCTTAAAGCCTGGAATGGCCTCTTTTCATCTTCGCTCATTGCATCAATACGTAAGCGCACATCTACAACCTGCCCAAACAGTTCTGTGTAAGAGCCCTGCCTGGAGCTGACCCCCATCTCTGTAAATGCCGCATGATTCCCTTCACCAAACGTATTGAGCTGTGTCCAGGGGAAAATATACTGAAAGTAGTTGTAGAACCAGATTGTGTAATTATTTCTGTACATCTGCTCTATAGCCTTTGTCATGGAGTAGTGCAGATTAGGTTCCTTGAGTGTTGAAGGATCTGTATTAATATCTGCAAATTTATCTCTGTCACATCCTGTAAAAAGTATCAAAGCCAGGAGAGGGATATAAACTATTTTATAAGAGAGTTTCATGTTTTTAATTTTTTAAAAATCGACGCTAATTGTGAATGTGTAAGAAGCCGTATAAGGACTAAAGGAACGTTCGCGAAAAGACTCAGTACTTGTTGTCCCCCTGAAGCTTTCAGGGTTTATATTATTGGGGAGTGAATTATAAATGTACCCCAGGTTTCTGGCATTTAGAGCCATGTACACATTTTGTGCTTTTGCCTTATATGCCCATTTTTTAGGCATGGTGTAACCGATTGAGATGTTGCGCAGAGCTATATAGTTTACTTCTGCCAACCATGAATCATTTACAACTCCTGTGCTCCATGAGTTGTTCCTGTATGTCCAGTAGCTTGCGTGGGTAGGCTCAACATAGCCCGCATCATACGCCTCCTGATAGGTCATGCCTCCCACCTCCCGTTTACTGCCGGACGGGGTGGTAACCTCTGTTCCCTCCTTGAATACTCCGTCCGGAATAACACCATCATAGAATGTCTGTCCGTAAGAGTCTGCATAACTACTTGTCCACTCTATACCTCCATATTTGGCATCACGTGCATATAACGACTCTTCAAGTATCCCGTAGCTGGTGCCGTATTTACTGGAATAAGAGGCAATATGTCCACCAAAACGAGCATCAATTAATATTGATAAAGAGATACTTTTCCAGTGAAAGGAGTTGTCCCATGAGCCCTCAAAATCGGGCTGAATCTTTCCTACTTCCTCTTCTTCGTAACTTCTGGTAAGATATGCTCCGCGATAGCTTTCATTCCATGTCAACACCATTTCCCCATCGTCTGTCACGGCAGCCTTTGAATCGGACAAAAGCACTCCATATTCTCCATTTTCAAAAGCAACAGAGCCTACCCTGAAGTTCCCATAGTTTGTATCTCCACCCAGTTTTTTGTAGTTGGCAACCTCTTCCCGAAGGTCCGAGACCATAGTTGTGTTGTTCCAGTAATTGAACGTGGATACCCATTCAAAGTCACCTGTTCTGACCGGAACACCCCTAACGGAAAGCTCGATACCGTAATTCTTTAGTGTCCCAATATTAGACAGCATATCACTGTGTCCTGACTCATCCGGTAACGGGATAGTGCCAATCTGATTCGTAATAGCTTCATTATAGTAGGTAAAATCAAAGCCTATTCTATTGTCTAAAAACCTTGCATCAACGCCCGCTTCAATAGAGTTTTTTCTCTCCGGCTTAATTGTATTATCTACCAAAATCGGATTTCTTGTATTTGTGAAAATCAACCCATTCTCCATCTCAAAGTGTCCTATACTATAGCCTTTGTTAATATTATACGCTCCGGTATCGTTACCTACCTGTGCCCACGACAAGCGTGTTTTCCCAAAAGATACCCAGTCGGGCATACGAAATGAGTCGGTAAAGACCCACGAAGTACTAACTGAGGGATAGAAGTAGGAGTAATCCCCCGCACCACCTGTATAAACCATTGCTGACGACCAGTCGTTACGTCCCGTTACATCAAGGAATATCTGGTTTTTCCACGTCAGGCTCAATAAATAATAAAGAGAGTTTATCTGCTTGGTACCGCTAATTTCTCCTGTGTACTTTATTGTCTTTTTTGAATTTTCCAGGAAGAATTGGCCAGGTACCACCAAGCCCCCATCTGTCTCTACTTTTGTCTTTGCAATTCTCTGGCTCCAGATTTCACCTCCTACAAGTAAGCTTGCTGAGATATCGCTACTCAGCTCCCTGGTAATGTTTGCAGTCAGCTTTCCGGTCGTCGTAACATCGCTCCTCTGCTCCAGAAGGTACTTGCCCCCTTCATTGTAGTACCCCTGTCCCAGCTCTTTCACTTCATAGTCGTAAGTGTAATAGTTCATATTACCCTCCGCAGTTACAGAAATCCAGTCAGCAAGCCTGGCAGTTAAGCGTACAATAGGGCGGGTTACATACTCTCTCCTATTGTACTCATCCATATACAGGCTAAACCACTTGCTGTTACCTGGAACATTGGCATACTGATCATTGTAATCACTATTTGGCCTCCCTCCATGAGGGGCTTGCCAAACCTCCTGCTTCCTCCATTTATTCACATCATACCAGGAGGTGAAACTTCCGTCCAGAATCTGGCTGCCAAACTCGCTTCTGGGGTTTTTGGGGTTCGATATTGTGTATGAAATAGAAGCCTCTGTGGTAAGCCATGTAGCCAAATTGTAAGATGCATTTAGCAGAAGAGCGTTACGTGTAAATTCATTCCTGGGAGCGCTCCCTTTTCTGTAGTTATAAGAGTTGGAGAGATAGAAGCTCCCTTTCTCGCTACCTCCGGTCAAAACCAGAGAAGTATTACTGTTCCACCCCGTATCATACAGGCTTTTCATTAAGCTGGGATAGGCACGGTATGTTGTCATTGTTCCGTCAAAGTCAACTATTTCACGACCGTCATATCTGGGTCCATAGAAAAGACTGCTGGCCGGATGATTAATTTTTGTAGGCACTCCGTCAACAGTGTAAAACTGATTTGTGTCAAACTTATAATACCTCCCGTTTTCGTCCTGCTCCCCATACGATATATACCCTGCTATCGTCCCGGGACCGTACTCGTACTGAATAGCGGGCTCACCATAAACATGGTCAACACCGAATGACTGTGTCACTTTAACGCCAATACCCCGCGCCGCCTTTTTCCCGTCTTTCGTCTTAATAACTATAGCTCCGTTGATTCCCCTTGAACCATAAAGAGCAGTAGCTGCAGCTCCTTTTAAAACCGATACAGATTCATAGTCGTCAGGGTTAAGGTTTTTAAGCACATTCCCAAAATCATTAGCCACACTACTCCAGTCTGCACTTTCACCTGATACAGAGTTATCAAGGATAACCCCATCTATAACAAAAATCGGCTGGTTATTATTACTGTTAAGGACAGATACTCCGCGAAGCTGAATTTTTGAGTTCCCGAACAATCCGCCATCTGAGCCTCCAATACTAAGTCCGGAAGATTTCCCCTGCAAGGCCTGCACCGGGTTTACGGTATTTACACCTGCGACATCATCTCCGCTAACCTTGGTCATGGCATAGCCCAAGGCTTTCGTCTCTCTCTGAATCCCAAGTGCGGTAACAACAACATCATCGACTACAACTGATGAGGGGAGGAGTGTGATATCTATCACAGCCCTTCCGCCAATTGCAATTTCCTGAGAGGCCATGCCTAAGAAGGAGAAAACCAGTGTTTCATTGCCTTTCAGTCCTGAGATGGAGTAATTCCCGTCTATGTCGGTAATAGTACCTTGTGAGGTGCCTTTGACAATGACAGATGTTCCGGCCAAAGATTCGCCAGACTGATCTACTATATGTCCCGACACAACACTACCTTGCTGGCCTTGAAGAGCATGATAAGAAGAGGAAACACCTCTTTCAGTATTACCACCACTATCGGGGGCATAAGTTCCGGCTACCGTTTTAAAGCCAAATAGTGTTGAAAAAAGAGCTACGAGTAGCGCGGCAGAGAGTAGCCTGCCAATGTATAGGTGCTTAAACCCCCTCTTGCTTTTTTTTAAAGTGAGCATAAATTTAAATTTTTAGTTAACATCATAATGGTAATTTTTAAATGGAGAAGTATTTTCTGGTACATGATGAGCTGCAGAGTATGAAAAGTGAGTTGTACGTTTGGCGTCGGCAGCTGTGCTGAATATTTTCATTTTTGAAGCAAAAAGTAATATTTTGCACACAATTTTTTCTATCTTGATAAAAGATCTATTGTTTTCAGATATGCGGTTGAGTAGTAGCACTACAGTGCTGTGCTGAAATATTTCAGAGACAAAAGCGCGTATGTGTAGGACCACTTTTTCAGAGGTAGTGCATGTGCTCGTTACTCCAGTTATTTCAGCCATTTTTTTCTTCTTTTGGATCAAAAAAAAGAGAATTCCAAATATATGTATATTATTCTAAATAATTCCTAAAATTATAATATAGATTGTTTTTTATCAGATCTTCCTGTCATTTTTCATCCTGACTGCTAATATCGTATCAAATAGGTAGTTGAGAGGAATTTTTGGGCGATTGATAAAATCTTTACTATCTTTATAGTTTATCGAGCATAAGTATAACAAATCAAAACTACTTTACAATTTCAATAATTATGGAAAGTGACAAAAAGAGAAGTAATATTGGACGCCGTTCATTTGTAAAAAAGACGGCCGGTGCAACCACTGTAGCGCTTACAATCCCGCATGTTGTCCCTGCCCGGGCATTTGGTGCAAATGATCGTATAAATGCGGCAGTTCTTGGTGTGAGAGGCCGGGGTAAAGATCATATCAAGGGTTTTATGGATCAGAAAAATGTTGAGGTTACCGTGTTGTGCGATCCGGATATGAATATTTGCAGGGAGCGGGCAAACGATTTTAAGAAAAAATATAATAAGGAGGTGCAGACAGTTCAGGATCTGCGCGAGGTAATGGATGATAAGGATGTTGATGTAATAGGTGTTGCGTCGCCAAATCACTGGCATGCTCTTACAACCATTTGGGCCTGCCAGGCAGGCAAGGACGTGTATGTGGAGAAGCCTGCTTCCCATAACGTGTGGGAAGGGCGCAAGATGGTAGAGGCTGCCTACAAGTACGACCGTATTGTTCAAAACGGTGTCCAGTTGAGAAGTTCCAAAGCTATTCAAGAGGCGATAAAGCTACTTCGTGATGGTTATATCGGGAAAGTATATATGGCGCGCGGGCTGGTGTTTAGGTGGAGAGCAGATATCGGCGATAAAGGGTTTGAGCCTATACCGGATGGTATTGATTATGATTTGTGGACAGGTCCGGCATCTATGCGCCCCTTCACCCGCAATCTGGTGCATTACAACTGGCATTGGCACTGGGATTACGGTAATGGCGATGTCGGGAACCAGGGTATTCACCAGACAGATCTCTGTATGTGGGGGCTAGATGTAGGGTTGCCTACAAAGATTACATCAATGGGGGGCAAGTTTCTGTGGGATGATTGCAAGGAGGTGCCCGAAGTGCAGACCTCTATTTACCATTATCCGGAAAAACAAAAGATCATCCAGTTTGAAGTACGCCACTGGTGTACAAACGCGGAAGATGGAGCATCTGTTGGCAATATTTTTTACGGAGATAAAGGCTACATGGTAATAAAGGGGTACGATACATATGAGACATATCTCGGTAAGGACAAGACCCCCGGTAAAAAGAACACCGCTGGAGGAGATCATTATAAGAATTTTATTGATGCTGTGAGGGCACATGACAGAACAATACTCAACGGCTCGGTAAAGTCGGCCCATGAGTCATCAGCTCTTGCTCACCTTGGAAATATTGCATACAGACTGGGGCGGGTACTTACGTTTAACCCCCAGTCGGAAAAGTTTGTGAATGATCCGGAAGCAAACAGCATGCTGACTCGCAACTACCGCGCACCCTATGTAGTGCCGGATAAGGTGTAGAACCGGGCCTTGACAGGATAAGAGAGCTTGGGCCACACTGAGAGGAAGCGATGAAAGATTTCATCCCACTCCCGTAAGTGGGGATTCTGAAAAGGGTCTTCACGGAACTATTAAGTAGTAAAGATGCATTTAAAAGTAAATTCAATCCTTTATTTAGCTATAGGGAAATTAGCAGTCTTAGTGATAGTGCTTACCGGTACATCCTCCTCCTGCAAGAAGGAGAGTAATAACACCTCGCCGGGCTATCTCTACACTATTGTTGGAACAGGGGTGAAAGATTCTTACAGCGACGCTGCCAAGATACCCTCTCCTTCCGAAGGTGATGCTTTTTACGGGCAGGATGCAAGTTATCAATACGGTATACCCTCTTATAGTGATAACGGTGATGGCACAGTAACAGATAATATTACGGGCCTGACGTGGCAAAAAGATATGGGGGGTAAAGTAACTTTTGCCGAAGCGCTGTCAGGTGCTTCTTCTACTACTTTAGGGGGGCATTCCGACTGGAGAATGCCCAGTATTAAAGAGTTATATTCACTTATCCTGTTTACAGGCACTACGGGAAAGAGCGAAAGTAACTCTATCCCTTATATTGATACTGACTATTTTTCACAACCATTTGGGGATGAAAGTGTAGGTGAGCGGTTTATTGATGCCCAAACGTGGTCGGCCACTGAGTATGTGGGTAGGACTATGAATGGTGATGAAACCATATTTGGAGTAAATTTTATTGATGGCAGAATTAAAGGTTATCCAAAATATAAGCCGGGAACTTCGGAAGGGTATAAGTTGTACGCCCGATATGTAAGGGGGAATAGTGAATACGGCAAAAACAGCTTTGTTGATAATGGAGATGGCACTATCTCTGACCTTGCTACGGGGCTGATGTGGCAAAAAGCAGATAACGGGAATACATATAATTGGGAGGATGCTTTGGAGTATGCCACAAGCCTTGTACTTGCAGGGTATGAAGAGTGGAGATTGCCAAGTGCAAAAGAGCTGCATAGTATTGTGGATTACACAAAGTCGCCTCAAACAACTAGTTCAGCAGCAATAAGCTCTCTATTTTTCACAACAGAGATTACAGATCCAGACGGGAATGCCGGGCAGTACCCCTATTTCTGGACGGGAACTACACATTTAGATCCTGTCGGGAATTACTCCTACGCTGTATATTTCGCATTTGGAGAGGCTCAGGGCAAAATGAATGATAAGCTTATGGATGTACACGGAGCGGGAGCACAGCGAAGCGACCCAAAGTCAGGGGAGAAAGATGACTACCCTCAGTTTTTTGGACCTCAAGGCGATGTCAGATATGTTTTTAATTATGTGAGATGCGTCAGAAACATTAATTAGTAGTCCCCTGGGAGTTAATTTTTGTTGAGATAAAATTTTACTATTTGTATATTTTGATCCGGCATACAATAAATCCCTCCCGGAGGCTTAAAAAAGTGTCCCAGTTGTTTTTGATGTTGCGCATTCTTGGTACAAAAGAGGCAAAATTCAAGCCTGTAAAGGGTTTTGTTAATGCTCATCTTCTCTTGACACAAAAAGAACAAAAAAATCAAGCCTGTAGATGCTTTTGATGAAGAGCTACGCTGTCGGGTTCGCTATCTTCTCAAAACCCTCCTTTTGATAAAAGGCTCAGATAGTGAGAAGGCTCTTTCGCTACTCCCTTCGCTTTTTTTCTATCAAAATCATTTAAGGGCAGTTTTCTCTATTTCGCAGAGCTTGTAAGGTTCGTTTGATTTTGTTTTGACAATTTTTCTATCTCAATCTGCAAGGCTTTGCGTGAAAGTTGCAATAATCCTTGCAGTTTAGATCACTACAATTCGCCACGTTTTAGTTCTATATAATATAAAGTTAAATAAGCGGAGTTTAACTTAAGGAATGACTAAAATAATAGGAGCAATATAGGCGCTTTCCGGGGTCACAGCCTATCTCTTTAAGGAACAGCAAGTACAGCCTGTTTATAAAACCCCTGATCTAATCAGCTTATTAATGTTGTGTACAAGAAGTTCCCGCTCTCTGCCGGAGACCTGATGCAAAGGTAGAGCCATATAATCACTCTTTATTACACCCATCTCTACCAATGCCACCTTAAAACTCATTGTTGTACGTGCAGTACTGCTTCCTGTATTGTACATCAACTGATGCATGCTCACCAACTGCCCTCTATATTTTGCAATTGCGGACATATCCTTTTTTAATGAAGCATCGTAGAGTTTAGTGAACAGCCTGGGAAATACATTTGCTCCACCAGTAACGGCACCATCCCCGCCATTCAGTATTGTCTCAGAAAGAAATAGTTCACTACCGGTAAAAACAGAAAATCCCGAACTATTGCGAAACTCTTCAATAATATCATACAAAAGAGCGAGGTCCCCCGAGCTGTCTTTTATCCCTATAGCCCCAAGCTCTTCGGCACGCTTAATAACGCTTATATCCATATTCATCTTGGTGTGCGTTGGCATATTGTAAAGTAAAAACGGGAGAGACAACCTGGAGGAGATATACTCCAGGTAGCCCGTCATCTCATCTCTGTCTATCGGATAATAGTACGGGGGAGTAAAAACCACCCCGTCTGCTCCCAAGTCTTTGCAATACCCTGCCATATCCAATGAGCTCGCCACCGAAGTATCGGAAATGGCCACCAAAATAGGTACCCGCCCCTTTATCTGCTCACAGGCAATATTCAAAAACTCTTTTCGCAAAGCGTAGCTCAGACTAGGCGCTTCACCATTTGTGCCAAGCAAAAACAGTCCGTGAACCCCCCCCTCAATTAAGTGCTCAACCACATTGGCAACCCCATCCTTGTCCAGGGACTCATATCCCGTAAGTGGGGTTATTACAGGAGGGTATATCCCCTTTACCAATAACTCCATAGTTTTTTATATAAAATTAAAACGAGTGGGGCGGGCACACCCCTTCTTGTAAAGCTACATTAAAAGCCATTACCACTCCCTATGCCCTTGATAAATAACAGAGCTTAGCAGTGTATAGCTAGCCTGCCTTCAGCTACATACAAATGTAATTCAAAAAATTTTACCCCGCAGAGCAAGGCCTTAAAAAAATATGCATTTTTCATAAACACACTCTTAACTATTTGGAGTTCTGTCCATTTTTTTATAATATTTGTAAAACTAAAAAAATGAGCTATAACTTACACCGCGCATACCGGATCTGTCTGGGTATTTTTTTCCTCTCTCTTCTTACCTGCTGCCAACAGACCCCCCCACAGGCAAACGACCCGACAGAGACCCCCGACAGGATAGTGCTGACCCTCGCGGAAAACCCCACTACTTCGGTAGCTGTAACATGGCGTACAAAAACCTCCGTTACTTCGGGCCACTGTGAGCTACAGGAAGAAACAGGCACACGCGTAGATAATAAAAATACGAGGACTTTTGAAGCGAAGACCACAACAGTTATTTACACGGAGGAGAGACGGGATACCCACGCAAATCAACACTCATGTGTGATTACCGGTCTTACCCCCGGCAAAAAGTATATTTACCGTGTAGGCAGTGAAAATAACTGGAGTGAATGGTTTCAGTTTGACACTCCGGACACAGACAGTAGCAGGTTCTCTTTCATCTATTTTGGCGATCCACAAACCAGCCTGAGGGAGGAGTGGGCAAGAGTTATACGTAGAGCATACCGAGAAGCTCCCGACTGCGGATTTATGCTGTATGCAGGAGATATCATAAACAGAGCCGGCAAAGACAGTGAGTGGCATGAGTTTTTTCATGCCGGCTCATACATATACGCTACCGTACCACAGCTAATGACCCCCGGCAATCATGACTATAAAGGGCTTATGCTCGACCCACACTGGAACCTGCAATTCACCTTCCCCACAAACGGGCCTCCCTCCCTTCCGGGAACATGCTATTATGTAGACTATAAGAACCTGAAGGTTATATCTATTGATTCGGCAGCAGACAATGAACTCAGAAAAGAAGGAGGAACAGCACTTAACGATCAAAAAGAGTGGTTAGATACGGTGCTCTCTCAAAATAGTAAAGAGTGGGTAATAGTTACCACTCACCTACCCTTCTACTCTACTAAAAAAAACCGGGATAATAAGCGTTTAAGAAAGCACCTTCAGCCAATACTGGAAAAGCATGGAGTGGATATTGTGCTCACAGGGCATGACCACGCGTATGGACGGGGCAAAGCATCAGATACTCCCGGCAGCTCTCACTCCCCTGTTTATGTAGTCTCCGTAAGCGGACCAAAACTTTATCCTACAGGAGAAAGAGAGTGGATGACAAAAAGCGTATCACACACCATGATGTACCAAGTGGTATCCATACACGGCAGCCTGCTCTCTTTTAAAGCGTTTTCTGTAACAGGAGAGATAGTTGACAAATTTGAATTGAGGAAAAATAGAGACGGACAAAATATACTTGCCGAGCTACCGAATACAGAGTAAAAAGCTTATCGAATGTTTCCCTCCAGACTACACACTCTCCCAGCTACTCACCTGGTTTTTGAGGGAAATAAACCATAACCAGATCAAATAATAATAGAAATTCCGATCTATTTTAATTTAACAAAAAATCCAAATATTTAAGCTGCAAAGAGCTGTTTGGAGAGTAAAATTGAGCACTATCTCATAAACAGTGTAAATAGAAAATACCGAGGGTTGCAACCCTCGGTATTTTTTTAGTTTACACACTTTGTGAAACAGTGTCAAAGTATGATTCTGACAACACTTTGGGGAGAAAGTGCATATATGCTGAGCTTTAGATCGACACTATTTACACTGTTTATGAGATAGTGCTGCTCATTTGCATTTGAGACAGCCTCTCTTGTAGTGTTATTTTGTTTTAGTTACCCTGCCCCTGTCAGTTGAGAACAGGCCATTGACCATCATCCAGCCACTTCCAGGTTTTAGTGTCATCGTCACTAATAGCCCAATCTACAAAAACATTTGTAGTGCCGTTGCCATCTTCTTCTTTATCAATATATTCTTCTCCATCTTTCACCAGGTAATCTCCTGAGGAAACACCCGTCCCTCCAGCAGAACCACTTTGCCCTGTACTGGCTATATCCCAGTAGCTGTTGATATCAGTAGTAATATCTTCATAGTTATACCCCACCAGACCGCCAACATAATCAGCACCATCCGGAGCATTAACATTCCCCGTTGCATAACAGTTGGTAATTTTATCACCACTACTGCTATACCCCACCAGACCGCCAACACGACCATCACTACCTCCCGTAACACTCCCCGTTGCATAACAGTTGGTAATAGTCATCTCAGAACGACCACCTTTCCTCCCCACCAGACCACCAACATTTTTATCTCCCGTAACACTCCCCGTTGCATAACTGTTGGTAATAGTGTCAGCATTAAAATACCCCACCAAACCGCCGACATCAGTCACTCCCGTAACACTCCCCGTTGCATAACAGCTGGTAATAGTACTAGTAAAAGCGTTATCCCCCAACAGACCGCCGACTTTATCCTTTCCCTTAACATCTCCCTTTACATAACAGTTGGTAATAGTGACATAGTCGGTTGACCCCGCCAGACCGCCAGTATAAAGTCCTCCTGTGATACTATCCTTTGATATCTCTATACCAACATCTTTGATGACTGCGTTGTTAGAAGCATCACCAGAAGCATAACCAAACAAACCTACAAAATTAATACTAGTCCTTTTTATAAAAAGGTTTCTTATCACATAGCCTCCTCCATCAAATACGCCTGAAAACTTACCATCAGTCTGATTCTCACCTATAGGGAGAAAACCCTCTTCAGGAAGCTCCTCCGGGAAATCACCTCCTGCTTGTGAGGGGTCAGGCAGCTCTATATCATTCATCAATTCGTATGCACCGCTTAAATCATATTGCATGCCCTGTAAATCCTGCCAACTCCTTATACTATACTGCTCTTTGGTTATGTCATGGTCAGATTCATTGGAATCGCCATCTACTGGTGATATGGCCAGTTGAATAGTAATAGGACCATCACCTATAGAAGCCCATTTTGAAATAGGAAGCCCACCTATTGTTCCTGTTCCTTCTGTTGCTGTTACCGTACCCCCTCCCGCATCTTCGCCTGCTATTTTCAATGTGTATAAATAATCTCCATCTTCTATAAAATCACTTATCTCAAACAAATCAGGCTTCTCAAAGTCGCCTGCTCCTATACGATTACCCCCTTCATAATAACTCACAGCTCGCAAAGAGATTGATGATGATACAATTACTGTATAATCCTGGCTGCTGCCATCTTCAGCTATTACAGTATAAGTTACTGCATCTGTGAAGTCTTGCGGGTCTCCACTCTTCCGAGTTACACTGGCTTTATCTGATACTTCTATGCTAGGGGTCAATGGTTTTAACTCTGTACCATCAGGCAACCTTACAGTAATAGTAGTCCCTAAAATATCTCCCCTATAATCTTTTTCCAATAGATCATTTTTCTCTGCCTCAAAAACAAAAAGCGTTATCTCGTTTTCATTAGAAGAGGTTGAGTCGTCCTTAGTACAACCCAATAAAAAAATAAAGCCGAATAACAATGTAGCGAATTTCAATATTCTTGTCATAATTCTTATCTGTTATTAAAATTTAACTTAAGTTCTTTTTCATATAATCTAATATGCAAATTTGCAGCACGGATTCAAGTGTATTATTAGCAGTATCTATTGTTTTCTTTTGTCCCTCGTCTTCTTAATTATTCCGCCCTAAATTGCAAAACAGGCCACTCACCATCTTCCACCCAGTGCCAAGGGTTATCATTGTCCTCACCAAAATTCCAGTCAACGAAAACTTCAATTTCATCCTCGTCAGCATTTTTGCCATAATATTTGTCCCCTCTTTTTACTAAATCGTCCTTACTGAAAACACCCGTCCCTTCATCTCCAGCAGAACCATTTCGCCCTGTACTGGTTATATCCCAATAGCTAGCAGTAGCCTCTGTATAATTCTGCCCCACCAGGCCGCCGAGATAACTACTTCCCTTAACTCTCCCCGTTGCATAACTATTGATAATCTTGTTACCACCAGCATTGGAATACCCCACCAGACCGCCGACACTACTCACTCCCGTAACATCTCCCGTTGCATAACAGTTGGTAAAAGTGCTACCAGAGGAGGCTATCCCCACCAGGCCGCCGATATTATTTCTCACTCCCGTAACATCTACCGTTGCATAACAGTTGGTAATATTGGATCCATTGGTACCCCCATTGGTACCCCCCATCAGACCGCTGACATTTTTCACTCCCGTAACATCTCCTCCCATAACATAGCAGTTGGTAATAGTTATTCCTGGCGTATAGAGTCTCCCCACCAAGCCACCGACATATGTACCTCCCGTAACACCGCCTTCTGATATCACTATTCCAACATTCTTGATGCTTGATGCCAGAGTCCCAACAAAATAACCAAACAAGCCTACATTATCTGCATCGCTGCGATCTATAAAGAAATTACTTATCACATTACCCCCTCCATCAAATGAACCCTTAAACAATGAACCGTCCCCAGCCCCCCCCCCCACAGGTAAAAAACCCTCTTCAGGAAGACTCTCCGGGAAAACACCTTCCGGTTCAGGGTCCGGCAAAGATATATCATTCATCAATTTGTATTCACCGTCTAAATCATATTGCATGCCCTGTAAATCCTGCCAACTCCTTATACTATACTGCTCTTTGGTTGCGTTATATGTGTCATAGTGATTGTCACAACCATCGCAGAATATGACTAATTCAATAGTAATATCACCATCTTTTATAGAATTCAAACCATCAATAGAAAGCTCACTACCTCCTATTACGAATGCTCCTCCTGTTATCTCTAATTCACCACTCCCTACACTTTTGTCTTCTATATTAAGTGCATAACGATATTCACCATCTGCCATATCTAAATCACTTATCTGAAACAAATCAGGCTTCTCAAAGTCGCCTGCTCCTATACGATTACCCTCTGCATCATAATAACTCGAAATACGAAAAGAGGGTAGTTCTGTTACAACTACTGTATAATCCTGGCTGCTGCCATCTTCAGCTGTTACAGTATAAGTTGCTGCATCTGTGAAGTTTTGCGGGACTCCACTCTTCGGATATATACTGGCTTTATCTGATACTTCTATAGTAGGAACCAATCCATTTGGATCTGTGCCATGGGGCACTCTTACAGTAATAGTAGTCCCTAAAATTGTTCCCTCATAATCTTTTTCCAATACACCATTTTCCTCTGCCTCAAAAACAAAATGCTTTATCTCGTTTTCATTAGAAGAGGTTGAGTCGTCCTTAGTACAACCCAATAAAAAAATAAAGCCAAATAAAGCTATTGTAAAGGATTTTAATGCTCTCATAATAAGATATTTACTACTTATACGTTCAACTAAATCGCTAATTATCCGCGGTACAAATATATATAAAAAAACAAAAAACAAAAAAAAGCAAATTTATATAAATAAAGCGTGCTACTTATACGTTCAACTAAATCGCTAATTATCCGCGGTACAAATATAAAAAAAACAAACAAAAAACAAACAAAAAGCAAATTTATATAAATAAAGCGTGCTACTTACTGCAGCAAAGAAGAAGATTTAAAAGGGCTTAAAAGTGCAGAATGGGCACAGACGTTATTTACAGAAAACGCTTTTTTAACAAAAGTAAATGAGATGTACCAGGCGGTATCCATACACGGCAGCCTGCTCTCTTTTAAAGCGTTTTCTGTAACGGGAGAGATAGTTGACAAATTTTGAATTGAGGAAAACAGGGATGGACGAAATAGAGTTATCGAACCAGCAAATACAAAATAAAAAGTCTATTGGGCATTTCCACTGAGCCACACACTCCCCCTGCTGCTGATCCAATTTTTGTCTAACCCATAATTATACCGGGAAAAAGCTCCGCTTTGTTTAAATTAACAAAAAGTTAAATTATTTAAGACTCAAAGAGCAGCTTAAAAAGTAAATTGCGGACTCTTATTTTTAGTTTAATTAAAAATTTTACGACATGAAAAAGCCACTATCTTTTTTTTGGTCTACTTCTATTTTATTCGCAGCTATACTATTATTAGCCTCCTGCTCTGAAAAATCTGAAAAAGAGTTTATAAAAAGTAACTCAATCCCTTTCCCTGGGTTGGATTTCTGGGTGCCGGATAATAATTTCAGAGCCTACCTGAAAGAAATAGTTCCCGATGCCTTCACTTCCAACAGCTACCTTATCACCAATCATCCCAGTCTGGAAGATGTTAACGGAATAGGTGTAGAAAACCGGAATATTGCCTCCTTAAGTGGCATCCAGTTTTTTACAGCTGTACAGAAACTGGACTGCTCCGAAAATCAGATCACAAGTTTAGATATAAGTAAAAATACGGCTTTAAAGGAGTTGGAGTGCCATAAAAACAACCTGACCGGATTGAATGTGAGTGGGCTTACGTTAATTAAACTATATGTGGATCAGAAGATAAAGTGTGATCCTTCTATTATAGCACTTAACCCAAAGGATTGTAAATATTGGAATGGGAGCGATCTCGTCTCCTATACACCAGCTACAGACTGCTCTTCTTCTGGTTCGGATTTCTGGGTGCCGGATAATAATTTCAGAGCCTACCTGAAAGAAATAGTTCCCGATGCCTTCACTTCCAACAGCTACCTTATCACCAATCATCCCAGTCTGGAAGATGTTAACGGAATAGGTGTAGAAAACCGGAATATTGCCTCCTTAAGTGGCATCCAGTTTTTTACAGCTGTAAAGAAACTGGACTGCTCCGAAAATAAGATCGCAAGCTTAGATGTAAGCAACAATACAGCTTTAAAGGATCTGGATTGCACTGGGAACCAACTCACAAACTTAAATGTAAGTAAAAATATAATCTTAAGGAAGCTGGATTGCTCTGATAATCAGCTTGCAAGCTTAAATATAAATAACAATTTAGTTTTAAAGGGACTGAACTGCACTGATAATCAGCTTGTAAGCTTAAATGTGAGTAACAATACGGCCTTAAGGGCTCTGGAGTGTTATAAAAATAGTCTGACCAGCTTGGACGTGAGCAGGCTTAGATTATTAGAAGAACTGTCTGTAGATCAAAAAATAAAGTGCGAGCCTTCTATTACAGAACGTAACACGCGTAAGAGTAAATATTGGAATGGAAGCGATCTTATCCGCTACTACCCAACTATAGAATGCTCTTCTGGCAATCCGAATTTCTGGGTGACGGATGATAACTTCAGAGCCTACCTGAAAGAAATAGTTCCCGATGCCTTCACTGTCAAGGACTCCCTTATCTCCAACCACTCCAGCTTGGTATCTATTACCAAAATAGATGTCAAAAACCGTAAGATTGCCTCTTTAGATGGCATACAGTTTTTTGCAGCTATACAGAAGCTGGACTGCTCCGAAAATAAGCTCACAAGCTTAGATGTAAGTAAAAATAAGTCATTAAGAGAGTTGGAGTGCCATAAAAACAACCTGGCCGGATTGGATGTGAGTGGGCTTATGTTAATTAAACTATATGTGGATCAGAATATAAAATGTGAGGCATCTATTAGAAGACTTAAAGCTCCTAACAGTAAGTATTGGAATGGAAGCGATCTTGTCCCCTACTCACCGGCTATAGACTGCTCTTCTACTAGTTCGAACCGGGTGCAGGATGATAGCTTCGGAACAGGTCTGAAAAAAGCCGATTCCAATACTGTCACTTCCAGCAATAACCTTATCACCAACAGCTCCAGCCTGAAGTCTATTATCAGAGTAGATGAAGGAAGCGGTGATGTCGCTTCTTTAGACGATGTTCAGTTTTTTACAGGTATTGATAAGCTGGATTAATTGTTTCGAGAATGTGAGTGGAGTTATGTTATGTAAACTTATGTGTAGATCAGAATATATGTGGAAGCAGTCCATCATCGGAGAGTAGCCGATAATGGACTGCTTTTAATTTTTTTATCAGAGCAAGCGCATAATAGTTTATCAGGATGTTCTGCCACAACAAGGTGTGCAGGAACTTGTGTAAAAGTAAAAAAACATAAAACCCCAGTGCTATTTTCTGCAGGCAGTACAGAGCTAAGCATCTTTTGTAATACTCCTATCTCCTTTTAACCCTGTTTTTCAGTTTACCCTGCTAATAGAAAATAGGACACCTCCAGGGCTTATCATCATATGTACCAAAGCTCCAGCCAACGAAAATTCAACATAAGAACCCGGACCTGTATCGTAGTATATGCCTTCATACTCTGCCATATTAGTTGCAGAAAAGATACCTACCCAATTTAATTTAAGTTAACAAAAATTTAAATTATTTAAAGCTCAAAAAACAGCTTAAAAAGTAAATTGCGGACTCTTATTTTTAGTTTAATTAAAATTTTACGATATGAAAAAGCCACTATCTTTTTTTTGGTGTACTTCTATTTTATTCGCAGCTATACTATTATTACCCTCTTGCTATAAAAAAGAGGTAGTAGAAGATAACCGCACCTGGAATGGAGATGCTCCATTGAAAAGCCAAGAAGACTTGAACAATTTTTCTAATGACTATACTGAGGTAACTGGCAAATTGCAAATAGGTAGTGACGACGGTTCTTCGGATATAACTGATCTTAGACCCTTGGGGTCTATTACCCGTGTAGATGATTTAGATATACGACGCAATAAAAATCTTAAAAGCCTGGAAGGCCTGAACATAGAGAAAGTAGAAGGACTTGTATCCATACTGGGCAATGACGGGCTGAACGATATGGATGGGCTGGAGGATTTGGTATCCGTAAAGGGGGGGATAATTATTGACAGCAACAGCAGCTTGCAAAGTTTGGGTGGATTAAGCAGCTTGGAGTTAGTCGGCGGGAACCTGACAGTTACAAATAATAAGGAGCTGAATAAGAATGGTTACTGTGTGATAAAACCGCTGCTAAGCAATAGTAGTGTAGGAGGCAGCGTAGAGATATCCGGTAATAGGGATAACCCTACAGTAGAGGGCATACTAGAAATGGACTGTAATTCAGACCTTTTCTGGGTGACAGATGATAACTTCAGAGACTACCTGAAAGGAATAGTTGCCAACGCGTTCAACACCAAAAACTACCTTATTACCACCCATTCCAGTCTGGGAAATGTTACCGAAATAGATGTCGAAAAACGTAAGATTACCTCTTTAAGTGGCATTCAGTTTTTTACAAATGTACAGGAGCTGGACTGCTCCGAAAATCAGATCACAAGTTTAGATATAAGTAATAATACGGCTTTAAAGAATCTGGATTGCGAAAGCAATCAGCTCACAAGCTTAGATGTAAGTAATAATACGAATTTGAAGGATCTAGAGTGTTATAAAAACAGTCTGACCAGCTTGGACGTGAGCGGGCTTACACAATTAATAAAGTTGTCTGTAGATCATAATATAAAGTGCGACCCTTCTATTATAGCACTTAACCCTTCTGACAGTAAATATTGGAATGGAAGCGATCTTGTCCCCTATTCACCAGCTACAGACTGCTCTTCTTCTGGCTCGGATTTCTGGGTGCCGGATAATAACTTCAGAGCCTACCTGAAAGAAATAGTTCCTAGTGCCTTCACTTCCAACGACTATCTTGTCACCAACCATTCCAGCCTGGAATCTGTTACCGAAATAGATGTCGATGACCAGAATATTGCCTCTTTAAATGGCATTCAGTTTTTTACAAATGTACAGGAGCTGGACTGCTCCGAAAATCAGCTCACAAGCTTAGATGTAAGTAATAATACGAATTTGAAGGATCTAGAGTGTTATAAAAACAGTCTGACCAGCTTGGACGTGAGCGGGCTTACACAATTAATAAAGTTGTCTGTAGATCATAATATAAAGTGCGACCCTTCTATTATAGCACTTAACCCTTCTGACAGTAAATATTGGAATGAGTGCGACCTTGTCTCCTATACACCAGCTACAGACTGCTCTTCTTCTGGTTCGGATTTCTGGGTGCCGGATAATAATTTCAGAGCCTACCTGAAAGAAATAGTTCCCGATGCCTTCACTTCCAACGACCACCTTATCACCAATCATCCCAGTCTGGAAGATGTTAACGGAATAGGTGTAGAAAACCGGAATATTGCCTCCTTAAGTGGCATCCAGTTTTTTACAGCTGTAAAGAAACTGGACTGCTCCGAAAATAAGATCGCAAGCTTAGATGTAAGCAACAATATAGCTTTAATGGATCTGGATTGCACTGGGAACCAACTCACAAACTTAAATGTAAGTAACAATATAATCTTAAGGAAGCTGGATTGCTCTGATAATCAGCTTGCAAGCTTAAATATAAATAACAATTTAGTTTTAAAGGGACTGAACTGCACTGATAATCAGCTTGTAAGCTTAAATGTGAGTAACAATACGGCCTTAAGGGCTCTGGAGTGTTATAAAAATAGTCTGACCAGCTTGGACGTGAGCAGGCTTAGATTATTAGAAGAACTGTCTGTAGATCAAAAAATAAAGTGCGAGCCTTCTATTATAGCACTTAACCCTTCTGACAGTAAATATTGGAATGGAAGCGATCTTATCCGCTACTACCCAACTATAGAATGCTCTTCTGGCAATCCGAATTTCTGGGTGACGGATGATAACTTCAGAGCCTACCTGAAAGAAATAGTTCCCGATGCCTTCACTGTCAAGGACTCCCTTATCTCCAACCACTCCAGCTTGGTATCTATTACCAAAATAGATGTCAAAAACCGTAAGATTGCCTCTTTAGATGGCATACAGTTTTTTGCAGCTATACAGAAGCTGGACTGCTCCGAAAATAAGCTCACAAGCTTAGATGTAAGTAAAAATAAGTCATTAAGAGAGTTGGAGTGCTATAAAAACAACCTGGCCGGATTGGATGTGAGTGGGCTTATGTTAATTAAACTATATGTGGATCAGAATATAAAATGTGAGGCATCTATTAGAAGACTTAACGCTCCTAACAGTAAGTATTGGAATGGAAGCGATCTTGTCCCCTACTCACCGGCTATAGACTGCTCTTCTCCGGCTATAGACTGCTCTTCTACTAGTTCGAACCGGGTGCAGGATGATAGCTTCGGAACAGGTCTGAAAAAAGCCGATTCCAATACCGTCACTTCCAGCAATAACCTTATCACCAACAGCTCCAGCCTGAAGTCTATTATCAGAGTAGATGAAGGAAGCGGTGATGTCGCTTCTTTAGACGATGTTCAGTTTTTTACAGGTATTGATAAGCTGGATTAATTGTTTCGAGAATGTGAGTGGAGTTATGTTATGTAAACTTATGTGTAGATCAGAATATATGTGGAAGCAGTCCATCATCGGAGAGTAGCCGATAATGGACTGCTTTTAATTTTTTTATCAGAGCAAGCGCATAATAGTTTATCAGGATGTTCTGCCACAACAAGGTGTGCAGGAACTTGTGTAAAAGTAAAAAAACATAAAACCCCAGTGCTATTTTCTGCAGGCAGTACAGAGCTAAGCATCTTTTGTAATACTCCTATCTCCTTTTAACCCTGTTTTCAGTTTACCCTGCTAATAGAAAATAGGACACCTCCAGGGCTTATCATCATATGTGCCAAAGCTCCAGCCAACGAAAATTCAACATAAGAACCCGGACCTGTATCGTAGTATATGCCTTCATACTCTGCCATACTAGTTGCAGAAAAGACACCTACCCAATTTAATTTAAGTTAACAAAAATTTAAATTATTTAAAGCTCAAAAAACAGCTTAAAAAGTAAATTGCGGACTCTTATTTTTAGTTTAATTAAAATTTTACGATATGAAAAAGCCACTATCTTTTTTTTGGTGTACTTCTATTTTATTCGCAGCTATACTATTATTACCCTCTTGCTATAAAAAAGAGGTAGTAGAAGATAACCGCACCTGGAATGGAGATGCTCCATTGAAAAGCCAAGAAGACTTGAACAATTTTTCTAATGACTATACTGAGGTAGCTGGCAAATTGCAAATAGGTAGTGACGACGGTTCTTCGGATATAACTGATCTTAGACCCTTGGGGTCTATTACCCGTGTAGATGATTTAGATATACGACGCAATAAAAATCTTAAAAGCCTGGAAGGCCTGAACATAGAGAAAGTAGAAGGACTTGTATCCATACTGGACAATGACGGGCTGAACGATATGGATGGGCTGGAGGATTTGGTATCCGTAAAGGGGGGGATAATTATTGACAGCAACAGCAGCTTGCAAAGTTTGGGTGGATTACGCAGCTTGGAGTTAGTCGGCGGGAACCTGACAGTTACAAATAATAAGGAGCTGAATAAGAATGGTTACTGTGTGATAAAACCGCTGCTAAGCAATAGTAGTGTAGGAGGCAGCGTAGAGATATCCGGTAATAGGGATAACCCTACAGTAGAGGGCATACTAGAAATGGACTGTAATTCAGACCTTTTCTGGGTGACAGATGATAACTTCAGAGACTACCTGAAAGGAATAGTTGCCAACGCGTTCAACACCAAAAACTACCTTATTACCACCCATTCCAGTCTGGGAAATGTTACCGAAATAGATGTCGAAAAACGTAAGATTACCTCTTTAAGTGGCATTCAGTTTTTTACAAATGTACAGGAGCTGGACTGCTCCGAAAATCAGATCACAAGTTTAGATATAAGTAATAATACGGCTTTAAAGAATCTGGATTGCGAAAGCAATCAGCTCACAAGCTTAGATGTAAGTAAAAATACGGCTTTGACAGATCTGGACTGCTCCGAAAATCAAATCACAAGCTTAGATGTAAGTAATAATACGAATTTGAAGGATCTAGAGTGTTATAAAAACAGTCTGACCAGCTTGGACGTGAGCAGGCTTACACAATTAATAAAGTTGTCTGTAGATCATAATATAAAGTGCGACCCTTCTATTATAGCACTTAACCCTTCTGACAGTAAATATTGGAATGGAAGCGATCTTGTCCCCTATTCACCAGCTACAGACTGCTCTTCTTCTGGCTCGGATTTCTGGGTGACGGATAATAACTTCAGAGCCTACCTGAAAGGAATAGTTCCTAGTGCCTTCACTTCCAACGACTATCTTGTCACCAACCATTCCAGCCTGGAATCTGTTACCGAAATAGATGTCGATGACCAGAATATTGCCTCTTTAAATGGCATTCAGTTTTTTACAAATGTACAGGAGCTGGACTGCTCCGAAAATCAGATCACAAGTTTAGATATAAGTAAAAATACGGCTTTAAAGAATCTGGATTGCGAAAGCAATCAGCTCACAAGCTTAGATGTAAGTAATAATACGGCTTTAAAGAATCTGGATTGCGAAAGCAATCAGCTCACAAGCTTAGATGTAAGTAAAAATACGGCTCTAGAAGAGCTGGATTGCTATGAAAATCAGCTCACAAGCTTAAATGTAAGTAATAATACGAATTTGAAGGATCTAGAGTGTTATAAAAACAGTCTGACCAGCTTGGACGTGAGCGGGCTTACACAATTAATAAAGTTGTCTGTAGATCATAATATAAAGTGCGACCCTTCTATTATAGCACTTAACCCTTCTGACAGTAAATATTGGAATGGGAGCGACCTTGTCCCCTATTCACCAGCTATAGACTGCTCTTCTTCTGGTTCGGATTTCTGGGTGACGGATAATAATTTCAGAGCCTACCTAAAATTGGTAGTCCCCAATGCCTTCACTTCCAACGACCACCTTATCACCACCCATTCCAGTCTGGAATCTGTTACCGAAATAGATGTCGATGACCAGAATATTGCCTCTTTAAATGGCATTCAGTTTTTTACAAATGTACAGGAGCTGGACTGCTCCGAAAATCAGATCACAAGCTTAGATATAAGTAAAAATACGGCTTTAAAGAATCTAGATTGCGAAAGCAATCAGCTCACAAGCTTAGATGTAAGTAAAAATACGGCTCTAGAAGAGCTGGATTGCTATGAAAATCAGCTCACAAGCTTAAATGTAAGTAATAATACGAATTTGAAGGATCTAGAGTGTTATAAAAACAGTCTGACCAGCTTGGACGTGAGCGGGCTTACACAATTAATAAAGTTGTCTGTAGATCATAATATAAAGTGCGACCCTTCTATTATAGCACTTAACCCTTCTGACAGTAAATATTGGAATGGGAGCGACCTTGTCCCCTATTCACCAGCTACAGACTGCTCTTCTTCTGGTTCGGATTTCTGGGTGCCGGATAATAACTTCAGAGCCTACCTAAAATTGGTAGTCCCCAATGCCTTCACTTCCAACGACCACCTTATCACCACCCATTCCAGTCTGGGATATGTTACCGAAATAGATGTCGAAAGACGTAGCATTGCCTCCTTAGACGGCGTTCAGTTTTTTACAAATGTACAGAAACTAGACTGCTCCGAAAATCAGATCACAAGCTTAGATATAAGTAAAAATACGGCTTTATGGGATCTGGATTGTGAAAGCAATCGGATCACAAGCTTAGATATAAGTAAAAATACGGCTCTACTAGAGCTGGATTGTTCCAAAAATCAACTTACAAACTTAGATGTAAGTAAAAATACGGCTCTACTAGAGCTGGATTGCGAAAGCAATCAGCTCACAAGCTTAGATATAAGTAAAAATACAGCTTTAAAGGAGCTGGATTGTTCCAAAAATCAACTTACAAACTTAGATGTAAGTAAAAATACGGCTCTACTAGAGCTGGATTGCGAAAGCAAGCTTAGATGTAAGTAAAAATACGAAATTGACGGATCTAGAGTGTTATAAAAACAGACTGACCAGTTTGGACGTGAGCAAGCTTGAATCATTATATGAGTTGTCTGTAGATCAACAAATAAGGTGTGAGCCTTCTATTAAAGCACGTAATCCGCGTGAGAGTAAGTACTGGAACGGAAACACTCTTGTCGACTACTCTCCGAGAATGGAGTGTTGACTACTCTTCTAATCAAGACGAAGTAAAAGGAGGTACTGTATTGTGCAACACGCCCTTTTATCTCTTTATCAGGACAAAAAATATAAAAAAGGAGCTCGGCCTCCAGACTATTGCTTATCCACATAATGCGGCAAATAAAATGCAGATATGTCGAGGAGGTTTTTGTATAAATTGCCAGGGTTTTTTAGATTTGTAGTCGTAAATATATCGGGGTGTAGCTCAGCTTGGTTAGAGTACGCGTCTGGGGGGCGTGGGGTCGGAGGTTCAAATCCTCTCATCCCGACTTAACGAGACGAGTTGGTTTTTTACCTCCTCGTCTTTTTTTCCTGCCATTCGGCAGGAATTTTTTTTGCCCCTGTTTAACTTCAAAACTTATTGGACAAATTGATGCTTAAAGTTAAGAGATAGTTTTATAATTCAAATTCTCTTTTTTATGGTGATGATAATTCACTGTTGACTTGTTGGAAATTCGCAGAGTTTTCAATAAATCAAAAGTGATACACTGCGATTTTCTGATTCCTTTTTCTTCTTTCATTTAGCGCTTTTATTTTAATGTTTTCACGATTGCCCAGTAACTGTTTTTGCCTTCCAAAATACACGTCGGCAGGTGTAACATTCTTGAGTGATTCATGATACCGGTGGTTGTTGTAATTATATACAAACTCCTGTAGAACCGTCCTTAGTTCATCAGGAAAGTAGTAGTTATCCAACTTTACCTGATTTTTCATGGTGCGGTGGTAATGCTCAATTTTCCCTTGTGTTTGAGGGTGGTATGGGGCTACACGTAAATGTCCCATTTTGGTGTCTTTTAAAAAGCTTTGAAACTCGTTTGATATGTAGCACGCTCCATTATCGGAGAGTAACCTGGGACAATCGTCTGCAGGTATTTTGGCCGTATAAAGCCTTTTGAATAACATGCTTGGCATCGGCCGACTCCATTGCTTTGGCAAAGCTCCCAGGTGACGATATACCTTGAATAATCGTCCATTACGGTAGCCAAATAATACCAGCCCCATCCAATGATTTTAAAGTAGGTGAAATCGGTTTGCCATTGCTGGTGCACACGCGTGGTCTTATCTTTAAACTCATTTGTTCGGTAGTCTGTTTTTTTGCCTTAATCTTACTCGTTTTTATCGGTTATAATTTAAGAAATGTCTCTCTTAATTTTTAAACCAATTTGTCCGAATTAAGCTGAAGATTTACATTTCCTTTTTTTGAGGACAAAGAAAAAGGCGCTTTTTTACCTTTCTTTATTGCATAAACAACAACAAAGTGCCTTTGTTTCCAATGTACGATGCACGGAAAGGGAACATCATCCCGCAATTCTTCCCAGGTTAAACGGTAGCCTTTTGAACGGAACCCAATATTCTCGGCAGCTTCGCTAATTCCCAACATTGACACTCCTTCTCGTGTAATGTATGAACGGCTTCGTAAGTATTGCAAACTATAACTCTTGCCATAGTATTTAGCCACTATCCTCAGGCAGGTAGGGCCGCAATCCATAGCATCTAATTGTTTGTAGTGTGGAAATTTCGGCATTTATTCTTTTAATTTTACCAACATCAATACCGGATTATCATTTTCGTTTAAACTGTTTGCCAGTTTCTCAAACTCTATTCTCTTTTCTAAATGTTGAGGGATTTTATTAGCAAAATCAGAAGAGTTTAAACGAGATTTAATTTCATAAGGTTGAAGCAATGTTGTCAAATACTCATCTCCATTTTGCTCAAAATAATTCGTAGGTATAAAATTTACTCCATTGTCAAAGTCATTAATAATTCCTCCCACACTAATCCCTTTTTTACTTTTATAAATGTTGGTATGCGTTGTATAACTTTGCTTATTGATAAAGGTTAATGCAAGAGTATTTTCATACCTATACCTATTTATTAGATAATACTTTGTATTTAACAGTAGATTAGGAGAATAGAACTTTCCCATTTTTTTAAATAATTCTGCAGGATTAGATACCTTTATCTCTTTTTGGGGCATTCTGTGATCACCTTTAGAGAAGATAAATGAAGGAGAGTAGCTAAAATCTTGAGATATTGTATATACGGTATCTGAATAATCAACCCAATATGAAACGGTGTTATTATATTTAAAGAGTCCACCGAAAGAACCGATTCTAGTATCAAATGGTTTCGTGCTATTATATTTATATGATATAACGTTTCCTACAGAATCGGTGATAATCCAATTATATTGCGCATTCGCTCCAATGCTATTTTGAGCTATGCATAGATGCTCATTTATTATTTCCATTTCTTTGAATCCTCTATGGTCATTAGATAGAGGCAATTTGAATTCCCTAAGGTATTCGCCAAAAAAATTAAATACCATGATAGTATTAACCTTTCCATGAATGTATATTCTTTTGTTAGCATAGTCAACAGTGAAATAAGCACACCACAAGTATTCACCAGGTCCTTCGCCAATTCTGCCAATTTGGACTGGATATTTTCCTTTCTTGTTGTATCTTAGTAGTCTTGGGTTATTGCCTTCTCCTTCACATATGAAAATAGAACTATCTGTAATTTGAACGGCTTTAATTATTCCTAGAGGTATCTCATTAGCTATAGGAATATATGAAATATCACTTGCTACATCAGTAAGTAAAAGCTCATTACCCCCATATTGTCTCGGGTCAATCTCAAGAACCTTGATTTCATTAGGCTTAACGGAGTTTGCATTTTGTCTATCTATATTGTCTGTTTTTATATTATTGCAAGATGCGATAACAAGTAAAATAATAATACAACGAAAATTTGTTTTCATAAAATTAGCTATTGAAATAAGAGAGAGTATATACTCTCTCTTTGTTTAACTTCAAAACTTATTGGACAAATTGATGCTTAAAGTTAAGAGATAGTTTTATAATTCAAATTCTCTTTTTTATGGTGATGATAATTCACTGTTGACTTGTTCGAAACTCGCAGAGTTTTCAATAAATCAAAAGTGATACACTGCGATTTTCTGATTCCTTTTTCTTCTTTCATATTGCCCAGTAACTGTTTTTGCCTTCCAAAATACACGTCGGCAGGTGTAACATTCTTGAGTGATTCATGATACCGGTGGTTGTTGTAATTATATACAAACTCCTGTAGAACCGTCATTAGTTCATCAGGAAAGTAGTAGTTATCCAACTTTACCTGATTTTTCATGGTGCGGTGGTAACGCTCAATTTTCCCTTGTGTTTGAGGGGGGTATGGGGCTACACGTAAATGTCCCATTTTGGTGTCTTTTAAAAAGCTTTGAAACTCGTTTGATATGTAGCACGCTCCATTATCGGAGAGTAACCTGGGACAATCGCCTGCAGGTATTTTGGCCGTATGTAAAGCCTTTTGAATAACATGCTTGGCATCGGCCGACTCAATGCTTTGGCAAAGCTCCCAGGTGACGATATAACTTGAATAATCTCCATTACGGTAGCCAAATAATACCAGCCCCATCCAATGATTTTAAAGTAGGTGAAATCGGTTTGCCATTGCTGGTGCACACGCGTGGTCTTATCTTTAAACTCATTTGTTCGATAGTCTGTTTTTTTGCCTTCATCTTATTCGTTTTTATTGGTTATAATTTAAGAAATGTCTCTCTTAATTTTTAAACCAATTTGTCCGAATTAAGCTGAAGATTTACAGTTATTAATGCACTATTTTTTCTCCAGAAATATCTTTTTACATTTTTCATTGTTTATTAGTTTTTATGACTCTTCATAGTGGCCTACTACCTTGCTAAGATTACTTTCTTGCCCATGAACAACATTCAACTTTTTAGATGTACTGCAAATGGCAGTGGTCACCTCTTTAACCCTGCTTATGCTTGCCAGTTATACTTAGCCCTTATACAAGTGACCACCTGCTCATGGTGCTCGCTATGATGATTTAACATTTGATATTTAGTAGTTTACGTCAGCATAGTGCCGAAGTGCAACTATTTTTTATTCAAAAAATACCCGAAGGACAAAAATTGAACTCCATACAACAAAAAAGTAATGAGGATTATATAACTTTAGAGAGTAGTTAACTAAGATTTACTTTACAGTAGCGGGGTATTATGGTAAAAAAATCACCAGAGGAACATCGCTCTGTTACTTCGGGCAAAATATAAACTGAATTAATACAATGAAAGCGTCTAAGTTATTTACTCTGTTCATTCTTACCTCAACAATATGTTTTAGTCAGGAAAAAGCAGAGTTGTTGAGTATTCTTTTCAGAACAATGAGCAAACATGGACAATTCTATGGGAATGTCTTGATTGCAGAAAATAATAAAACTCTATTTTCAGGATCTTATGGGTATGCAGATAGAGAAAAAAAGGAGTTGCTGAATGAACAGACACTATTTAATGTTGGCTCTGTTAGCAAGGCTTTCACAGCTATTGCCATACTTCAACTTGCGGAAAAGGGTAGACTAAAGCTATCTGATAAGGTTTTGAAATATCTCCCGGATTTCCCTTATTCTGAAGTAACCGTTCATCACCTTCTGGTTCACGCAGGTGGGCTTCCAAATGACTACGACTTGCTTAAAAATAATAGCTCGGAAGACCCTCAAATAGCAACAAATAAAGTTGTGATCTCTGCTTTAAACAAGCTAAAACCAGCTTTGCAGTTTACACCCGGAGAGCGGAGTGAATACAGCAACTTGGGTTACATGATATTAGCAGAAATAGTAAAAACATCATCAAAAACCGACTTCAAGCAATACCTTCATAACAACATATTCAGTCCTTCTAACATGACAAGGACAAATATTTACAACGCTGAGGAAATAAAACAAGTTGTCAATACTGCAAAGGGATATGTTCTATATCCGTTTACAGGAAAGTATGAGGAGGCTATTAAAGTGCCTGAATTTAATTCAAACTACATCATGAGCGGACTTCAGGGTGATGGAAATGTTTACTCAACAATAGTAGACCTAAATAACTTTTATAAAGCACTTGCAAATCATGACCTGATCTCGGAGGAGTACTTAGAAATGGCATTCCAAAAACATATTCCTGCTAAAATGAAAGGCACGCCTGACTTTGGTCATAGCTATGGCTATGGCTGGTTGGTTATAAATGCACCAAAACAAATAGTAAGCAGAGGGGGGGAATTACCAGGGTATGTATCTAACACAATCTGGAATATTGCTGATGAACGATTAATAATCTATCTCAGCAATGATTACTTGTCATATACTTCATATCAAAATCAAATCCCAATGGCGATTGCTGGAATTTTTTTCCAAAATACGGTACAAATCCCCAAAATGACTGCAAGTGTTGAATTGACAAAAATTGCGATCACTAGCACAATCGAATCATTGACGGCTAAGATTAACGAAATAAAAAGTCGTCCGGAACTATATCAAATAGATTTGAGCGGATTGAGATTCCTTGTTATGAAATTGGAACAAACAGGAAATAAAGAAAAAACAGACTTGATTATAAATAGTTTTAATCTGGAATAAAACGGTGCACAACAATGTGTAAAATAGTAGTCGAGAAAGTGAGTGTTTGAGCAGGTTTAGCCCACTTAAAAACGGTATTGGCTTTTACAAAGTGATTTGTCCGCAATTGGCTATGCTACTTGTAAATTATTGTTGAACAATATATTCGGGTTGATAATCAAACACTATAAAAGTGTGAGTCAATCTGTTTTATCACTACTTCCACCTATTTGCTAATGCAACAAGCGATAGCATTACCGGCACTTCGACTAAAACCCCCACAACAGTTACCAGGGCAGCAGGAGAGTGTAAGCCAAACAAGGCAATTGCAACAGCAACGGCAAGTTCGAAAAAATTGCTCGCCCCAATCATAGAAGCGGGGGAGCAAATAGCATGAGGTAGCTTTAATCTCCGGCCACCAAACCATGTGACAAAAAATATAAAATATGTTTGAATCACCAATGGAATGGCCACCAGAAATATAATAAACGGATTTTCGGTGATTATACTTCCCTGGAAAGCGAAAAGTAAAACTAAGGTTAACAGTAAGGCCAAAATAGAAACCGGCTTGAACTTTGGCAGGAATGACTCCTTAAACCATTTCTCCCCCTTTTTTCGAGTCAGGGTTTTGTGTGTTATATATCCCGCAAGCAGTGGAACTACCACAAATATCAATACGCTTGTGACCAAAGTGTTATAAGGGACCTGAATATTGGTAATACCAAGTAGTAAACCCACAGTAGGCACAAAAGCAACCAAAATTATCAGGTCATTAACCGATACCTGAACCAATGTGTAATTGGGGTCACCATCGGTCAGATAACTCCATACAAAAACCATTGCTGTGCAAGGTGCAGCACCCAGAATAATTGCTCCTGCAATATACTCCCCTGCCAGTTCAGGATTAATAAACGCAGCATAAACCTTTGTGAAAAAAATCCAGGCAAAAAATGCCATGGTAAACGGTTTTATCAACCAGTTTACAACAACTGTAAGAATTATCCCTTTAGGCCGCTTACCAACATCTTTAATACTGGAAAAATCAACCTGTAGCATCATCGGGTAGATCATTAGCCAGACCAGAATAGCTACGGGGATATTTACTTTAAAAATCTCAACCTTACTTAGTAATTCCACGCCTTCACCAGCAAAATTACCAATAATGATACCGGTACCAATACATAATGCAACCCATAGGGTCAGGTACTTCTCAAAAAAACCTATCTGCTTTTTCTGGTTGCTCATACTTTGAATAGAATGGGTGTTCTTTAACCCTGCTTTGTTGCACTAACTGTAATACTTAAAATCTCTACCTCTTTACTTTTTATCTCACTCAACTCTTCGGGAGCAAGGTAATTAAGCAAGATACTGTCCGGGATTACTATTGGTTTTTCTTTATGTGTTTGAATATCAGAGAACCCGACTGTTTTAATGATTTCCAGGTATTCAGACCTCTGTAGGGCGCCTGACACACATTCTGCATACATCTCGGCTGCTTGCTGTAATTTTTCAGGTAAATTTCCAAGCAGGACAATATCTGAAATACAAAAGTGTCCACCAGGCTTTAATACCCTGAATATTTCGCTGAAGGCTTTTCTCTTATCCGGGACTAGGTTTAAAACACAATTGCTGATAACCACATCGTAGCTATTTTCCGGCAGTGGCATATTTTCAATATCGCCTTGTACAAAATCAATATTGGCAAACCCTGTTTTCTCTAAATTCAGCCTTGCTTTCTGAAGCATGGCATCCGTAAAGTCCAAGCCGGTTACTTTACCTTTTTCCCCAACTATGCTTCGAGCCACAAAACAGTCATTTCCAGCTCCAGAACCCAAATCCAAAACAGAATCACCCTCTTTAATTGCGGCAAACTCGGTCGGTAGCCCACATCCCAGGCCAAGATCAGCATCGGGATTATAGCCGGACACATTCTTATAATCATCCCCAATCATGGTTACCTCCAGTGCATTGCTGCAGGGTGATGCCCCACAGCAACTTTGCTGCTCGGATAGTTCGCTTTGGCTAACAACATCCGAATACTTCTCTTTTACAATTGACTTTAAATCTTCATGAAGCTTTTTCATAGTTAGGCTAAATTAAAAATTATAAAAGTTTTTGCTTTTATTTGGTGACAATAATATCCTGTTGAAATGCGAGAAACTCTTTCGGTTTCCCATGTTTCAATTCGAGCTGAGTATCTCATCAAGAGCAGCTCAATCTTGTTATCACTATTCCACTGTTCAAGTGTGTAAGCTCAGGACCATTATCCAGTCGGAGCTTCCCTATTAATGCAAAGATAATAAAATATTACGCCTAACTGTTAGTACCTACTTAGTACTACTGCCTATGTCTAATCCTGACATAACTTTACTTTTTGTGTAAAGCTATTTCAGATAAAATTAGAAGAGAGTATGTTAAGCGTACTCAAAAAGATTATCCAATAGCTTTTAAAATGCGAATTGTTGAGGAAGCGGGAAGAGGCCATTTGGACATTACGGCTGCATGTAGGGAATATGGCATTCAAGCTCATAGTATACTGTATCAAGTTGGTTGAGAAAGTATGGTAATTTTGATTGGGAAAATCAAACTCCATCAATATAAGCTACGATCAAAAGTAAAGTGCTTCATGCTTTGGTAGCTGAAAGTATTGAAGCTTATAACAAACTAAGACCTCGCCAATCATGATGCAACACGCTTACGCCTAAACAAATGCACAAACAGGCTAAGATGAAGATTAAAATGTACAAAAAAAATTCCCCCAAAGTTACTTGACTAACATGAATATTATTGTTTTAGTAGTCTAATAATCTGTAACGATTAAATTAGGAGTAGACACAAAAAAATAAAATGGAGACCTGAAACCAATCAAAAAAACGGGGCGATACCGAAAAGCCAAATGAGTAGGAGTGCTAAAATTTAATATTATGAATCAAGTTTTCTTTATGAATCAAGTTTTCTTTTTCTTGCTGCCATTAATACTCTTACATATAATTGCTATGTAGAGATTGTATGAAAAGGCAAATAAGCCAGGGTGTGCCGTGATTATCCCTGTTTATAACACTATTGTGCTCCTAGAAATAATTGGGAAACCGTGGTGGTGGATTTTCTTATTGATGATTCCATGTTTAAATATAATTTGGATAATTTGGTGTTCTAATCTTATGGTAAAAAGCTTTGGGAAAAGTGAAGGATTTACGGTCGGAGTAATTTTACTCAGTGCGATTTTTATTCCAATTCTTGGTTTTGGTAGTTCAAAATATATTGGACCTGCAGGACTTAAACAATAACAAACACTGTTAAGAAGCTGGTGCTATAAAAGTAACCTGAATGTTTGCCTGTGATATGGGGTGATCCCATGCTTGGCTATTGCTATGCGGTGGGCTTTGGTAGGGTATCCCCGATTTTTATTCCAGCCGTATTGTGGATACTCCCTATGAAGTTTTAGCATAAAATCATCCCGATAGGTTTTTGCAAGTACAGAGGCGGCAGCAATGGACAGATATTTCCCATCTCCTTTTACAACACAAGTATGAGGAATGCTGCCATAAGGGTTAAAGCGGTTTCCATCAACAAGGATGTGTGCAGGCTTTGTGTGAAGCCTGTCCAGTGCTCGATGCATTGATAGAAAAGAGGCATTAAGGATATTTATTTCATCAACTTCGCTGTTGCTACACATTGCAACCCCCCACGCCAAAGCTTCTCTCTCTATTACTCCCCTCAACTCATAGCGTTGCTTTTTAGTGAGTTTTTTCGAATCATTGAGTAGCGAATTTTTAAACCTGTCATGCAGGATTACCGCTGCTGCAAATACCGGGCCTGCAAGGCACCCTCTGCCGGCTTCGTCACACCCGGCTTCACACACTCTCTCTTTTAAGAAAAGCTTAAGCATTTCTCAAATATATAGTATTTCTATCTGTTTATTTGCAGCCTCTATCAGCTTAAAACTGCGAAAGTGTAAACCTCAGGCTAGCTCCAAAACTGGTATTGGACATAGGATGAGAAAGAGATATATAGGGATTGTTAACAACTCTGTCGTAATACAGGCGAACAAGAAAGGCACTACTCAGGCTATAGTCGGCAGTAAACTTTATTGTTAGCGACTTTTGGCCTGCGGTAAGCTGGTCACTATCCTCCGCCAATTTACGAAGAGCTGTTTTATTCTTTCTGATCCCAACATCTGCCCTCAGCATTAGATCATTACTCACTGCCATCTGAGAATCCTTTGTCTTGATAAACAGTTGCATATCCTCTATACGATAACCAGCGCCAAAACTAGTCTCTTGATTATACACCTCAGTAGACTGGTTATTTGCAAGACTTAATGTGAGGCTTCGTGACTTACGATACTCAAATGCAGTTATAATATTGTTAAGCCAGGTAACATCAATATTAAATAAAGGAGTAAATGCTTCATTAATATTCACAGTCGCTACATTGTACTTTGGCACAAAATTATTTTGAAGATCGCGGGTATAACTGAACCCATCATCAGCGACAATATAGTTCAGATTTGAGGTATATCCCCCCACATTATATGTTGAGCGATATGCATGGCCCAAACTTACAGATTTTACCATACGTTTTAACTTATTAACCTGATTAACAAGCCCTGTATACCTTACACGCCAATTTGGCATCATAAACTTAGCAGAGGGGAATGGGCTCAATGAAACTTTTTGTGGACTTCTACCTGAATATGCTGCAAGAAATGAAGGTATTAACACCTCTGATGATGTTGCCCCATAGCCATCAGGAAACCCTGTCTCTGAATCTATTCCTCCAGGGGAATAACCATAATGTGGATTTGGAACTCTATTACTTGCCAACCTCGAAGCTATTTCTCTTCTGTAGCTTTGAAACTCTTGCCACACTTTCGATTCCTGTACTCCCGCCTGTCCTAACTTCTCAAATGATGAGTTGATAGACACTATTGTCATGCTAAAACTACCATACTGCGTTTTATTAGCTGCACTCCATCCATCAGCTTCATTATGAATATAAAACTCCGAGGTATTGTCTGAATATGTTCTGCTTGACATCAACTCTATTTTAAGACCCGATATTGGCTCAATTTGTGTCCTTATATTTAGCGTGTTGGTGCTTGTCATCACATAAGGTTGATTTACAATAGAGTCTGTAGAAAGCCAGCCATTCTCAATTGCTGCCCATGCAAAATTTTTATCCTGATGTCCCAGCACAAATGGCCAGCCCGGAGCACGGGCAGATGCATTTATCGCTGGCGACTTGTAGGAGCTTGTACCCAAAACAGATGATCCGGGCAAATATCCCGCAAGTGTTGTCCCATCATTCTGCGTATATGAAACATTTATATCTCTTACCATCATAAGAAACCTTGTAGTTCCATCTGCTATAGTATTTATTGTGCTTGGCTTTGAATCGTCATGTTGTTGATCCCTGACTACCTCTATCCGGATATTATCAAGGCTTTTTGGTGAAGTGAACAGAACACTATTCCTTCCATCTGTTTTTACTTTGCCTTTCACCCTTTCACCCCTGCTGTTTGTCACTTTTACAGTAATTTTTTTTGTGTCAAGTCTGTGATTAACCGAATAGGCAGTATTCGCTTCCAGAGATATGCCACTCTCGATAAACTTATTCCCCGATGCCTGATCAACCCTTTGGGTACCTCTTCTTGCCCCTCGCAAGCTCCTTGCATACTTCTGGTTTACCTTTTTCAGATATGGCACCTTATTATACAGATTCACCATATTTGCTCGAACACTGCCCTGAAGCCCCCTGGAATTTCGAATAGTGTTACCAAGCTCATAATCAGGTACTGTAATAGGGCCAGCTTCCCAGTCGTACGTCCCCCGATAACGTGCTGTGGCTGATGTCCAGTCCAGAAAAGGTATTTTATTAATAGGTATTGTGTATGATCCGTTCAAAATATGGTAGTAGTGAATATTCCTCCCTCCGCTTAAAATACTCTTTAATATAGTATCGCGCTTTGCTTCATAATCGGGGAGGTCCTTATCTACTGCTCCCAGCGGCTCGTCAATACGTGAAGTATTCAGCGCTGAAAAATCAATTCTCAGACTACGCGCTAGATTGTAGCTAAAATCATAGTGCCTATTCCACCTGAAATCTTTCTCATATGAAGTAGGAATAATGTATTCAGGATTTGTAATGTTACGAAACTTCAGCTCACTATTCCTTCTCATCATATCAGACCTGAAACCCATCTTATTGGGGAGGTAATAAAAGTTAAAATCTCTTATCAACGCCCATGCCCGTGACTTGAAAACATCCATTTTTTTGAATGGTTCAACAGGCTTTGGGCTCAAACTATAGTTATATGTTAGCAACATACGAGTATCTTTTTGTACTCTCTTTTCTACATTTACATCACGATGAAAAGCTTTGTTATATGAATAAGATACTGAGAAGTTGGAAATGTCGTAAGGCATTGGCACCTCTTTTTTATTTGGCTTATCAACCCTTACATTAGTAAAACTAATACTCTTTCGTGTTGTCAAATCCTGCACTATGGTGTTTAGCGAATCACGCTCATGCTTGGTCTCTGTAGCATCAAGTGCATCTTTCATCTTAACATCTGGATCAAGAGGGTTGTACTCAGGCATTATTAGCTGTTTGGAATAACCCACATACATAGGTATTTTGACGTTCGACTCTGTCCCAAAAAATTTTCCAAGCTCAAAACTGGTGGAGATATCATATTGATTATTCTCTTCCATTGTACGTTGCCCCATCTTGGAGTCAATGCTTCCAAAGCCAGAGCTGGTTGTACGTCCGGCAAAAGAGTACGTGCCAAAGTCCGCCATATTGCCCGAAATCCTCCCCATAGCTGCCCATCCACCATCCTCCTCAAAATCTGTAAGGCGCAGCTCATTAACCCAAACAATAACAGACTTATCCCCTTTATTGCCTTCACCCTGCTTGTTTCTCACCCCAACCATAATAACCTCTACTTCAGAAAGAGTAGGATTACCCTTTATTTTTACTCTATTTTTATTATCATTTACCCCTTCGTGTATCTTTTCATACTCATCCTGCATAGAAACTCCCGAGCCAACCCTTCTCATCTCCTCATTTCGTTCCAGCTTCAACTTAGGTAGCAGCTCCAGTGGAATATATACCCTATTCTCTTCCGGCCAAACCTCAAATCTATCTGATTCATTATTAGCATTATAATAGCCAGGAGAAGTCAGTTTTAAAGGCACATCATATTCATAGTAGTTATGCTGAAAATCAGAGCCAAGCCTCAGAAAAACATGTAGCTCATCATCTTCAAGCGGACTGTTTTCAACCTCCTCTGCGTGAACTTCTAACTTCAGTAACTTATACCTTCTCATATCATACCGCGATGTTTTGTATGCGCCTCTGGCATCACCCTCTTCCAATCCGAGTACACGCAACTCCATCGACTGCTCATTCAACTCCCTTATTTGAGGATTAGAGGGGTCTATTGCCCTCTCTATTCCGGGTGGCAAAATGTAATTTATAGGTGTCCTATTGGCATTCTCTTCAATATTAACTGCCGAAATATCAAGCTGCGTATCTTCCGAGAGAATATCACTATCTTCTGAAAGGCTCTTTTCATATTTACGCCAGTCAGCTCTAACAAGGTCCAGTGTAGCAAAACGCAATACCACCGGCTTTTCCCAACCCCTCAAAAACATTCTCATAAAACGTATTGACCTAAAGTCACTTATGCTCCCCACACTCTTTTGAGGTGATCGAATAGGGACCTTAAATTGATACCATGTTATCTCGCTCTTTGTACCATCTCTAAACTCCACCTCTGCTGTCTTCGAATCGGTAATATAGTTTTTGCCAACCTCAAGGTTATCTCTATCTATTCTGACATGGTACTGAAAATATGCCTCAGTCTCATTTAGCGTATTGTCTCCAATCAAATCTTCAGCGTCAGGTATCGACGTTGCAGCGGTTGAGTATGATTCAGGCGAAAGCTCGCTAGTAGGAGAGTTCCCTTCCGAATTGTTATACAGCTTATAACGCTCAATAATCCCCAACTCCTGCTCATCATAATCACTTCCTCTGTAATAGTGGTAATCATCCGATGCAGGATCATTAATTACCGTCTCCAAAGCCTCTCCACTAACTATACTTCTAAGCTCATTAATATACTCATCATAAAAGCTACGCTCATCCTCTGAATTCATTCCATTCAGCCCAACATCCTGATATGTCCTTGCGCCGGGGTCGTTATCAAATGCCCTCACCAGAGACTGTTGCTTTGAGACACGCCCCCAGGCCGTAATATCACTATTACTATAGCTGCCATCTGCCGATAATCCATTCTCAAATGACTTGCGCCCATCACGTAAAATATCTTCAGACACATCCCCCAGGTTAAAGTAAAGGTCCCCTCCCAAATTTTCATTCAACTCGTCCTCAGCAAACGGGTCCATCAGCCAAAACTCTATATACTCTACATTTGCAGCTTCAAAATCACTTGCTTCAACCTTTCGCATAATGCCTCCCCACCTGCTTTGGGGATCCCGCATCTTTCCATCAGGAGCAGTACCGGCAGAGTAGCTTGAAGGTCCCGTCTCAAAATTATAAGGTCCTCGCTCTGAGGGATAAAATGCAAGATCAAAAGTTGGAAGACTCGTCAGCTCACCCAATACATTCTGCCTGTCAGGGAAAATCTCCTTTTGGGAAACCTCCCTCACATAGTGGCTTGAACGCTGCGAAGGATTACTCCTGAGATGGGCCGGTGTAAGGGAGGTGTTTCTTTGAAACAGCGGATCTATAACATACCATGCCAGCCTAGAGCGGTTAAACCCGTAGCTCAAATCATTTATCAAATCAGCTTCCAAAAATTCATCCTGCCCACGAGGAGTACTGGCAAGAACCCAAAGGTGATGGGTTTTCATACTAATTGATGTCTTTGTCCCTTCAAAATCGTCTATATATACAGCCCCTTCCGAAGATATCGCTTTCGAATGGGAGGGGAAAAGCTTTGCCCACTCTGCACTTATGGCCACATTTGATTCAGCTTTTGTCGAAATAAGCGGGATAGCGTCTATTACACTTGTGATAAACTTTGACTCAGTAGCGTATGATGCGTTAAACCCAAGCATTGTATTGGATATCGGGTCCTCACTGAAGTTGACCTTTTGTGTAAGCGGTTTCTCATGAAGGTACATCAATGTTGTACCAATATTCAACTCATCACTCACATCATAATTCATGTGAGTCCCCAAAAGGGTTTTCCTCTGCATACTAAATAGATCCTCACTTTCTGTCGATATCGATATAGGCGTGCCTGACTCAAGTAGTCCCTGGTTGATAATCCTCACTCTTCCCAGTGTGTAGTCCACAACATAATCGATGTTTTCAACCAGCTCTGTACCGCCTGCCATTACTCTTACCGAACCTCTCGCTACATTCAGGGTATTTAAGGGTATCTCAGCACTTGACTCCCCCTTATAGCTGCCTCTCAGGCTATACTTATTTTTCTCTGCATCCTGCTCTGCAGCAGTCTTGGTGTTATTATACAAGCTGGAAAAAACATACTTGTCAATTGCCTCCTGATCTCCATTCATCTGTCTCTCCAGATTTGACCCAAAAGGCTCAACTACCGGAAATATAACTCTTCCAGTTGAGGAGTTAACAGTGATCCCTTCCACATAATCGAAAATACCGTCAGGATAAGGATCATTTTGTGAATTTAGCCTGTCAAGATTCATAGCCTGAAGCAGTATTTTCTCTTTCAGAGGACCATCGGGAATATAATTTAAATGCCCACCGGTCTCGTCATTTTTATACGCAATATCAAGTATAAAATCTGACTTCGATAGCTGGTACGCCCCCAAACTATAAATATTCTTCATCATCAATCGCCAGTTTTTAAGACTGGGATTTAGAGCTGTGCCCTTCAACAATTTTAATACCAGTACCTGGGGAGCATCAATTCCATCATTTGAAAACTCTCCAACCTGAAAAACCTGCCCATTGGCCGTATACTCAATTGCAACTGCTATAACTTCGTCTGAGCGCAAAGATGATGACAGAGATATATAGCCAAGCGCCTCATTAACTGTATACTCAGAAGAAGTGAGCCTCCTCGCATTCTCTATCTTCTCATAATCCTGTCCGGCAACAAAGCCTTGCTGTGCCAATGGGCCCAGAACCTCTGTCACACGTGATATATCGCGAACATCGGCATAAGTCGATGTTATCTCCTTGTATATTCCGTTTATCCCATTATGAGGGTATATATTATACGGATATGAAAGCCCTGGAGTATCGCCAAACTCTGGAATAGATGTGGTTTGCCTATTATCCCCCTTCTCCCCCAAATCAATAAGTGCCAGTATATTTCTTGACTCTTTAAAACTGTTAGAGCGATTGGTTACCCACACCTCTACCCTGTTTATTCTTATTTGTGAATTTATAACCGGCAGATTTGCGAGGGCGTTATCATAACTCTCATAAAAGTGGTGCGCAAAAAAGAAATGACGGCTCTCGTCATAGTCTATTGCACTTATATCATAATCTGATTTTTGAGCACCTCCCTCTGTTTCTATAACTGTTGTTTCCCCTTTTTGCTGAGAAAAGACAGTTGAAACAGCCAAACGGCCAAATTGCATATCGGTCCTTACCCCAAATAAATTTGTACCTCCCGATATTAACGACCCGGCTAATGGTAAAGATATATTCCCGGCTTCAACTCTCCTTATAATCTGATCTTCATCTCCGGTATATTCAAGCTTTATCCTATTTTCGAAGTCGAATGTTGCTTCCGTATCATAGCTTATTCCTACAGAGAGCTTCTCCCCCACTTTACCCTCAACATTCATATTCACCTTCGCATCAAAGTCGGGAGTAGTAATACTTCTCATTCTCTCAGGGATAACCGGATTGTCTATATTGATAGTCTTCGCTCCAAGGCTTAATTCCACAAAACCCTGTGGAATTACGCTCACTACGTTAGACCCAAAAATAGAATAAAAAGCCTCCCCCTCTAACCGAAGTTCGGGAATCAGATTTGCAATAGGATTATACTGAGATTGTTGTTCAAATGACTCACGCGAAATACGCTTTCTCCAATACTTATTAAGCGACTCTTCAAAGCTTTGCTTCAGATACTCTTCCTGGCTCAATATAGCGGGCAGCCTGTAGTTGATACTTCCCACCCTGCTTTGGATAGTGTACTCTTTTCTTTCAGGATCGTAGAGTACCTCTTCCGTTATATTTTCAGGATCTTTTAGAAAAAGAGAAGAGGTGTCTTGTTGCTCAACACCACTAAACACGCCCTTGCTTTTGAGTGGATAGGGCATATTGTCTGTAGTATCAGCCGCAGCCCACACTTCACTCATAGAAAGTATTCGAGCAAAATCACTCTCTACTGTAACTTCCGCACCAAGCAACGTATCTCTCCCCACAAAAATCAATAATAAATATGCGATAAGCACAGGAAAAATCGGCGTATAGCTCCATTTTTTACCCAAAAGCCCGAACAATTTAGTTTTCTCCTTTGATTTTTATGTAGCTAAAATATATAATCAAAGGCTTTTAAGAGCCATCTTAACAAGCTGCTCAACCGATAGCTCCGGTTTTTCCAATAGAATTTTATCAAGAGCCTTCACCGTGGCTCGCTTGTTGAAACCCAGTATCTCTAAAGCAGATAACGCTTCATCTCTTATTGTATTGCCTGAAAATGCTAAAACCTGCCCTGAAGTCGCACCCTCTCCCACTTTGTCTTTTAGGTCTATAATAACCCGTTGTGCCGTTTTTACTCCTATACCTTTTATGCTTTTCAGTATAGACACATTTTCCGATGCAATTGCATTGCAAAGCTCTTCCACAGGAAGCGATGATAACATCATAATGGCAGTGTGCGCACTAATCCCACTTACAGATATCAAGTGGCGAAAAAGCGCTCTCTCTTCATTATCATGAAAGCCGTAAAGAAGGTGGGCATCATCTCTTACAATCTGGTGAACATATATCATCAGGTTTTTCTTCCCACTTAAACGGGAATATGTAGATAGAGATATATTGATGAGATAGCCCACCCCTCCTACTTCAAGAACTACAGAAGCAGGATTTAGCTCAACTATATTCCCTCTTATATATTCATACATCACAAAAGCCTTTATTTATTATCTTTTTCAACATCAGCTTTTTTTAAAGGACGTGCCGAATAATCTTCATACCGCATTCTATTATTAAAAATATCTATTGCGGAATAAAGCGCGCTACGAAATGAAGCTTCAGAAGACTCCCCTTTACCTGCTATATCATATGCCGTTCCATGCCCCGGAGAGGTCCTTATAATAGGGAGCCCGGCAATGTAATTCACACCCAAATCAAAAGCATTCATCTTGAAAGGGATAAGCCCCTGATCGTGATACATTGCAAGCACTGCATCAAACTTTTTATAGTTTTCTGAGCCAAAAAAACCATCCGCAGGATATGGCCCCATAGCAATAATCCCTTTTTCTGATGCCTGCGCTATTGAGGGCTTTATTATCTCCTCCTCTTCGCTTCCCAAAATTCCCTTTTCTCCAGCATGAGGGTTAAGTGCAAGTACTGCTATTCTGGGCTTGTGAATTGAAAAATCTTCCAGTAGCGTCTTATGCAAAGTTTCAATTTTAGAAAGCACCCTTTTCTGCGATACCTGTTCTGCAACCTCTTTTAGCGGAATATGCCCGGTTACAACTCCCACCTTAATCTGTTCGTGCATCATCAGTGTCAAAAAGTTCTCTCCACCAAACTCATGTGCAAAATACTCAGTATGCCCAGAGAAAGAGAACCTGTCTGACTGTATGCAATGTTTATTTATGGGGGCGGTAACCAACACATCTATATCTCCATTCTTTATCCATTTTACAGCCTCTTCTAAAGCCATATAGGCAGCCTCTCCTGACATGGAGGTTGGTTTGCCCAGCTCTACTCTAACATTCTCATCAACACAGCCTACAATATTGCACTTTCTGGGATTCACTTCCCGGACCGATGTTATATGGTTAAAACTAATATTGTTAATATTCAATGTCTTTCGATGGTATGCAGCTACTTTAGGAGATCCATATATTATCGGAGTACATAGATCCAATATTCTGCTGTCTAGCAATGTTTTAATAATAACTTCATATCCTATACCGTTAATGTCTCCATGCGTAATACCTACCCTTATTTTATTTGACTTCATCTGGTTATTAATTTAATCCTCAATCTTCAATCGTCAGACGGGACTGTATTATATAAAATATTTATTATCCATATTGTATCCAAAAACCTTTGCTAATGAATACAGCTAATATTAAAATATTTATGAATAGTTATCTTAATCGTGACTGTATAGCTTTATTGAATTTGTGTATAATCCACTCTAGTATGAACTCTTTAACTACCCCGTAATTAGTATCGTGACAAAAAGCGATCTATATCAGACTTGTATACTTCCCCGGTAAGCACCCTTAAGTCTGTCAAAAGGAACTTCCGATCTTACGCTTTCAAATTTATACTTTTATTCGATATGCAGGCACTATTTTCCATGCATAATGACTTTGTCCATTCTAATAAGAGAAGGAATTTAAGATAAGAATTTAACACCCTAATTATTGTATTTTTTGAAAAATTCAACAAGCAGCCTCACTCCTGCTCCTGTTCCTCCTCTACCCCTATAGCTATCCTCCCGGCTCAGGAAGGATGGTGCGGCAATATCAAGGTGCACCCACGGGTAATCTGTAAAGTTTTCAAGAAACTTACCAGCAGTAATTGCTCCAGCCTCTTTACCTCCTATGTTTTTCAGATCTGCTATATCTGATTTCAGCTCATCGCCATAATCATCCCAGAAAGGGAAGCGTGCAATGCGCTCACAAGCTATCTCTCCTGCATCCTCCATATCCTGCATTGTCTTATCACTGGCATTTCCCATAGCAACAATACCATATTTCCCTACTGCCATGGCTGCTGAGCCTGTCAGGGTGGCTACATCTATAACCAACTCCGGGTCATATTTTTTTGCATAGCTTAGGGCATCGGCCAACAGTAGTCTTCCTTCAGCATCGGTGTTTAGCACCTCTACTGTCTTTCCATCATGCATTGTAATAATATCCCCTGGTGCATATGCATTCCCAGCAGGCCGGTTGTCAGTAGCAGGAACAAGGGCAATTACGTGTAAACGCATACCGGTAGCTGCTGCTGCATATAATGCTCCTGCGACAGTTGCTCCACCTGCCATATCCGATTTCATATGGTCCATTGAATCGGGAGTAGGCTTCAGACTCAACCCTCCCGTATCATAAACAATCCCTTTGCCAACAAGGATCAATGGCTTCTCATTAATTGGGTTTTGAGGCTTCCACTCCAGAATCGAAAAAGTCGGGGGATCTACGCTACCTCTATTAACAGCAAGAAGTCCTCCCATTTTTAATCGTGATATCTTCTCTTTCCCAAATACCTGAACTGAGAACCCAGCCTCCTCCCCCATCTCTGCAAAACGATCAGAAAGTTCTTTGGCATTAAGATGGGATAGTGGCTCGTTCACTAGATTACGAGCATGGTAAACAGCTCTTGCAGTATGCTGCAAAGCGTTAACATCAAGCTTGTCTGCTACTCCCTCTAATAAAATAATTTTCCTGAGTTTCGTAGCTTTTTCCTCTTTGTCAGACCGATATTTAAGGAACTGATAACTCCCAAGCATAAGCCCCTCCACCAGAGGCTCTGCACCAGACGAATCGCCTGCTATTCCTATATCCGGGAGCTTTTCATCTCTCAACAGTCCGGCAATATCACTGCCGTGCTTGCGAAGTGCTTCATTTCGCGCGTGCACGTCTCCCCTTTTTGCCTCTTCGAATATATATATATCCCATTTTCCATAGTTATTAACTTTTACTATAGGTTTATCCTCTTTTATCAGCTTGTTGAAAATGTAGCCCTTTGCCTCCTCATCAATTGTAAAATCACTGAGATGATCCTTATCTTTTAGTATATGCACTATGCTATTACCGTGATAGTGCTTCTCTTTTAATATCTGTATGTCCATAGCTTTATTATTTAATTTTATATTTTAGTCGCTTACTCTCTTTAAGTTAATATCAGGCATAGTTTGTAGTCCTCTGCCTGCTCCAAAATTACTACCTTTATCTCAAATTATTCAGATAATTATGAAGTTTGAAACATTATATGATAAGGCACTTAGTTTTAAGCCTCTATCCGTTGAAGAGGGGCTTTTTTTATATAAATATTCACCCGCCTCGGAGCTAAACTTCATAGCCAATGAGTTGCGAAAAAAGAAAAACCCTGGAAATACTGTAACCTGGATCATTGACAGGAATATAAATATCACAAATGTATGTATTGCGGGATGTAAGTTTTGTAATTTTCACAGGAACCCAGGCTCTAATGACGCTTTTACTACCGATATTAAGAGCTATGTGTCAAAGATAGAGGAGATGCAAAAGCTAGGAGGGAGACAGATATTACTACAGGGGGGACTACATCCTGAGTATAATCTATCATTTTATTGTGATCTTTTCAGTAAGCTGAAAGGGCATTTCCCCGATATAGCACTTCACGCCCTTAGTCCTCCTGAAATAGTCCATATTGCCAAAAAAGAGCATAAAAATTACAAAGAGGTGCTTGAGCTGCTTATAGAGTCCGGGCTTGACAGTTTACCAGGAGCGGGAGCAGAGATTTTGTGCGACAGAGTGAGGAGACGCATATCTCCAGGAAAAGCAACAGTTGATGAGTGGCTGGGGGTGATGAAAGAGGCTCACAGATTAAATATGATAACGTCTGCCACAATGATGTTTGGACATATAGAGTCGCACAGGGAGCGCTTAGAGCATCTTGCACTTATTAGAGGGTTGCAGGATGAGCGCCCTCCCGGTTCAACGGGTTTTACCGCATTTATCCCCTGGCCTGTTATACTTTCTGGCACAAAACTCGGAAAGGAGAGAGAGATAAGGCCGGTACTTCCGGCTGAGTACATCCGAGCTATTGCTATAAGCAGGATAATGCTGAATAATATAAATAATATACAGGCGTCGTGGCTGACTATGGGAAAAGAGGTGGCGCAGTTGTCTCTATATGCCGGAGCAAACGACATGGGGTCAGTAATGATTGAAGAGAACGTGGTAGCTTCGGCAGGAGCTTCGCATAAGATGGGTGTCGCAGAAATACAAAAAGCAATTGTTGATGCCGGCTTTTCCCCACAGTTACGTAATCAGGCATATGAGTCTGTGGTGGGCTAGGGAGGGATTTTTTGCAAGATGAAGCTGGGTAAGGGTGAAGAAAAATTCGATGAGAAACCGCAGCTTCCTGATGTAAGTGAAGATTTTCGCCAAAGCAGTAATAAAAATTATGATTATGTAAAAGTCTTCAGTATTTTTTATATCAGATTCCTTCGGGGTGCATTTCGTTTGCTTCGAGGTATCAGATGGAGAGGCTTCTGAGAAAAATTGCACATGAGAAAAATCAACAATACCTTTGAGATGTAGGAATACAATTGCTTTCGACCCCATAGCTCATTAAACGATCAAACGTCAAGTGATGTTTATAAAAAGGAAGCTCAGATGTCCGATTTTTCTATTTTAGAGTGTGTCGGTTAAGGGGGAGGGGATCACTTCTCAAGCTAGTTGATATTTTTTAGACTACAAGAGTAAAGTACAATTAAAGAAGAGAGGATAATAAGATCCCTGAGCTTTAACATATTCCCTTAGGCTTTTATATATTATGCTACAATTTAATTCCATTATTGATTTATTAAAAGCCCTTGCAACAAAAAGCCCTTGCAATTCATAAATCACAAAGGCTTTCTTTTTCTAGGTAGTAGCGGGGACAGGACTTGAACCTGCGACCTCCGGGTTATGAGCCCGACGAGCTACCAACTGCTCTACCCCGCAATATATTATCAAGTAAAGCAAATAGTCACTTAGTATTTGCTCTTCATTTTTAGCAAGTGTGTCAAGCGAGGCAAATATAAAGCTGAAATACCGATAAAACAAATCTTTCATAGAAAAACAGTCTTAGCAAGCTCGGGAGCATATGCCTTAATGCTATCTTTACTACGCCACTTAGCCTCTAAAGTTTTCATAATCAGCTCCCTAAGTTGCTTTAATTGCGGAACAGTAATGCCATTGGCCATATTGAAATCATATTTTTCGAGATTGTGATCTTTGGGTAACCAGGCCAGTTTCATTCTTCGATCAAGGTCGGTCTTCTGACGATGTAGCACTTCCCGATGAATAAGGTTCAACATAAATTCGGTATATGATGGTTTATCAATTTGTGCTTTATGAATGATTTCTTCAGGAGTATTTCTGGTTTGGGTTAACTTTAAAATGTCAGCATACCGCTTAATTTTGTTCAATTTGTTTCATTTTAAATCATTTTTTCGTAAAAGTTTATATTGCTTGTTTTAGGTTGTATATCATTGTAATTGAAATTATTATCCAGGGTTTGTATATCTACCGCACTGCGTTCTTTGCTAATGAAATATTCCTTTTGGTAATGGGCTAGGGTTTCTATAAAACGGTATGCATTCAAAACGTTGTTTCCCAAACAAAAATCAATTGCTTGGTTTATACACTGTTCATTAGCCTTCTTAACGGGTTCTACCATAACTCGGATATTGTCGTGGTAATACCTGAGCTTATCCTTTTCAAGCCTGCTAAGGTACATTGTCGCTTTGTGTGTACTGCCAAGCTCATGAAGTAGGATTTCATGCATTTTTCTGAGTGTTTTTGACTTAGTTCTACGATGATCAGTATTTCTTACATAAACACCTTTCCCTGTTGGTACTTTGTGTTTTGTCAACAGTTCATTTTCAAGAGTAAATACCGATAGCACATTATCTCTGTCAGCAAGTAAAACAGTTGTCTCAAGGCCTTGATATGTACCAATGGGCAAGCTGTAAAAATTACCACGATAAGCGATGGTATTATCTTTTCTAACTTTATATTTTGGAAGCTGCACCAGTGGTTTTTCCGGTGTGTCCGAGTAAGGCTGTAAGTGTTGTTTTTCAATTGACCATTCCTGCTTGGGGATTTTCCTTGTTGCACTATGAACCTTTGCATTGCCGGTACGTTCGAGCCAGGCCAAACAATCAGTTTACAGTGCATTAATGCTTATAAAAGTGCGGCCTTTAAAAAAATTATGCTTTACAAATTTAACCACATTTTCAACCTTGCCTTTGGACTCAGGATCTGCTTTCTTACAAAAAACTGTTTCAAATGGGTATTGCTGACTAAAACGAGAAAAACCCTCTGTCAACAGTACTTCACCAAGGTTTTCATCATTTACAAACACCCTCTCTTGATCATAGATTATTTGGCATGGTATTCCACCAAAATATTCAAAAGCAAGCTCGTGTGCATAAATGGCAGTCTGAGTAGTAAAAGGAAAGTGCTGACAATAAACATATTTATACCTGGAACGAGATAATACAATAGCAAAAAAATAATTTTTTTTCCGTTTACTACCACCTATACCCTGCATATGACATTCGCCAAAGGTCTACCTGAGCTTCTGAACCATATTCAACTTCAGGCAGCATCTGATATTGACGACCTGTATACTATTTGTGTTTCTGAAGATCATGTTGTTCGCGTATGCTTTTTACGAAATTATATACTGTTTTACTATCAACTTGGGGCAAGTCATTGAAGTTTTCTTTTAAACGATCTTCGACTTGAGCAGCAGATAAATAAGGAGTCTTTTCTAATAAATCTTTTACATAATTATAATAGGATGACAACTTTCTAGGCAAGCGCCTAGGTTGATTTATCCACTCTGTGAATTTTTCTTCATCCATCTGTAGATATTTTCGTACTGTTCCTCTATCAATACCTAATTCACGACTGATTTGACTTTTATTAAGTCCTGTATTCCATAATTCTTTAACTTTGTAACACATAAAAACTTTTTTGTTTTTATTCATAGCCTTTGTTTTTTAGATTTTGCAACCTAAAAATGAAGGCTAACATCTGGTGATGTTTAGTTGCGAAAAATTGATGGTACAAATTTCCTATTTACATATCTGTTTTGAGTGATAAATTGACAGGCCTGGAACCCGCAGTCCTTTACTAAGGTCATACACTCAGCATTGAGACACTGACCTCCTCCCCAGATTTGGCTATACACAAATCGGGCTTATAAAATGAAGGAAATAAATGGCATGACAAAAGTTTGGATTATAAGCATATCACTTTTAGCAGCTTTTACTGTTTTGATAGCATTGGTTTCACTGAGTCATTATAAAAGATATAACAGAGAGAAGATGTGGAAGTTACTGGGATTTAAAGTTGGTTTTTGGCAGGGAGTTGTTTTAGTGAGTATGGCATTGACCATATCGATTCTTCTCTTATTAAAATGGACTAGGTTGTTGACTTTTTAAAATAGTCAGTGCCCTACAGTGACTCTAAAGTGTAGGCTTAATTAAGCAAGCTATCCCTGTTCTTCATAGCCGGACCGATGGAGATATTAAGGCAAAAGCCTCAGTATTGTTAGCATGCTTCCCCAAATGCAAGTCAGACTCCCTACCAATTGGCAACAGACTTATTAAAGATATCGCTAATGATCTGCTCTATTATAACCTCAACGGCCTCGTTTTCTACTTCTGAAAAACTTCTTGAACTATCGTAATCATAATAAGCAGAAAAAGATGTGTTGAAGTTCTGATCATGATCAGTATTATTAACAAACTCCACCCTCACTGTAATTGTGAACCTGTTCGCAGAAGCAAAGTCCATTCCATCACCGCTTTGCTGAATAGAAAGAGGTTTGGTTTCGTAGCCGGTAATTTCTCCTGAGAACTCAAGATCCCCTTTATCCCTATCAAACGAAAGAGTTGTTTCATTAACAAACTTATCTTTCATCCCCTCTGTAAACTCCTGGCTCAATAGTGGGTTTATTAACCTGGCACGGTTGGGGAAGTACTCTATATACACAGTCTTTACGTTAGGAGATATTGACGCTCCGGAAAAAGTGTAGGAAATTTTACAAGCTGCCATCATTGTCAAAATGGCTATGCTAAATATAACTACACGAATATTTTGAACTATTTTATACATCCACAATAAATTGTTAATTACCACTTTCTGGTAGTGAAGTTTTTCAGGATTGTAATTTTAACCAATATCATACTCTTTTATCTTTCGGTAGAGGGTTCTTTCCGATATCCCCAATTCATTTGCAGCCATTTTACGTTTGCCATTATGCTTACTGAGCGCTTTTTTTATAAGCTCCACCTCTTTAGCCTCCAATAAAAGCGACTCTTCAACAAACTCTTCTGTGTCCTGAATATTTTCCTGTTCATCTTTCATCTTTACAGGAGGAACAGCGTAATCAGAAGGAGATGTTTTAAAATCCCCATCATCCGTTTGATACAGCTTTTTTATTATTTGCGCCTTCTCTTCATGGGTGGAAGCGGAATGCCCCTCTTCTATGATATCATGTACTAGCTTTTTTAGGTCACTCATATCCTTTTTCATGTCAAAAAGGATCTTGTATAATATTTCCCTCTCGCTATCAAACATCTTCCCCTCAGCCGACTTTTGATATATCGCCGGAAAAGATTTGACAGACTCTGACGGAAGGTAGTTTTGCAATATATCGTAGCTTATTTTTCGCTCTTTCTCTATGATGGATATCTGTTCTGTAATATTTTTCAATTGACGAACATTTCCCGGCCAGCGAAAGCTTATTAACGCCTGCTTGGCCCCCTCATCAAGCTCTATGGGAGGCATTTTATAGCGCTCTGCAAAGTCGCCTGCAAACTTTCTGAACAGCAGCAAAACATCATTACCTCTTTCCCGCAACGGCTGTATAATGATTGGTACAGTATTAAGCCTATAATACAGATCTTCTCTAAACCTGCCTTCTTTCACTGCACTAGAGAGATCAATATTTGTTGCAGTTACCACTCTAACATTTGTCTTTTGTACCTTCGATGATCCAACTCTTATAAACTCCCCAGCTTCAAGGACCCTCAGCAGCCTGACCTGAGTGGAGAGGGGGAGCTCTCCAATCTCATCAAGAAATATTGTTCCTTCATTTGCTACTTCAAAGTACCCTTTACGGTCGGAAAGAGCACCGGTAAAAGCGCCTTTTTCATGCCCAAAAAGCTCCGAATCAATAGTCCCTTCAGGTATAGCACCACAATTTACAGCAATATACTTACCATGCTTCCTGTGAGAAAAGCTATGAATAATTTTTGGAAAAACTTCTTTCCCCGATCCGCTCTCTCCACCAATAAGTACAGACAAGTCAGTAGAAGCAACCTGAACAGCAACTTCTATAGCACGGGTTAACCCCGGTGCATTACCAATAATTCCAAACCGCTGCTTTACCTCCTGAGTACTCATCTTTTTCTTAAATATTTTGAAAAGACAAATTTACAATTAATCCTCAAATAAATTGACAGTTTAACGATATCCATGGCCTCATGGGATTAATACAAGCATTTTTACTAAAATGCTGAAATTCTTAAGCCCCTTTATTTATTTTTGGTGTGAAAGTGCCGTATATTTCTTATTTTAGGATGACGCTATTGCAAATATTTTACCAATAAACATCCGCTATGAGTGAACCTGCTTTTGTAAAGAATGATCCTTTTTTAAAATTTTATACCCAGTTTTTTACTACCTGGTCAGATAGCCTGAAGGCTAAAGAGACTGAGCTTACCGGCGGAGATACTCTGGCAGATTTTGCTCTGGGGCATCACTTTTTTGGACTGTTTAAGGAAAAGGACAGATGGGTCATAAGAGAGTGGATACCTGATGTTACATCTGTGTATCTTATAGGCTCTTTCAACAATTGGGAAGAGAGGGAGGAGTTTCTTTTTAGGTCTATTGGCAATGGAAACTGGGAGCTTGAGTTACCTCTCAAAACAATATCTCACGGTAGCCTGTATTCGCTTTCAATACACTGGA
>JAQGDQ010000384.1:183792-223252 GCA_030141605.1 Tubiluchus corallicola
AAAGTTATGATTGTATACTATAGATTGATTATCAGTTAGTTATAATACATTTATATACTTTTCCTCCCACCTTCCCCCCCCCATATCAATTTTTTTCATATCTTTGATTATTCGGAATTTTAATCAAAAATGGAACGAGATATTTCCCCAGATAAAATCAAAATAATGAACTCCTATGGTTGGAGTTTAGAGACTGAAAATAGTTTCTTTCAGTTTGCTGATGAGATAATAGGGGAAGATTACAAGGGTAAGTTTTTCATTAAAAAAAATACCTCGAATGGAAAGTATTCTTGGAATTACAACTTCTCCTCCACGAAAATAAAACCGAGAAAAAAATACCTATGTAGTTGTGATGTTCAAATAAAGGATGGGGAGAGTTCTTTCCAACACGCTACAAAGGTTTTTCTTCAAAAAATAAATCATCAGTTTTCCAATAAGAATGTAATCGAACCAAACCTATCTAAATACATCGATGAGTATTTAGCGGTTTGTATCAAGGATGGTGGAATTGAGTTCGTTGAAAAGGGAAAAGGAAAGAAGAAATATCAGGCTGTCACTTATAACGGTTTAGGTAATAATCTGAAGAACTTTTCTACAATGAAAAGAAGATTAAGGGTTCTCGGTGAATTTAAATCTTTCTGTGAAGAGAAAAAGATTAAAACTATTGATGTTTCAAAGGGTGAAGATTTCAGAGAAAAATTCAAAGAATACTTCTACTCATTAAAAAACAGAAACAAAAAAACAAGAGATGGAAGTATAGTAGGTGATAAACAACTTACAAGAGCTACCATAAAACTTCACCTCCAATCGGTTAGAATGTTTTTAAACTGGTTAACCAAACCCAAAAGTGAAAACGGTAGGGGTTTAATTAAAGAACACACAATCACACCTGAGTATCAGAACTTCCTCTTGGATGAAGGATTTGGAACTCATAATTCTAAACAACAAAAAATCTACGATGATTTCTCACCATCCAATTACAAACAATCTGTGAAAGATTGTCAAATATACATTAGAGAGGTTTGGAATCTATATTGTAAATACGAGGGAGATAGAGAGAGAATACGAGAAGAAAGATTATCCTACAATGAAAAATTAAAAGATGGTACTCTAAGTGGTAGGAAACATAAAAACCAACCAAAGGAACTCATCGTAATGGGTGATGTGGTGTTTTTTGTTTCATTTCTTCAGTTGATGTATGGAACTCGAATTACAGAAATATTACAAGCGTATCGAAATAGAGAAGGTTGGGAAAAACATAGAATTAAAACACAAGTATCTTCATATTTCAGAAGAGTTGAAGGTAAAGAAGGGGAGTTAGATTATTATTATTTGGAGATTGTAAACTCTAAGAAAAAGGATAGAACCATTCCTATCGTAGATGGAATATACTCATGGTCTGAACCTCCCAAAGGAATACCATTTAAGTATCATGAAAAACACACATTAGTTCTTGAAGAAGGAGAAAATCCTTTACCATACCCAGTATGGGAAACGAATATTATGGATGTGATATTTGAATTATTTCACCCTAAAGACCATGTAAAAACATTCCCTTCACCAAATATGAACGAGAAACCTGATAAGGGATATTCGAACAATTATTATTTAAATCTTTTTAAAGAAAGATTGGCTGAAGGAGAATACAATTGGAAAGAAAGAGGAATTACATCAACTCACCACCTTCGTTCTTATTTTGTGAGTTATATGTTTTTACAAGATGTAAGAATCGAAGATGTGATAGAAATTACCGGACATTCTTATCAAACAGCGATGAATTACTATCGTAGAATCAATACAGAAATGATGAAGGAAACTCTTCAACATAGAGATTTAAGAAATATTCTTAGAAAGAATAAAGTATAAAAAGACACTGTTTCACAAAGTGTGTAAACTAAAAAAATACAGCACTATCTCATAAACTGTGTAAATAGAAAATGCCGAGGGTTGCAACCCTCGGCATTTTTTTGTTTAATTTTAAAACTTTAGACAGTAATGAAAAAAGAAGATTTATTAAATGATGATTTCCTTGAACAGTTTAATTCAGGGGAAGAGCTCAATGGTTTTTTACAAGAGCTCCAAAAACGAGGCATTGAAAAGATGCTTGAAGGAGAACTCGATGGTCATTTAGGCTATGATAAGAATCAAAAATCGGATAATCAGAATGCCCGCAATGGCTATTCAGAGAAGAGAGTCCGAACCACTCTGGGAGAATCCAACATTCAGGTTCCCCGAGACCGTGATGCTTCGTTTAATCCGATGATTGTACCCAAAGGAGGGAACATGGTCGATGGCTTAGAGAATATCATTGTTTCGTTTTATGCTAAAGGAATGAGTAATAGCGATATTGAAGAGCAAATTCGGGAGCTATACGGTTTTGAAGTTTCTACATCCACCATATCAAGGATTACCGATTCAGTCACCAACGACATTGTAGCGTGGCAGAACCGACCTCTGGAAATTGTATACCTAATTGTTTGGATGGATGGCATTGTATTTAAAGTGCGGGAGAACTCTAAGGTCGTCAACAAAACCGTTTACATTGCCGTAGGACTTCGCAGAGATGGGAAAAAAGAGGTTCTTGGCTTATGGTTGGGCAAGAGTGAGTCCGCTGCCTTTTGGATGAACGTACTTACCGATATGAAAGCCCGTGGAGTTAACGATATTCTGATTACGGCAACAGATAACTTGAATGGTTTTACAGATACTATCCGAACTGTTTTCCCTGAATCTAAAACACAAATATGTGTTGTTCATCAAATCCGTAACGCAAGCAGATACGTGGTTTGGAAAGATAAAAAGGCATTTACAAAAGATATGAAGCAAATCTATAATGCCCCTACAAAAGAGGCTGCAAAAGCAGCTTTAGAAGATTTTGCAGCAGCTTGGGAGGATAAATACTCTTACGCAATTAAAAGCTGGCGAGACAACTGGGAAGATCTAACAGTATTCTTTGAGTTTCCGCTGGAAATCAGAAAGATAATTTATACAACCAACCTGATTGAGAATCTCAACGGAAAAATCAGAAAATACACAAAAAACAAACTTTCATTCCCGTCAGACCAGGCTGTAATGAAATCTGTATTTTTGGCAACCAGAGAAGCAACTAAAAAATGGTCAATGCCAATCAGAAACTGGGGCATTGTCTTGAATCAGTTCTTAGTTATATTTGAAAAAAGGGTCCAGCTATAAATAGCCAAACCCTCGGTATTTTTTTAGTTTTAACACTTTGTGAAACAGTGTCTTATAAAAAGAAAGGTGAAACTCTCATTTCACCTTTAATTCTACCCATTCGTATAAAGATATATCTTTATATACATCATCTCTCTCCCACTCCTCAACCTTCTGTTTTTCCATTATCTCAATTGAAAGGAGTTTCCTATGTTTCTTTTCTTTTTTATTCATTTTATTTGATTACGGTAATCAGGTAATCACTAAACTAATTGAAGATTTGGTTTTATATATTTTTTAATCTTGGTAATTGTATTCTTATTCAAATCACATAATCTTCCAACCTCACTTCCTTTTAATCCCATTTCAAGATATTCGATTGCCTTAGAATGTTTTTGAAGGAACTTCATTGTAGTTTCCTTACCTCTCTTCTTTCTGTTTTTGTATTTACCCATCATCTGTGCCACTCGGATTCCTTCCATTTGTCTTTGAGATATAAGTGATTTCTCAAAAGATGACATGGTCGATAATATGTTCAAGAGTAGTTCAGAGAAGTAATCTTTTTCACCATTATCATTAAGATTTTGGAAGTTGGGATTTCTACAAACAACTCGGATTCCCCTTTCAGTTAGTTCTTTCCATACCTGAAGAACAGATAAAGTATCACGACCCAATCGGTCAATTGAGTGAACCTCTAAATGAGTTAAAACACCTTCATCAATCCACTTTCTTAGTTTTCCTCCGTTCTTTCTTTCAAACAGCGGTGTAAGTCCTGATTCTTTATCTATTAGGATTTCATCAAATCCTTCAAGATTTTGAATTTGTCTTGATTCGTTTTGTTCTATTGTTGAAACACGAGAGTAAAACACCTTCATATTGTTCCTATTTTTGATGTGTTAAACATTATATGTCTAATTTAGGAAAAAACAACCAATTATCCAACTATTTTGAGTAAAAATCCTATTTTTTAAATCCTATTCTCAACTACACATCTTTAATAGGAAAAAATCTACCACCATCTCTGTAAAAACCCTTGATTTTATTGGTGTTTTCAGGGTTTTTTCGTATATTAGTATTGGTGGAGAATACCCCTATGTTTCTCGGAACTCAGGGGTTTGAATTTCTGAAAACCTGAATCGGAGGTTTTACTATATCGAGGTAGCAGATTCCCCATATGGATTTTCTACACTAATCCATTCCTCATCAAAAAATACCGGAACAAAAATTTTCACCCATAGGAAAATGATAGGGTAAAGAAAAACCCTCACTACCACCTCGACACAGAATTGTAAAGGGAGAATACTCAAACTCCATATCACCCTATCTACCTAACATCAAAGGAAAGAATATGGGAGATTATTGGAATGAGGATATCGTAAGAACATCGGTAGCAAATCAAAAGTTGGATATTGAAGGAGAACACCCAGCTCCTTTCCCTGAGGAAATTATCACTCTACCCATTCTTCAAACTTCTAAAGAGTTTGAATTGATATTGGACCCTTTTATGGGGAGTGGAACAACAGGAAGAGTCTGTGATAAGTTAGGTAGGAATTTTGTGGGGTATGATTTGGAGAAGTTTATTTAAAGAACTTATAGTATTTATGTGTTCCTAATTCTAACATTGGAAAATCTCCTTTTGAATTTCCAAAAACATGAATCTCATCAAATTCTTTTAGATTATATTTTTCTTTAATTCTTCTAACCTTTTCTTTTCCATTACAATTAGGAGTTGAAAACCTCCCTGTTAATTTTCCATCTATAGTTTCTAACTCTGTTGAAATTAAATCAAAACCCATTTCATCACACCATGGTTTTAGATAATTGGAGATACTAGCTGAAACAATTACTGTCTTAGAATCTTTATTTATTTTTTTGTTAAAATCTTTAAATGATTCTTTGATTGATTTTTTAAGTTTTAGATTAAAAAAATCTAAACTCAAAAGGTTAAAATCATCTAACTTGAATTCATTAAAATTTAAATAAAACATTTCTTTTAAATCACTCCTCGAATAAAAAGGGAATAGAAATAAAACGGATAACCAAAATTTTAAAAATTGAAATATTCCTAATGAAAAAAAAGAGAATTTAATTAATGAATCCCCATTTGTAATTGTTCCATCAAAATCAATTAAATAAATCAGATTTTTCTTCATTGTAAGTGTATGTTAAATAAAAAATGACAGGAGTTATAATAACCCAAGGTCTTATTAATCTACTAGACAGAAATAATCCAGAGATAATAACAAATACTATAAAGAAAATCCATGGAAGATTTTGTTTAAAAAACCTACCATTTATGTAATGTTTTTTTGAAAAAAGTAAGTAGAACGGAGATAAAATAAATAAAATTCTAAGTATGGTAACAATAGTACTACGTAAACTACCGAATTTACCATTTATGTAATGAAGATTAAATTCCCCTTCACTTAATTTCCATCCATAATTTACTGATAAGGGGTCATCTTTGAACCAAACTCTAAAAAGTATAAAAATTACTGGTGGAATTAATGAACATAAAAAATAAAATGAAGAACGATTCTTAATAAACGTAAAAAATAGAGGTATTGACAACAACACAAAAACTTCTTTTATGAACATTGCAAATATGAGTAGAAGAGGGAGGGTTCGTGTGTTTTTCAAATTTATAAGTATTAAAATCATTATAAAGACTGAAGGAATTTCAATCATTAGATTTGGAAGAGTTTTAAGAATCCCTGGTGATGTTAATATACATAGGGAAATAAGTAGGGGGTAATCTGAATAGTTGTTAAAATAAGAAAAAGTAAACATTAAAATTAAAAGACAAATAATGTAGTTTATAAATATTGATGTGTAAATAATGGGTATATAATTTTTTGAACCAAACCAAAAGTTTGACATGAAACCCACTATTTCTGGATAAAGTACTCTGTATTTGTAAGGAGAAAAACTTGAATCATCCATAGCCATTTTAATATAATTTTCTGTATCACCATAATAAGATGAACCTAAAACAAAAGACATTTCAGATTTTTCGGAAAATTCTGATTCAATATTATTATTAGAATAGTCTAGTAATTTATTATGTTGTGATAAGAATCCTGAATCCGGATCAACAACGGGATATAATAAAATATTAATTAGGATAAGTCCAATCAAAAAAAGTTTTTCGCTTAAAATATTTTTTATTCTTTTCATAATGTCAATTTTTTAAAAATAGTTTCAGGAATCACTTTAATTATCAACATAATAAACTCCCAGAACCACTTAGAATAAATTACATTTTTCTTCTTTGTGATTGAGTTAATAATACTTTTTGAAATATCATCAGGTTTTGTAGTTAGCATCTTTGGTAAGTCTAAATGACCTGTCATTTTAGTTTCAATAAATCCTGGTTTGATTGTAATTACTTTTACACCTGACTTATTTAATCGATTTCTTAATCCACTTAAAAATGAGGAAAAAGCAGATTTAGAACTTCCATATATGTAATTAGAACCTCTCCCTCTATCTCCTGCCACTGAACTCATTCCAACTATTATTCCTTTACCTCTTTCCTCAAAATCATTTGAAATAATATTAAGAATGCTTACAAGACCAGTAAAATTAGTCTGAATTGATATAAGAGATTCTTGAAAATCAATCTGTGAATCCTCTTGTTTGTCAAGATATCCAATACAGGTTATAACAATATCTGGTTTTGTTTTTAGTTTCTTATAAAATGAATCATGTGATTTAAAATCTAAAACATCGAATAACTCAATATCACAATTAATTTCATTTCTTATCTCTAAATCAGATTTGAATGAATCTAGTTGTCCCTCTTTTCTTGATGTTAAGATTAAATTTGAACCAAGTTTACCAAAATCTTTTGCAAGTGACTTTCCAACATCACTATTACCTCCTAATATTAAAACTGTCTTATTTTTAAATTCCAACTCTTTTGGATTGTAATGAGGAAAAAACCTCGTTTAACCTATATTTTTTACGAATTTCTCTAAACTTGTTAATTTGTGGATATCCTTTTTCAAAAACTTCTTTTGATACTCTAACATCTTTCGAAAGGTAAATTCTCCCCTTATGTTTTAAAACAATTTCATCTAATCTATCTAACAGTTCAAATAACCCCTTTTCAATTTTAAAATCGAGAGCTAAACTATACCCTTCAAGAGGAAAAGATAAGTAATTCCTATTTTTCTTTCCGTATAGTTTTAATACTGCAAGAAACGAACCTTTACCAGAGTTTGAAATCTCGTTAAGAATAGATTTTAAACCCTCAAAACTTTCTTGTTTAGGTAAGATAAACTGATATTGAGTGAATCCTTTTTTTCCATAGATTCTATTCCAATTTCTAATTGAATCTAAAGGGAAGAAAAATGAATCAAATTCTACTTTTTGAAATGAAATTTTCTTAAATACTCTATTGTAGTATAAAAAATTGAAAATCTTAACCGTTAGTGTATTAAGTGAAAATGAAGGAAAATTAAATGGAATATTTAATCTTTTTTTAGGGGAGTAATTTAAATCTCCATCGTCATCAAAATCCCCACTCATAATTAAACTTCTACCTATTTTATCTCCCTTAGATAGACAATCAATCCAAGCAACAGAGTAAGGTTCATTTTTAATAGTTTCAAAAACCTCGAATGTCTCTTTAAGATTTTTTGTTTTAATGGTTTTTTGATTGATGTATATGGAGTTAATTTTTTTAAGTTGTAATTCTATTTCCAAAATAAATCCAGTAAGTCCCATCCCTCCACATGTTGAAAAAAACAAATCTTGATTTTCCTCTCTACTACATTTTAAAATTTTTCCTGAAGGTAATAGTAAATTGAACCAGTTGACACACTCTGAAAAACAACCTTCAATATGATGGTTTTTCCCATGAATATCAGAGGCAATTGCACCACCAACAGTAATTAATTTGGTTCCAGGATTAACTTTTAAAAACCATCCATTGGGAATAATTACTTCTATAATTTCACTAAGTAGAACTCCAGATTGAATTTTTAATAAACCTGAATTTTTTTTAAAAGAAAGGAAATGATTCCACTTCTTAAATCCGATAATATTTTCACTTAAACATGAATCACCATAAGACCTTCCATTTCCATATGGTATAGTTTTTCCTCTAAACAAACTAGATTTATTATCAATATCAAAGTCATTATACTTTGAATTATGTTTAGGATAATTTCCCCAACTGTTCATTTCATTCATAATCTATAATTTATATGAATAGATTATAAGGAAGAAAGTTAATCCCCATAGTAATAAGGTTATTTGAAGAAATTTGTCTTTAAAGAAGATTTTTATTGGAGAACCACTTTTGTTTTTAACATATGTAATTTGATTGTATCTAAATACACCTACTAGAACAAACAAAAAAGAAACAATTAAATATTTAGAAGGATACCGTGAAATTACACTTTCAGATGTAATAAATAACAAATAAGAAACTAGTAGAACAGAGGATATTATAGTTATTAACTTATCCATGTAATTTACAGTATATTCTGAAACCACTTTACGGTTTATTTTCTTTTTCAATTCATATTGGTATACATCATCTCTTCTTTTGGTCACGGCAATAAAAAGAGAAAGGAGGAAAACCATTACAATCATCCATTGTGTTAATTCTACATTTCCAATTTCACCTCCGATTAAAATTCTTATGACAAAACCAGTAGCGACAATTATAAAATCTACAATGGGTATTTGTTTTAGTTTTATAGAGTAGAGAAAATTTAATATTATGTATAATATAGTAAGTAAAAAACTATCAAATGAAACATTCCAAATACTTATTAACCCCACTGACAAAAGACAAATCCCTAATATCATTGATTGTTTTACGGAAATTTTTCCTGAAGGAATTGGTCTGTTTCTTTTTTCTGGATGAATTTTGTCAAATTCTATATCAAAAATATCATTGATGATGTATATAAAACTTGTAACCAATGAAAAACCAAGAGTAACATAAAATGTATTTGTGATTTTTATAGGGTTAAAAAATTCCCCAGAGAAAAAAAGGGGTAAAAAAATAAAAAGATTTTTAACCCAGTTATTAAGTCTAAAAAGTTTTACATAAATCACATTTCAAAGGTAAGAAAAGAAATGACATAACTGTAAATCTTCAGCTTAATTCGGACAAATTGGTTTAAAAATTAAGAGAGACATTTCTTAAATTATAACCAATAAAAACGAATAAGATGAAGGCAAAAAAACAGACTACCGAACAAAAGGTAAAAGAGATTAAGAGACACACGAGGAAGAAGTAATCAGCTGAAGAAAAAATCAGGATTGTACTAGAGGGCATGCGTGGCGAATATAGCATTGCCGAGTTATGCCTAAAAGAAGGCATCAACGCGAACCTTTATTACAAGTGGAGTAAAGATTTTATGGAAGCTGGCAAAAAACGCCTTGCAGGTGACATTAAACGGGAAGCTACATCGGGCGAAGTAAACGGTTTAAAGAACGAGAACCACGACCTAAAGCAGCTTTTAGCAGAGTTGAGTTTGGAAGTACGCATGCTTAAAAAAAGCTTAACTGGAACCGTGTAACTTATAAATATATGAGACGAAGCGCCAGTGAAAAGATGGAAATTATCCGTATTGTTCAAGATTCGGAATTCGGAGTTAAGCGCACACTTGAAGAACTTGACATCAGCCGAAGTACCTTTTACGAGTGGTACAAACGCTTCCTTGAGGGAGGATATGATGCACTCAAGCCCAAGCCGGTAAAACGCAAAAAGTTCTGGGACAAGATATCCAACAAAGAACGAGAACTGGTTTTAGACACCGCTTTGTAACGTACAGACTTATCGCCTAGGGAACTAGCCCACCACATCACCGACCATCAAAAGTGGTTTATCAGCGAATCCAGCGTATATCGGATTCTCAAAGAGCAAGTGCTAATCACATCTCCTGCGTGGCTTTTAATGGCTGCATCCGATGAGTTTAAAGATAAGACCACGCGTGTGCACCAGCAATGGCAAACCGATTTCACCTACTTTAAAATCATTGGATGGGGCTGGTATTATTTGGCTACCGTAATGGAGATTATTCAAGTTATATCGTCACCTGGGAGCTTTGCCAAAGCATTGAGTCGGCCGATGCCAAGCATGTTATTCAAAAGGCTTTACATACGGCCAAAATACCTGCAGGCGATTGTCCCAGGTTACTCTCCGATAATGGAGCGTGCTACATATCAAACGAGTTTCAAAGCTTTTTAAAAGATACCAAAATGGGACATGTACGTGGAGCCCCATACCACCCTCAAACATAAGGGGAAATTGAGCGTTACCACCGCACCATGAAAAATCAGGTAAAGTTGGATAATTACTACTTTCCTGATGAACTAAGGACGGTTCTACAGGAGTTTGTAGATAATTACAACAACCACCGGTATCATGAATCACTCAAGAATGTTACACCTGCCGACGTGTATTTTGGAAGGCAAAAACAGGTACTGGGCAATCGTGAAAACATTAAAATAAAAACGCTAAATGAAAGAAGAAAAAGGAATCAGAAAATCGCAGTGTAGCACTTTTGATTTATTGAAAACTCTGCGAGTTTCGAACAAGTCAACAGTGAATTATCATCACCATAAAAAAGAGAATTTGAATTATAAAACTATTTCTTAACTTTAAGCATCAATTTGTCCAATAAGTTTTGAAGTTAAACAGTACTCATCAAACCTTAAAATCATTCGAAAGAAAGAACTGGATAAAACCAAACAGATTTAAGAATAGAAACTATTATACCTCAGATTCTATCTTAACCTGTATTCACAAACAAATACCTTTTGGTAGAACTACAATCTATCAAAATGAAGAATGGGAAGGTATATGGGGTTAAGGGGTTAATTAATAACATCTCTATCAAAATACATTTTTTAAACTTTTTGATATATATACTTACACACACAACTCAAGTAGTATATCACTATACACTTAACACTCGTTTGTTTTTTCATTGAATTAAACAAATTTCCATTAGAGAATTAGCCACCATGTAAATGGTGGTTTTTTCGTTTATATCACCCCCATCATGACATTTTGTCATTTTATGATTATCTTTGTATTCGAATTATTTTAAGAATCAATTTTGGAATGTATTTTGAAAAATAATTTAAGGTTCCCCCCAAGGTTGGGAGGAAGATAAAAATTATGAAAAAGATAAATTAGAGTTTCCCCCCATCGGAAACTTTTAAAAAGAATAAAAGTTTGAATACAAAGGAGTTAAATATCAAGGAAAAACAAGGAAAACCAATTTCCTCCCATGTTTCCCCCCATAAAAATCCAAACCAATATAATGGAGAACCTATTGTAAATCAAAAAGATACAACTAAAAACCCCAATCCTAAACAAGTATATATAGAGACATATGGCTGCCAGATGAACATTGCTGACAGTGAGGTCGCTGCAGCCATACTTGGCAACTATGGATATGAAATAGCCGACACACATAAGGATGCTGAAGTAATATTAATCAACACTTGTTCGGTCAGGGACAATGCAGAGCAGCGGGTTTGGGGAAGGCTAAATCTCTTCAAAAGTTACAAAAAGGAGAGGCCAGAATTGCTTATAGGCCTTATTGGTTGTATGGCAGAAAGAATAGGTAATGATCTGTTGAATAGCAACTTAGTTGACTTAGTCGCCGGGCCGGATGCGTATAGAGATCTGCCCTACCTTATTGATAAAGCGCAGCGAGGAGAAGATGCAATTAACATAAAGCTGGCCGGTAATGAAACTTACGACTCAATTATTCCAAAACGTCCTGGAGATAAAAAAATATCGGGCTTTGTTTCTATAACAAGAGGATGTAATAATTTTTGCACATATTGTATTGTTCCTTACACCCGCGGGCGTGAGCGTAGCCGTAATCCCAAAGATATTATTAATGAAATAGAGGACCTGATCAGGCGTGGTTATAAAGAAGTTACACTGCTGGGGCAAAATGTTAACTCTTATAAGTGGTATCCTAGCAGACAAAAAAAAGTAGAGCGATTTCCTGATTTACTAAGTATGGTAGCGAAAATTGACCCCGCTATTAGAATAAGGTTTACTACATCACATCCAAAAGACTTATCAAATAAACTGCTGCATACTATTGCAGGGCATTCTAATATCTGCAATCATATTCATCTGCCTGTGCAGTCGGGAAGTTCGCGAATACTGGAAAAGATGAACCGTAAGTATACCCGAGAATGGTATATGAAACGGGTAGAAGCAATTCGTAAAATAATCCCGGGATGCGGTATCTCTACTGATATATTTTGTGGGTTCTGCTCCGAAACGGAGGCAGAGCATAAAGAGACGCTATCTCTAATGGAGTGGGTGCAATTTGATACTGCTTTCATGTTTAAATACTCTGAACGCCCCGGAACATACGCTCACAAACATTATAAAGATGATATTATAGAGGAAATAAAATCCCAAAGACTAAAAGAGATAATTGCCTTACAAAGTTGTATCTCTATGAAAAGTAATAGAAAGGATATCGGTAAAACTTTTGAGGTACTGATAGAAGGTATCTCGAAAAAGAGTGAAAGTGAATATTTTGGAAGAACATCCCAAAATAAAATAGTTGTTTTCCCCAAAGGCAAGTTAAAGTTTGGAGAGTATACCCTTGTGAAAGTAAATAACTGTACTCAAACTACCCTTATAGGAGAGGTTTGTTAAGGAAGCTAAGCCTTGTAAAGGGAAGAGTAACTAAAAAAAATCCGGTACAGACAAATACCGGATTTCTTTTTAGTTCTAAATCTTTACCACTATTCAACTATTGACTTAAAATCAGCCTCTTCTAAATACTTTGCAAACTCTAAGTCCTTCTTAGCTGTTTCTTTTAGCGAACTGTCTTTTGCAACTGCTGTCTTAAGGTTTTCGTACAACAGGCTTGCCTTAGCGGTCCGAGCACCTATAACAGCTTTTAGATAAGAAACATTAGCAGTCTCTTCTTCAATATTATTAAGAATTTTGAGAGCTTCATTATTATTGCCCTTCATCATTTGAGCAAGAGCACTATTTACACTCTCAATATCTCCATAGTAATTGGCAGATGTATTATAGTCAGCTTTCATATAGCTTACTAACCCCATGTTTTGATCAACAGCTTCTCCTGCTCCGCTGGCGCCACCAAGCAACTCCTCCGCTTTTTTGAGATCGTTATTTTTGAGGGCAACTGCTCCAAGGTTATTTTTAACAACAGGGTTGCCTTGGCTTAGCTCATCAGCTTTTTCAAAAAGAGATGTGGCATTCGAAAGGTCATCTTGCTTAAAGAATATAAGTCCCAGGTTGTTGTATCCTCTCCAATCATCAGAATATGCACTTATGAAGCTGCTATAAATAGCTTTTTTCTTCTCAAGATCTTCAGTCAATTTTGCAGCATATAACAACTCTGCCTGATTTAATTGAGAAGGATCACTGTTGGCCAATTCAGTAATCTCATTATCAGTTTTACCAATTACCTCAATATTTGCAGTAATTTTTGCACGGCGCAATTTGGGTAATATATCGTCGGCAAGTGCAGTAAAGGCTTCTGAAAGGTTACGTATCTCACGCTCACGCACTTCAGGATCAGTATGCATAGATAGAACACGAAGAATAAGTTCCTTATCCTGAATAGCGGACTGCTCAACCAATGTTTTAAACCCTTCCCAGTCTTCAGGGGTGTATTTTGAAGTTAGCTCTACATCAACCTTACTTCTCTGTATACTTTTGCTAACAGCATTTGCTGCAGAAACTTCACGTTTTTGAGAAAGGTTGTCATTAAAATCAAGTTCACCATCTGGCGATGCATAAGCTAATACTTCTACTCCCTTAAGCTCTGTACGCTCAGCCTCAAAAGCATCTTTTATATACTTATTAAGCTGGGTCATCTCCTCTTTTTTCACTTCTCTTCCACGAACATAAGAGCTATTGATAAGGTACATTAAATCCGCCTTATAACTATCAGGAACAATTCGCTGGAACGCATCAATTGTGGGATCATAAATACCTGTCATATTTTCCTCTTTCTGAATTCCTTCCATAGGGGTAGGAGAGTTTTCAAAAAGGGTTGATGTCACAATCACACCATCAGCAATCTTTAATGGTGGAAACTTCTCTGTTTTTTTACCCGATTTTGCAACAATATGGAGTTCTAAATCCGAATCATGCATCCCATCCACGAAAGGGACAGAACCTGAGTAAGAAAAGCTACCTCCACTCGCATAGCTTATAACCGTAGCGTTGCCATCCACACTTTCTCCTTGTAAAGTGTAAGGTTCATAAGCAGCCTCACCACCTTCATACTTTAAAACAGGGGTAGCTTCCATTGTTATATCCTTCAAAAAATATTTTCCGGGAACACGCCCCTCAATAGCAACTTCAACATTTCCCCCGTGAGCCTCAAGAACTTCAGGTGTTACGTTGTAGGCAATTTTGCTTGCGTTGTTTTTCATCTTGCTAAGGCTTGAACAGCTACTTAAAAGGACAGCGCCCAAGAAAAAGATGATAGCAGGTTTTAAAGTAATCTTCTTCATGATGAATTATTAATTTTTAATTTCAGAACCAAACTTAAGTGCTCTCTTTTGGCAGATAAGCTAGCACAAAAGTATAATCTTTTGTTAATTAAAGAAAAGTTTTATTACTTTTTTTTATATTATTATCTTATAAAATTCAACTTCTAAGTCTTTTTACCAAGTGCTCTACCTATTAAAATTTACAAGAACGTAGTTTAATCAAATTTAGATTTAGATCTTTTCAAGGTAAGAGGCTTGGTTCAGATTGAGGCAAAAGGTTAATAAAATCCCACAGTTTATCAATGAAGATAGAGACTTTGGAGCTCCGGCAAAAACTATTTTAACAAAAAATGCGCTTTGCAAAGATCCGGTATTGAAACCTACCCCTCCTTTAAACTTATTAGCAGTAGAGAAAAAGCACATAGGCAGATTATATCTCAAAAAACTTAACCATCTTTTAATAAAAGGCAGTTTAACACAGTGTTATATACGCTGCAAGAACAGGTAGTACCCATAACTGCTCAGCTTGGATTTGGAATAAAAACCCTCGGACTTAAATTAAAAACAGGATGGAAAGAGAGTAGAAAATTCAATAACATTTTTCAAAATAGTACCTTTGAGCTGTATTAGTTGGAGTCTTTGCAAGAAGATATATCCTAATTTGGGCTGAGAAAATATGGGAACCCCTGCAGATTACCAATATACAGTGAGGGATTAGAAAATTATTTTGGTGAAATACTAACAGAGAGATGTGCTCTGCAAAGGCTTTATTCATTATATCAATTATTATAAAAAATGAGTTATGTGTGGGATAGTTTGCGCTTTTGATTTAAAAACAGATGCTAATGAGCTAAGGCCTCAAATACTGGAAATGTCAAAGAAAATTCGACATCGTGGGCCGGACTGGTCAGGAATTTATTGTGGGGAGAATGCAGTGTTGGGGCATGAAAGACTTTCAATTGTTGATCCCGAATCTGGAGGACAGCCATTATACAGTAAGGATAAAAAATTGATCTTAGCGGTGAATGGCGAAATTTATAATCATAAAGATATTCGCAGGGAGTTTGAAGGGAAGTATGAATTTCAGACAGGTTCAGATTGTGAAGTTATATTGGCCCTTTACCGAGAAAAGAAAGAAAAGTTTTTGGATGACATAAATGGCATTTTTGCATTTGCTCTTTATGATGAAGAGGAAGACTCATATCTTATCGCGCGCGATCATATTGGCATCATACCACTCTATATGGGATGGGATGAGCATGGGAACTTTTTTGTAGGGTCGGAGTTAAAAGCGTTGGAGGGTTTTTGTCGTAAAATAACGGAGTTCCCCCCTGCTCACTACTTGCACAGTAAGGATGGTGAAGTAAAAAAATGGTATGACCGGGACTGGATGGACTATGAAAATGTAAAAGATAACGGTTCAGACATTAAGGAGTTACATGATGCTTTAGAGAGTGCTGTACGTCGCCAGCTGATGACTGATGTGCCATATGGGGTATTGCTTTCAGGCGGGCTGGACTCCTCAATTACATCTGCAATAGCCAAGAAATACTCAGAGAGACGTATTGAAACTGACGGTAAGCAGGCTGCATGGTGGCCACAGCTGCACTCTTTCGTTATCGGACTCAAAGATTCTCCTGATCTCGCAGCAGCGCGTATAGTTGCCGATAAAATAGGAACTGTTCACCATGAGATACACTATACAATACAGGAGGGGCTTGATGCTATTAGTGATGTAATATATCATATTGAAACTTATGATGTAACAACGGTGCGTGCCTCAACACCTATGTATATGATTGCACGCGTGATGAAATCTATGGGTATTAAAATGGTGCTGACAGGAGAAGGGGCTGACGAAATCTTTGGGGGATATCTCTATTTTCACAAAGCCCCAAATGCCAAAGAATTTCATGAAGAGTCATTAAGAAAAGTGAAGAGGCTACACCTTTATGATTGCCTACGTGCCAATAAATCGCTTGCTGCATGGGGAATTGAGGGACGTGTACCATTCCTTGACAAGGAGTTTTTAGATGTTGCAATGCGTATAAGCCCCGAAGATAAAATGGCTAAAGATGGGCGTATAGAGAAGTGGATTGTACGGAAAGCGTTTGAAGATTATCTACCTGAAAGTGTCGCATGGAGACAAAAAGAACAGTTTTCGGACGGTGTTGGTTATGGCTGGATTGATACACTGAAGAAAACTGCTGATGAGAAGGTAACCGATGATATGATGACCAATGCGGGCTATAAGTTTCCTGTCAATACACCTATGAGCAAAGAGGAGTATCTCTACCGTGAAATATTCAGTCAGCATTTCCCATCCGACCAGGCCGCTGCCTGTATCCCCTCTGTCCCATCTATAGCGTGCAGTACTGATGTGGCACTGAAGTGGGACAAGTCATTTCGCAATAATGCGGATCCATCGGGAAGAGCAGTGAATACAGTGCACGAGAAGGGTGCGGATTTCTCAAAAAAGTGAGCTTATAAACTTAAAAACAGGCTTCCCCCTACACTGCTTATAAAGTGACGGGAGTAAGAATTTTGGAGAAAATATTTAAAACGATGAGTTTTGCAAAAATCCCAGAATATTTCATACACCATTTGGTACATCTGTAAGCACAACTTATAGAGATAGGTCTTGCCGATAACAGACTGCCAGGAGGTTACAATATTTTGAAAGAGTTGAAGTGATATGGAGGTAGGCACTATTTCCCTCAATTATTTAAACCTTTCACTTTCAGAGAAAAAAAACGCAGCTTCAACCCTTGCATTCCTGTCACTGTCCGATCCATGAACAGCATTGTGAGATAGCGATTCTGCAAACATCTTGCGAATAGTTCCGTCCCTGGCTTCATCCGGATTAGTGGCGCCAATAAGCTTACGAAACTCTTTCACGGCACCCTCTTTAACAAGTATCGCTGCAACGATAGGCCCGGAAGACATAAACTCCACTAAGTTGTCATAAAAAGGTTTATTGCGGTGAACATGATAAAATGATTCAGCCTGGCCTTGTGAAAGCCGTGTCATTTTGAGCGCCTCGATCTTAAAGCCATGCTCGTTTATAATGCCGAGAATAGGTCCAACATGGTTCCTGCTTACAGCAATAGGCTTGATTAGAGCAAGTGTAATATCTCCTTCCATAGAACTTTAGTGTGTATTCTTTCCAAAATTATTTAAAAATTCTTTAAACAGGGATGTCTAAACACCCAATTTTAATACTGAGAGCCCTCTGATTTTTCAAGTTGAGGAAAAATTTAAAGGAAAACTACAGTTTACTAACGCAAATGAGTATTTTGACGAAAATATTAATAAGAAGATAAGTTTTGCGAAGGTCTCATTGACTATATTTGCCTCTCAATGTAATTTAAAGTTGTATAGTTTGAAGCGGTTTAAACATAATACGGTAGCAGGAGTCAAAGATTTGCTGAACAAGGCAAAAAGAGTGGTATTACTTCCGCATATGAATGCTGATGGAGATGCAATAGGTTCTGGACTGGGACTCTGTGAGGCCTTAAAAAAGGTGGGCGTTTCCCCTGTAGTAATATCTCCTACCAACTATCCAAACTTTCTTAAGTGGATGGACGGGACAGAAAATGTCCTATTTTTTGACAAAAATGAAGAAAAAGCTCTTAAGGTTATGAGTGAAGCAGATATAATCTTTCTGCTCGACTTTAATGACTTAAAGCGTTTAGGTAAAATGGCAAAGCATTTTATCGATAATAAGGCCGCCAAAGTACTAATAGACCACCACCCAAATCCGACTATTACTGCTGATTTCTCTCTTTCGTGTACAGATGCAAGCTCTACAGCCGAGCTAGTATTTGAGTTTTTGGAAGAAGCAGGCTTTGAAGATTATATTGATAAACGGGTTGCGGAGCCATTACTTGCAGGAATAATTACAGATACAGGGTCATTCAGCTATAATGCTTCATCTCCAAACCTGTACAGAATTGTGGGGAAACTGCTGAGAAAAGGTGCAGATAAGGATAAAGTGCACAGTGCTATTTATCACAATTTTTCTCCCCACAGAATGCGTCTATTGGGTTACTGTCTTGATAAAAAGATGAAAGTATTGCCCGAATATCATTCTGCATATATCTTGCTCACTAAAAAGGAGTTGATGCAGTATAAGTTCCAGGATGGAGACACAGAAGGGGTTGTAAACTTCCTTCTCTCCATCAAAGGTGTGATTTTTGTGGGCCTGTTAATAGAAAAGGACAGCAAGGTAAAAATATCATTTCGCTCTAAAGGGTGCTTCTCCTCAAACGCATTTTCAGGTAATCATTTTAATGGAGGAGGCCATGCAAATGCTGCAGGAGGTGAGTTTAGGGGGACAATGTCAGAGGCTGTAAGCAGATTTGAGGCTCTTTTACCACAATATAAAAAAGATCTGGAAGCTGCAGCGAGGGAATTTGCTTAATGCCGGTTTTTTATTTTTGGAGCGGGAAGGATACTAAAATACTTGAAATGAAAGAATTTTGTTAATTTTGATAAATTTTGACTATTATACAGATGAAAATAAGGCTTTCTGTTATTCTATTTACTCTTGCCGCGCTTGGCCTTTATTCGTGTTCAAAATCCACCAGTCAACAGGCAAGGGAAAGGGAGACGAGGCTGCGAAGCATGTATTTAAGCAAGTATCATCCTGATGAGGAGCCTACATCTTCAGGGCTCTATTATATAGAAGGGAAGGCGGGTTCTACAGACCCTAATGACTCTGTAGCTATTTTTGATGAGGTCTACGTATATTATGAGGGGTATCTGATCGAAGAAGACGAAACTACAGGCATTGGTGATGGACACAATTTCGATAACACCGTGGGATATGAGTATCTTAAATCGGATGGGTATGAACCATTTAAGTTTATAGCAGGTATAGGGGCTACTGTCTCGGGATTTGATGAAGGTGTTTCCTATATGAGCGAGGGAGGAGAGGCTAAATTTATTATACCCTCAAAACTGGGGTATGGCGGTAGTATAAGCACTGGTATCCCTGCATATTCGACATTGATTTTCTATGTTAAGCTTCACAAAGTACAAAAAGTGGATGAAGAAAAAGAGGTGATTGAGTAAAAGAAGCAACAAATACCTGAGAACATAATCCATGCTTCTGTCCCGAATTATTTAGCAAAAATGTTCAAGAGTAAATAATCTTCTGTGTTGAAATATTAATTTGGGGAAAAACAAAACCCCGAAAGAGTACAAAATCATCCAACGTTGGGATTTAACCCTTAAATAAATTTATATGCTTAATATCAACTATATAGATTAACTCCTTGACGAATTATTGTATCCTAAATTTCGAAGGTTATTGTAACTTCCGTGCAAAACCTTGCAGATTAATGATAGGAAAATCGCCAAATCAAAACCAGATGAACCTTACAAACTCTGCGAAATAGAAAAACTGCCTTTAACGGCTTGATCTTTTGCCTCTTTTGTATCAAGAATACACTACATCAAAAACAACTGTATAGTCGTCAACACGAACTGTACACTTTTTTAAGCCTCCAGAGGGATTTACTGTGTCTCATATCAAAATATTGGAAAGTGGCAGAACTAACAATAGTGGATTGTCAATACCTACATAATTTGGAGGGTAGCAAGTGAAAGAGCGAGTGCGAAATATTTATTATGCAACATAAGAAGGCTCGTTCAAAATGAGTCAGTCCCTTTATGTTTTACCGCACATAAGTGTAGGTTTTGACTCTAAACCAGAATCTTTATGAGGTAAATATTCTGAGTAAGGGTGAGAAAAATTATTAAAAAATACGCATTTCAAAACCTTTGTGAAGCAAAAGATCTTGGTTCAGATTGAGGAAAAACTTCAATGAAAAATCGCAGCTTACTGACCTGAATTAGGGTTTTGAAGAAAATATTAATAATAAAGATACATTTTGCAAAGGATTAAGAGTATACAACTATTCAAAATTTAATACCTTTGCATTCGCAGGCTGTTCTATCGCGCTTAAGTGATTTTCACTTGAGTGAGGAAAGTCCGGGCAACAAAGAGCGCCATGCTTCCTAACGGGAAGGTAGACTAAAGTCTAGCAGTAGCGTAACAGAAAATAACCGTCCATAATCTATGGATAAGGGTGAAAAGGCGGGGTAAGAGCCCACCGATATTTCGAGTGATCGAAATAGTCGTACGCCTCATGGGTTGCAAGGCCAAATATACCACGAGCCATGTTAATACCTGCGTTATCAGAGTACCTGTAAGCAAAGGTAGGGCAACAGGTGGCTCGCCTGTTTTTCGTGGAGGGTAGGCTGCTTGAGGCTGTTGGTGACAGCAGTCCAAGATAAATGATAGAAACCCGCTATGCGGGTACAGAATCCGGCTTATAGGCCTGCTTTTTTATAACCTTAGCCATTGCATAATACTTAACTAACATGCTCCTCTAAAATCATTATGAAACGATCTACTGAGGCCTTCACAAGACGAAAGATTGTGGTTCAGAATAAGAAAAAATTCGATAAAAACCCGCTACCTACTGATATAAGTAAGGGTTTTGAAGAGTACTTTACCAAAAATACTAGTAAAAAGGCAAATTTTACAAAGGCCTTTGCTATAAGGCATATATGCATACTAGCTCTTACTTTAACAGTTATTCAGGGGAAATCCCAAACATCGCCGTATAGACCATCATTTCAAGCCTCACTAAGCTCATACGTCAGCTCCGGTGATGATCTGCCATTCTGGGTGACATCAAATAAGAATGGAGTATTTACCGCACCCAACTCTACCTATCAGCTTGTGTCTATAGGTGCATCACGGGAACTTGAACAGGATGCTGGCAAAAGCTGGGGAGTTACCTATGGGCTGAACATGGTATATGGCAATGCATCAAGATCTGACTTTCACATTAATGAAGCATGGGCAGGAATACGCTTTAAATGGTTGGTTCTACGCGGGGGAATGCAGGCTGAACCGACTAGATATGGGGGATTATCATCCACAAATGGCAATATGGTCTTATCTAGTAATGCGCGCCCCATGCCTCGGATAGAACTGGCGTCGAACGGATATATCCCATTTTTTTTCTGGGAAAAATGGTTCTCATTAAAATTTGAATATGAAGAAAACTTCCTCATAGATGAGCGTCATGTAAAAAATGCTAAACTTCACCATAAAAACTTATACCTGCGAGCATATTTAGGTAATAATTGGCAAGCTATAGCAGGTGCTGATCTCTGGACATACTGGGGAGGAGACTCTCCTGAATATGGTAAACTACCTGGAATAGAAGATTATTTCCGTTACATTTTAGGGCGGGGGGGAAGCTCAAATGCGCCGGAAACAGATCAGCTAAATGTTGCAGGAAACTCGCTGGGGACATATGTATTTAAAATAAGCAAAACATATGGCAGCAAAGCCTTGACTTTCTATTACAACCATTTCTTTGAAGACCGTTCGGGAATGGAGTTCGTAAACTGGGCTGATGGCTTATGGGGTACCCATTTAAAATGGGAAAAACAGTCATTAGTAAATGAGATAGTCTGCGAATTTATGCACACAAAGCATCAGAGTGGAGAATACCATCTGCATCCGGAATATGGAGGCAGAGGCTTAGATGACTACTTTAACCATAGTGTATATAAATCCGGGCATACGTATTACAGTAGAATGCTGGGGAGCCCTCTATTTATACCTGCTATCAATGAAGACGGTATTTCAGTGGGCTTCAAAAACAACAGAATATGGATGTTGCACACAGGAGCAAAAGGGTACCTAAATAGAGATCTCAGGTGGGAATCCCTTTTCACCTTCTCCAAAAATTTTGGCACATACATCGACCCGCATAAAAACCCGCTAGACCAGATATCTCTCTATGCCAAATGTTCATATATAGGCGAGAAGCTGCCTTTCGCTCTTCACCTGGGTGTTGCCGGAGATTATGGAAGCAACCTCGAAACACGAACAGGTGTCTTTGCCGGGATAAACTTTGATTTTTAACTACTCCCTTATATAAAGATTGGAGTCTCCATAGCTCAAAAACCGGTAACCATTATCCATGGCATGACTATACACTTTTCGCCAATCTTTGCCAATAAACGCGGATACAAGGAGCAAAAGAGTGCTTTGTGGCTGGTGAAAATTAGTAATTATTCCATTTACAATCCTAAACTCATAGCCGGGAACAATCATTATTTGCGTAGTACTACTAAGTGCTTCCAGCCTGCTACGCTCCATATAAGAGTATAAAGCTTCCAAGGCTTCATCCGCTTTGGGAGCTCGGCCTGTGCTACTATAAGGTTCCCACTGCGTTACATGCAGATCTGAAGGCTCTAACTCCGGAGTGTCAAGTACCTTTTTCCCCATCCAAAATAGGCTTTCTAAAGTGCGCATAGAAGTGGTACCTGCTGCAACAACGCTCCCCTTATGCCTTAACAGCTTAGCAATAAAGCGCTTCTCAACCACTATATGCTCAACATGCATCTCATGCTCTCCCACCACATTTGACATAACAGGTCTAAAAGTAGCTGCCCCTATATGTAAAGTAAGCTCTGCAGTTTCAATACTCTTCGACCGAAAAGAACTAAAGACATCTTGTGTAAAATGCAGCCCGGCGGTAGGAGCCGCTACCGATCCTTTCACTTTTGAATAAACAGTTTGATAACGGGATGTATCACTCTCCTCCGACTTTCTATTCATATAGGGCGGAATGGGAACACTTCCCGATGCATCAAGTATATCTGCAAATGTGCTCTCAGCATCATCCCACGAAAATGTAACCAATATATCACCTCCCACAGCCTCACCTCTCTCTACACTTAATAGTACATCTCTCCCTCCTGATTTAATACGCTTCTCCAACACACCTCCCTTCCACTTCCCAAGATTCCCCACGATGCACCTCCAGGCACATTTCCCTCGCTGCGCAAATGACAAGCCATACTCCCTGGGATAATAAGGTTCTAAACAAAAAACCTCAATTCGTGCACCTGTCTGTTTTTTAAACTCCAGCCGCGCCCTAATCACTTTTGTATTGTTGAAAACCAAGAGACTATTATTCGGCAAATAATCAGCAATACAGTGAAAAGATGTATCTTTAATCACACCACCTTTCCAGACCAACAGTCGCGCTCTGTCCCTTCTCTTCAGCGGGTACTTTGCAATTCTGTTATCCGGCAGATTGTAGCTATAATCCTGAATTAGAATATTATGTATCTCTTCTGGGAGCATTTATATTTGAACAAGAAACAAAAACCTTTGACAACTTAAAACCCTGTCAATTAGATCTTTACCACAGCAGCATCCTGCACCCAGCCCTTGTTACCATCTGCTATCTTTATCTCAACCCACTTCCCGATGCTATCTGTCAACTCCACTTTCAGCCCCTCATGAACAATAAACAGGCCTGTCCCGGTTTCGCTTGGTGAACTTTTTACAGTTACGCTTCTGGAAAAAATGATAGCATGATTCCGGATAGTCATTTTCTTCTTTTGCGACAACGCAAATGAAAATGATACTCCACTATACAGAAATGTTATCACAACAAATATAAAAGCCATCTTCTTTAAAAGCACTCTTCCTGAAAAGAGAAAAGTACCAAATAAAGCCAGCCCCAAAATAAAAGCGATCACACTCTGCCAGCCCCATTCATCTACCGAATGTAAGTTAACCATCTGCCGGTACCACTTTGCCACAAATATCTCCGGTAGCTTTTCAATATCATCCACAATATAAGCATTTACCAACTCCAGGTTATACAGAACATCCTTATCACCGGGCGCAAGCAAAAGCGCTCTCTCATAACTTAATATCGCCTTCGAAAACTCCCCCAACTTGTAATAAGAATTTCCTAAATTGAAATATATAACTGCAGATTCAACCCCTGCTGCCAAAGCAGCCTCGTAGACTTCAACTGCCTCAGCAAACTTATCCTCACCGTACAACTGAGACGCACTCTCTATTGCAAGCTTGTCTCCGTCCTGAGCAACAAGTAGCAGGCTTAACATAGCAGCCAGCAGCGTCATTGCATATTTTCGACCCGTATTTATCATTCGATATTCCATAACCCCTAATCTTTAAAAACTTCAAAAGTCAAAAATATTACCCAATTTCTCTCTCCATTTTATTCATCACCTCACTTGCATCCTCATACACACCACCCATCTGTTCTACACTTCCGCTCGGGGCAAACCTGGCAAACTCACACGCATCCAATACCTTCATAAACCCAGCAATTAACTCCCTAGACACTCCTCTCTCGCTCAGCACCTCAGATGCCCTCTCACGATTTAACTCCGAAACAGGAATGGTCAATTTATCACTAAGATACCCCCAAAACGCACGCATTACCGACTCGTAAAAACTCTCCGGCTCTCTCTTGCTGAGATGCTCCTTTGCCCCTCTGAGGTGCTTCTTGGCAACCCTAGCAGCCTTCCGGTTCCTATGCTTTGCAATGTTGGCTCTCTCCTTTATTCGCTTCCTATTCAGAAAATAAATAAACAGTAGTAAAAACAGTCCCCCTAAATGTATAAGATAATATCTCAGTGACCCGAAAAAGATATACCCTTTTACATACAACTTCCCTGTCCCTTGCTTAATATATCTTATATCCTTACCTATAAACCTTACACTCTCTCTCGATACAGACTGTATCATTCCAGAAGAATGTTCTCCCTCGCCTTTTTCAACATGCAGAGCAAATGAAGAAGACTTTTTGGTTACATACTTTGCCAATGAAGGATTGAAGTAGGTAAACTCTACTGGGGGTATTGCATAATCCCCGGCATACCTTGGTAAAAACAGATGCTCAAAAGTTATGCTGCCTTTTAACCCCTCCTCTGAAGCCTTATAGTCAGATGCTGTTTTGGGATCGTAAGCCTCAAAATCAGGAGGAAGGTTAACCTTTGGCCCATTTATAAGTTTAATATTACCATTCCCGGTAATTTTAAACTTCAGCGTTATCGCATCGTTCTCTTTAACATTGGTATCACTTATAGATGCCGTAAAGCTAAAATCTCCTACCCCTCCGGAAAAGCCGGCAGGGGGTGTTGGATGCGGCTTAACTTTTACGCTCGCAGGAGGGCTCAACGCTGTCACTCTAACAGTGGAATATGAGTTAAAGAAATCATCAAAAAAGTTTCTGGAGCGGTGACTAACTCGTTGCCTAACAAAACACTCAATCTCGGCAGGCTCTATCTTTATCTCTCCCGAGTGCTGCGGAAATAAAACAGCTTTTTTTAGTACTCCGACATTGTATATCTCTCCATTATAAGCCTCCCTTTGCAAAGATATCTGCTGAGGAGTCTCAATATCCTGCAGCCAGAAACCCTCAAAACTTGGCAATTTTATATTTCCAAGCCTGGTAAGTTCCACTTTTGAAAATATTTTAATAGTTGCCACAATATGTTCTCCCTTAAACACACTCTTCTTGTTTAAAAAAACCTTCACAAACAGATCTTCTTTACTAATAACCCCTGACTGGACAGCAGGCTCATTAACTCCACCTCCCGAAGGCTTTGAAGACCCCTTTACAACTTCCAGAGTAACAGGGTTCGAGGTATATCTTTCCCCTCCCACCTTTATGCTCGCCGACCCTATTGTGTACACCCCCTCTTTTTTCGCCTGCAAAACATACGAATAAGAAGAGGTAACATTCTTTTTACTATTCCCGTTAATAAACTCTACCGATACACTTTGAGTAGTTGACGGCCCCATCAGTAGATTAAAATCAGACAACTCAGGCAGACTAACCTCCTCCCCCTCACCATTTAAGGTCAGCGTTAAACGAAACTGTTCACCCAGCTCCACCAACTTTGGGGCAGACATCCTAAAATCAACCTGTGTAGCCAGCGCAGGCATAACCCCCAAAAGGGATATAATCCCCAAAAATATCAATCTGTTTTTTCTCATTTATATGATTATAGTACGAATCATAGCTCCTCAAGATTTTCTCCTCAAAAATAGTGCAATTTTGAAGCGTAATCTTTATAAATGCTAAATTATGCACATCAAAAGGCGTACCAACCCTACCAGTCCTTCTCCACTCTTACCTTTTTTGCTTGCTCGGCCTGCATCTTCTTTACCCTCTCCTGTGTCTCTTTTTCATCATTCTCAAGCATCTGTAATAAACGCTCCGCAGTTTCTCTATCTATCTTATTTTGGTCCTGATTTTGGTCCTGATTCTGGTCCTGATCCTGGTTCTGATCCTGGTTCTGATCCTGATTCTGATCCTGATTCTGGTCCTGGTCCTGGTTCTGATCCTGATCTTGATCCTGATCCTGGTCCTGATCCTGGTCTTGATCCTGGTCTTGATCCTGGTTCTGATCCTGGTTCTGATCCTGGTTCTGATCCTGGTTCTGATCCTGATCCTGATCTTCCTGCTGCTGCTTCATCTTTTGAGCATATGCAAGATTATACTTGGTTTCAATATCTCCCGGATTTAGTCGCAATGCCTCTTTATACGCATCGATGCTCTCATCTATCTTTTCCTGCGCCAATAATGAATTACCCATATTATGATACACCATCGCCTTTTCACTTGGTTTATCAGTTTGCTCTGCAAGCCTTTCAAAAGCACTTGCTGCCTGCTGAGGCTTAGCCTGTTTATACAAAGCACCAGCTAAGTTAAATTGCCATTGAAAATTATCAGGCTTCTGTTGTAACGCCCGCCTGTATGCCACTTCTGCCTCCCCAAACTTAATAGTATCAAGAGCTACTGTATCTTTTAACCCTTCATTGTACAGCTTATTCCCATGACGCACAAACCGCCTCTCCTTCTGTGCAGACGCGGCAAGCGATGAGCCCAATACCAAAAAAATAACTACTAGCTGCTTCATAACTATCATTTCAGTGTGTACCAAATAATCTATAATTTTTTAGCCATTTATTCTTCCTCTCAAGAATAAGAAAATCTATAAGCATCAGTGCCAGCCCAATTGCAATGAAAAGAGCATACTGCTCATTATACTCTGAATAAATGCGTGATTCCAGTTCCGCTTTATCCATTTTTCCTATCTCTTCAAACAGTTTATCCAGCCCCACCTGTGCGTTACTGGCAAAAATACTCTTACCCCCACCCGCTACCGCAATCCTGGCAAGCATCTCCTCATTTAGCTTCGTAACCACTATATTCCCATCTTTATCCCTATGAAAATCACGTCTGCCATCCGGTAGTTCAAGAGGTATCGGGACCCCCTGTGATGACCCCATACCAATAGTATAAACAACAATACCGTTGCTGTAGGCTTTCTGTGCCTCAGATATAGCATCATCTTCATGATTCTCTCCGTCAGTTATTATAATTATTGCCTTGCTCCCATCAAAGTTGGGTGAAAATGAGTTAGAGCTAAGATTTATTGCTGCCCCTATTGCGGTCCCCTGAACTGGAACAATATCCGTATCTATTGCACCAAGAAAAAGCTTTGCTGAAGTGTAATCAGCTGTTATTGGCAACTGCATATATGCATCACCTGCAAAAACTACAAGCCCTATCTTATCATTATGCAGGCTCTCAGTTAATCTAGAAATTGCACGTTTTGCTCTCTCCAGACGATTCGGGGTAATATCTTCCGCAAGCATACTCTTAGAAACATCCAGCGCAATAATTAGCTCTACCCCTTCCCTCTTTACGGTTGTAAGCTTTGAGCCATACTGTGGCCTCGCAATACCAATAATAATAAAAGTAAATGCCAGCATCCAGACAACAAACTTGACAATATGGCGACCTGTCGACACACTTGGCATCAACTGCCGAAGTATTGACATATCTCCGAAGTGAGCCAGGGCCCTCTTCCTCCCTCTCACAGACAGCAAAAAAATAACTACAAATGCCGGAATTATCAGCATAAAGTAAAAATATTCCGGATGTGCAAACCTAAATGACTCCATATACTTAATAACATCTCTTTGTTGAAGCTTCTCCTTTTTCCACCAATTCTTACCTCCACCTGTCAGACCTGTACAGCCTAAGGTATATTCCTAAAAACCGTAACCTTCATAAAAAACCCCACAAGGGCCACCAGAAGTGCAGGAATAGCAAACCTAAGATACTCCTCATTCTTTTTACTAAACTCATGAACCTCCATTTTAGAGCGCTCAAGCTTATCAATCGTCTTATATATCTCTACCAGTTTCGCTTTATTAGTAGCCCTGTAGTACTTCCCATCTGTGAGATCTGATATGCTCTGTAAGGCTTTTTCATCTATCTTAACCTCAACATTTCTTATACGTGTTCCAAGGTTGGTTTGCACAGGAAAAGGTGCGGTGCCGATAGTTCCAACTCCGATAGAGTAAACTCTTACTCCGTAAGTTTTTGCAATTTCTGCGGCAGTTATAGGGGCAATCTCTCCCCTGTTATTTTCACCATCGGTAAGCAAAATTACAACCTTGCTGCTTGCATCGCTCTCCTTCAGCCTTGCCACTGAAGTTGCAAGGCCAAGGCCAATTGCCGTACCATCCTCAATCATACCACACTTGACCTCCCTAAGCAAATTTATAAGTACTGCGTGATCTGTAGTAAGAGGACACTGTGTAAAACTCTCTCCCGCAAAAACAACTAAGCCGATACGATCATAAGGCCTGCCTGAAATAAACTCTGTAGCTACAGCTTTGGCTGCTTCAAGTCTGTCGGGGCTAAAATCCCTTGCCAGCATGGAACTTGATATATCAAAAGCTATAACTATATCTATACCCTCTGTAGACTGGGTCTCCCAGCTATCCGATGACTGAGGACGGGCCAAGCTCAGGATAAGAAGAGACATAGCCATAAGCTGAATAACAAAAATAGAGTGGCGCAGATAGTGTCTCCATGTGTTGGGGGCTTTCTCAAACCCATTTAATGTTGATATGCTTATACTTGCCATCAACGTTTTTTGCCGCCACACATACCACGCTATCATTGGCACAAAAACCAAAAACAGATAAAAAAATCCGGGTTTAGCAAAATCCATACTAGCCATCTTTTTTCACCCCTTCGCCATTGATTAAATAAGTTGTCTCCTCCACTTCACCTTCACTACTCTTCAGTGAACTATCTTTTTTCTCATCAACTTTAGTCTGCTCTACAAAAAAGTAGGCATTTGCAATTGTTATCTGATTCTCATCAGAAGTAGGAGACAGCTTTGCAAACTTAACAAAATCTGCCAACTCAAGAATCTGCCTCAGCATATCAATAGGCTGCTGACCTACCTCCGATTCTTTACTCTCAATATTTCTCATAATCTCTGCAGTAGTCTGCTCCAACGCCTTAATATGAAATCTCTCCTCTATATAAGACCTTACAATACACGTTACTCTGCTATAATACTCTTTAGTACGGTTGCTCTGCCACAACTTCTTATTCTTCAGCTCACTCAACGCACGCAAAGCTATCACATGAGCAGGCTCCCGGGGCTTGGGAGCCCTTTGAAACAGTGGGGCATTCTTCCTCCGCTGTCTTATCATATAAATAACCAGATAAATAAGAGCCAAGGCAAGTATCACCCCAAATAGTATTGGTGCGATCTCTTTAAATGTAACATGTGCAGAAAAAGGCCTTTTAATATCAACAGGCCCCCTCTCCATATCCACATCAATTGTATTCACAAAAAGCCTCAGCTCTCCCGTTTCAATAGAATCTTCCAGCTCATCATATTTCAGCCTGTAAACAAAAGGGGGTATAATATGAGTACCCTCGTCAAAACATGTAACAATAAACTTTTGCCGGATCAATCGTTTTCTATCTTTTAGCACAATAGTATCTACCGGCTCCTGCCTCAGCACTTCAATTGCCAAACCTATAGTATCCGACACTTCCGGCAACTCAATAGTAAGGCCATCCGAGCTCTCCAGCTCCAGGGTCAGCAATATCTGATCCCCAAGGTCAATGGAATCCCTTTCAAATGATGCCTCTGCCTTAATCTCCTGGCCTGTAGCAGCGCTGCTAAAAACAGCAAAAACAGAGAGTACAAGCACAAAATATATATTAACAATACTTAAACCCATAAGCTGCCTATTCCCTCTTCTTAAAAAGTGCTACTAATGACTTAACATAGTCTTGCCGTGTATCAATACTCGCATAATCAATACCGGCTCTCCTAAACACACTGTCAAGCCTGTCTATCTTATCTGTCCACCACTTCCTGTAAATACTTCTCACCCGCCGACTGGATGAATCGACCCACCGATAACCACCTGTCTCCGAATCTTTAAACTTCACCATACCGATAGAAGGAAGCTCTGTCTCTCGCTCATCATATATATGGAGACCCACTATATCATGCTTCCTATTTGCAATAATGAGAGACTGCTCTAGCTGAGGATTATCATCCATAAAATCTGAAATAACAAAAACAGAAACCCGCCGCTTCATAATATTGGTCATATACTGAATAGCCTGTGTTATATCAGTCTTTCGTGATATGGGTTCAAAATCTATCAAGTCATTAATAATTCTCAGCGCGTGTGTTCTCCCCTTTTGCGGTGGAATAAACTTCTCTATCCTATCAGAAAACAGAATAACCCCTATTTTGTCATTATTGGCCATAGCTGAAAAAGAGAGTATTGCAGATATCTCAGTTATCACATTCTTCTTCAGCTTATCCGATGTACCAAAATTACGAGACCCGCTAATATCAACAAGAAGAAGAACCGTCAACTCCCTCTCCTCTTCAAATATCTTTATAAACGGCTTGTTATAACGCGCCGTAACATTCCAGTCAATATTTCTTACGTCATCTCCAAACTGATAATCACGAACCTCACTGAAGGCCATACCTCTCCCTTTAAAAGCGCTATGATACTCGCCAGCAAAAATATTTCGAGACAGCCCTCTGGTCTTTATCTCTATTTTCCTAACCCTCTTTATGAGCTCTGATTTATCCACTCTCTGTATACTTTAAAAAAACACCACGGACAAAGGCAAACATTACAAAACAAAACCGCCCTTTTTTAAGGCACCTCCACAGTATTTAATATCTCGCTGATAATATCTTCCGACACTATATTACTAGCCTCCGCCTCATAGCTCAGCCCAATTCTGTGACGCATCACATCGTGACATATAGCCCTTACATCCTCTGGAATAACATAGCCCCTGCGTTTAATAAAAGCATACGCTTTGCTCGCCTGTGCAAGGCTTATGGACGCACGTGGAGAACACCCGTACGAAATCATCTCATTAAACTGCTTCAGCCCATGCTCTCCGGGCTCACGGGTAGCATGTATGATATCAACTATATATCTGTGTATCTTATCGTCCATATAAACCTCCTTAACCACATCTCGTGCTCTTATAATATCACTAGGATTCAGGACTGACGTAGCAGACGGAAACTCCTTCATAAGATTTTGCCTTACTATCACCTCCTCCTCTTTCTTATCTGGATAGCCCAATACAACCTTTAACATAAAACGATCCACTTGTGCCTCCGGAAGAGGATAAGTACCCTCCTGCTCAATCGGGTTTTGAGTAGCCATCACTAAAAATGGCTCCTCCAACTTATAAGTATTCTCTCCTATTGTAACCTGCCTCTCTTGCATTGCTTCAAGCAACGCCGACTGTACCTTTGCCGGAGCGCGATTGATCTCATCAGCAAGAATAAAATTCGTAAAAATAGGCCCCTTCTTTACTACAAACTCCTCTTTGCGTTGGCTGTAAATCATCGTCCCCAGCAAATCGGCGGGAAGCAGGTCCGGCGTAAACTGAATCCTGGCAAACTTTGCCTCAATAGTGCTAGAGAGAGTATTAATAGCTAATGTTTTCGCAAGCCCGGGAACCCCTTCCAACAATAAATGCCCGTCAGAAAGCAACCCTATTAACAGGCTCTCAATCAAATGTTTTTGTCCCACAATAACCTTATTCATCTCCATAGACACCATGTCGACAAAAGAACTCTCCCCGTGAATCTTATCATTAAGCCTCTTTATATCCAATGTTTGCTCCATAACTTTCCATCTTTATTTTAAATCATTAATATGTCGTGTCTATCTCTCTTCTTTAAAAATAATCAATAATGGTGCCAATAATGCACCCACCCAACTAAACAACTAAATAAAACCGCACACAAAACTATACTATTTATAATACTCTACTAATTTCCATTTTGTTAAAAATTGTTAACCAGTGCCTTAAACAACAAGCGCAACAAAGTATATCCGTAAATAGCATATCTGAAAATTCCATATATATCTCACACTCAGCGACATCAAAGCCTTTGCAAAGCAAGTAAACTGGCCCAGATTGAAAAAATCAGTGAAAATTCACACTTTACCGGCGTGAATAACAGCTTTAGCTGGAACTTTGACAAAAATATAAATAAAAAAATGAACTTTGCACAAGCTCACAAGCGAGCTTAAAAAATTGATAAATAACATGGAGAAGTATTTCATACAACTATCCTATGACGGAACAAACTACCACGGGTGGCAAACTCAGCCGACCTCAAAAACAGTTCAGGAAACTATAGAAAATGCTCTTTCTCTCATACTACGAGAAAAAATACAGCTAACAGGAGCAGGCAGAACAGACACCGGTGTTCACGCCAGCTTTTTTGTCGCCCACTTCAACTGCAAAGCTGAAAACATAAACTGTGCAAAGCTCCCTCTCAGACTCAACAGTTTTCTACCCGCAGAAATAGCCATACAAAGCGTTTTCAAAGTCAATGAACAGGCTCACGCCCGCTTCGATGCAACATACCGTACTTACAAGTATTTCTCCTCCAAAACAAAAGATCCCTTCACATACCTATACACAAATAATTGCTATCGCCACCTCGACGTAGAAAGAATGAATGAAGCTGCCACTATGCTCTACAGATATACCAACTTTACCAGCTTCTGTAAAGAGGGGGCAGACAGCAAAACAAAAAATTGCAAAATACTCAAAGCCGGGTGGGAGGAAAGAGAAAAGCTGCTAATATTTACCATAAGCGCTGATCGATTTCTGAGAAATATGGTAAGAGCAATAGTAGGGACACTAGCTGAAGTAGGACTTAAAAAAATTTCTATTAACGACTTTAAAAAAATTATCGAAGCAGAAGATCGCAAACTTGCAGGAGCAAGCGCCCCGGCAAAAGGATTATTCTTGGTAGATATAGGCTATCCGGAAGAACTGTCTTATGGGCTAAAGCGCCCCCCCGAACACAACATATTCCCATCCTAAGACCTTTACAAGGCAAAAACTTTTGATTCAGGCTGAAGAAAACTCAATGAAAAGCCACAGCCTGCTAACATCAACAAGGACTCTGAAAAAGACTTCCACGAAAATATTAGTAAAAGCATCACCCTCTTAATCATTCCATACTCTCCATGCAGCCAGTGCCTGACCATGAAGCATTTCAAGACCATTTACAACCTCTGCTCCCCCTGTTTTGTGCACCACAACGACGCCCCAAGAATGCACTATTGATTATCAGCAAGATAGGAATTTCAAATTTGCATTTTGGGTGCTGCATGCTTAATTTTATGCATGTTTGTCCGAAAAAATAAGAATCGGGAGTGGTTCTGTGAGTGTACAGATAATCTCAAAAAATCATGGTAAATATAAGGTTGTAAAAACCGTAGGTTGCGCAAAAACAAAGCGGGAAGAAGAATTGCTTTTATTGCTTGCCAACACAGAGATAGAGCGGCTTAGGGGCATGCAATCGCTTTTTGTTGAACACGATGATTTGGTGGTTGAAAACTTTGTGGGCAGCATTGCAAACAATCATTTACAAGTTGTAGGAAGTGAATTAATTTTAGGCAAAATTTATCAAGTCTTTAACTTTCCGGATGATGGGTGCTGCAATTATTTTCGCAACCTGGTATTATGTCGGTTAGTGTACCCGGGAAGCAAATTAAAAACCGTTGACTATTTTAGACAGCACCTGAATACAGATGTTAGCGTACACACTATTTATCGTTTCCTTGACGAGCTAAATACAAGTTTAAAGCCACAAATTGAACAACTTACCTTTAAGCACACCAGGAAGCTACTAAAAGGAAAAATAAGTGTCGCATTTTATGATATGACCACATTGTATTTTGAGGCATCAGAAGAAGATGACTACCGTATTCCCGGATTCAACAAAGATGGCAAGCATCAACAACCGCAAATAATGATAGGTTTACTGGTGGGTAAATATGGATACCCGATTGGCTATCAAATATTCGAGGGAAACACCTCTGAAACAAAAACACTAATCCCTGTTCTGGAAGCCTTTCAAAATAAATTTAATATCGAAAGGCCTATTGTAGTTGCCGATGCAGCTTTACTCTCGCAGAAGAACATAAATGCCTTGATTGAAAACAAATACGAGTACATACTTGGAGGACGGATAAAGAATGAAAGTCAAAAAATAAAAGAAAAAATTATAGCTCTTGATATTAAAGAAAACAAGCCAGTTGAGTTGAAAAACAAGAATGGAAGGTTGATTATCAGCTTCTCAGAAAAAAGAGCCTTCAACGATAAAAAAACAGAGAGAAGGGCTTAAAAAGACTTGAAAAACGTGTTGCTTCCGGCAAGCTAACAAAGAATCGCATAAATAATCGCGGGTATAATAAATATCTGAATCTGTCGGGGGAGATTGCCGTTAAAATCGACTACGATAAGTTCCAGTCAGATAGAGTTTGGGATGGGTTGAAGGGTTATGTAACCAATACCCATTTACCGAGAAAAGATGTTATCGGGAATTATAGTCAGTTGTGGCAAGTGGAAAAAGCTTTTCGTATATCAAAAACTGATTTACGAATACGGCCAGTTTATCACCGCTTAAAAGAACGCATTGAAGCCCATATCTGTATTTGTTTCACAGCCTATGCCATTTACAAAGAGCTGGAAAGGTTATTGAAGGCAAATAATATTGATATCTCTGCTGAAAAAGCCTTGGAACAAATCCGGCAGATCAGGCAGCTGCAATACACTCTGCCCAAATCGAAACAAGTCAGAACAAAAATATTACAGCCAACTGAAATGCAAAAAAAGTTGTTAAATATGAAATTATAAACTTGGGTGCTGCAATGCACAAAACAGGAAGAAAACTCAATGAAAAGCCACAGCCTGCTAACATCAACAAGGACTCTGAAAAAGACTTCCACGAAAATATTAGTAAAAGCATCACCCTCTTAATCATTCCATACTCTCCATGCAGCCAGTGCCTGACCATGAAGCATTTCAAGACCATTTACAACCTCTGCTCCCCTCTGCTCCCCTCTCCTCATAAACTTCGTTTTTGCAGGATTGTAAACAAGATCGTAGAGCAAATGTCGACTTGTAAGTAGGTCATAGGGGATGTCGGGACACATATCAACATTAGGATGCATACCTGCGGGAGTGGTGTTGACCACTATCATATGCCTGTCAATAACATCGGCGCTCAACTCACTATAGAGCAAGCGCTTCTCTCCGGCAAAGCGCGACACCACAGCCACATCAATACCCATCATGTTAAAAGAGCTGGCCACAGCCTTTGACGCTCCTCCTGTACCCAAAACAAGAGCTTTTCTGTGAAACGACTTCAAAAAAGGCTTTATAGAATCTGTAAACCCCACAACATCTGTATTATACCCCTTTAAGACTACTTTACCTCTACTCCTCGTAATCTTTATTGTGTTAACAGCGCCCACCTCACTAGCCAATTCATCTATCTCATCCAAAAAGGGCAAAACCTGCTCCTTATAGGGGATAGTAACATTTAGCCCCTCCAGCCCGGGGGTGCTTTTAACTATATCAGGAAGCATCCCCACACTCTCTATTTCGAAATTTAAATACTCCCCAGCAATACCCTCCCGTACAAACATTTCACTAAAAAAACCCTTCGAAAAAGAGTGTGAAAGAGGAAAGCCTATCAACCCGAATACTCTCACACCTGCTTAGACTCTGCTATTCTCTCCATCAGATATATAGTAATAACTCCGATAACCATAAGAACTATAGCAATTAAAACATCAGGTGAAAACTCGTTAGGAATAAACCGGTCATACCCCTCTACAATCTTGTCACCACTCTTTTTAAGCAGCAGATTACCTGCGCTATCCTCCTTAAAAACAGGAGCCTTCCACGGCCACAAAACACCCAGCGAACCTATAATAAATCCGGTAAGCAGCGCAATAGTCTGCCCTCTAAACCTTTTGAAAACCCACGATAAAAAATGAGAAAAAGCGGCTAGCCCCAAAACAGCACCCAAAACAACAGGCCCCAGTACCATCACATCAAGACTGTTAACCGCATCAATCATTACCAACTGATAATTTCCCATAAGAATCAGCACAAAAGAGCCCGACAGCCCCGGCAGTATCATACTACACGCAGCTACTGCACCACAAATAATAAGATAGATAACTGACGAATTACCGGAAGCTGGAGCAAGGGTGGATACAACAGTAGCCACAGCTATCCCAACCATCAGGCTGACAGCCGTAAAAGCATTCCACCTCCCGACAGTCCTCCCAACAAAATAGACAGAGGCAAGTATTAACCCAAAAAAGAATGAACAAATAAACTCAGGGTACTTCTCAAAAAGATAATCAAACAGCCTTGCCAGTGTTAAAATACTGACCGCAATGCCCGAAAGCAGTGTTGCAAGAAAAAAAATATCCACGTGGCTGGCAAAAGCTCTCCAATTACCGGAAACCAGAAGCTTAGCAGCCTTCAAATCAAATGACTTTATGCTCTCTATCACCCTGCCGAAAACACCAGTTATCAACGCAATTGTCCCTCCCGAAACACCAGGGATAACATTGGCCGAACCCATCGCCACTCCCTTAATAAACAAGTTTAAATACCCCCTCATCTTTGAAATATCCGAAAAAACAACTCAAAACAGTGGAAAAGAAGCACTCTCTCCACCCTGATAATCTCTAACACCTACACCTATAGCCGGAGCTTAAGCGCCTCGCTAATCTCGTCCGGGGTAAGATCACCTCTCTCTCCTGCTGCCACCCATCCCCTTTTACTAAATCGCTCAACTATCTTATCTATAGTCTCACTCCCTACTCCATAATCCTTTAACTTTGTGGATACACCCAGCGATTCAAAAAAGCTGACCACCTTGTCTATAACCGCATCAATACGTTTATCATCACTCCCCTTATCAATACCCCATATACGCTCCCCAAACTGTAATATCTTATCCCTCTTGTTTTCGCGCTTAACGCTCATCATTCCCGGTAGTACAATAGCAAGCGTTCTAGCATGATCTATACCGTGAAAAGCTGTTAACTCATGCCCTACCATATGTGTCGACCAGTCCTGAGGCACTCCCACCCCTATAAGCCCGTTAAGAGCCATCGTAGCAGACCACATAAAATTAGCAGCAGAATCATAATCATCACGCCTGGCAATAACTTTAGGGCCCTCCTCCACCAAGGTAGCCAGTATGCCCTCTGCAAAGCGGTCCTGAATAGGTGAACATACAGGGTAGGTAAGATACTGCTCCAGCACATGGACAAAAGCATCAACAATTCCATTTGCTATCTGGGCCTCAGGAAGGGAAAACACCACTTCGGGGTCCAGAACCGAAAAACGGGGCATTACAGCAGGTGAACTAAACGCAAGCTTCTCCTGTGTCTTCTCACGGGTTATAACAGCATTACCATTCATCTCCGAACCGGTAGCGGGAAGAGTTAAAACAGCTCCTATAGGTAGTGCACGACTCACCTCAATCTCCGAGCGGCGAGATAATATGTCCCACGGCTCATCTCCATCCCAAACGGAAGCTGCCGCCACAAACTTGGTGCCATCAAGCACAGAGCCGCCACCGACAGCAAGCAAAAAATCAACTCCGTCACGGATTACAATATCCACACACCTTACTAGGGTCTCGTAGCGAGGATTAGCCTCAATACCTCCAAACTCAGTAACATTAAAATCATCACCCAGCGCCCTGCGCACCTGATCATAAACACCATTCTTCTTTATACTACCACCCCCGTATGTAAGCATAACATGCGAACCACCGGGTATTAGTCCCCCAAGCTTTGATATCTCCCCTTTGCCGAAAACAACCTTCACCGGATTATAATACTCAAAATTATTCATAGCGAAATAGAATTAAGTGGCCACAGACATACAAGATTATAAATCATAAAAACCTGTTCGAAATCAAAACACGGCTTTTATCATTCCAAAAAGAGCCTTGTCACAACTGCGAAAAGGCTCCTATCTATATTAGAATCAAAAAACTACTCTCATCCCTGCAACAACGCATCCAAAAACAGGAGACCCTGCCGACCCATCCCTCTCATTGCCACCTGTACGTTAAAACTGATCTCACCAGTCACCAATGATAGCAATATTAAGTCGTTCCCAATTAACAGTATCAGAAACCAAACCTTGAGGCGGATTCAATACACCCTCTATAAAAGAATAATAGCCCTTTGTTAATAGTTTCACCATCCCCATTAAGGGAACTGGTTCCACCAGTCATTAATGATAGCAATATTAAGACGTTCCCAATTAACAGTATCAGAAACCAAACCTTGAGGCGGATTCAACACACCACCTGCAAAAGAATAATAGCCTTTGTTAATAGCTCCACCATCCCCATTAACGTAGACAATCATACCAATACGCAGCATATCCTTAGGAATCTTGAACATGTCAATTAATTCCTTCACTGAATGCAACCCACCATGCAACTCATTTGCTGCTGCTGTAGGCACATCCTTAAGCAGCGGCCTGATCATTTTGGGAGACATCGTATGCTCTTGGGGGCGCTGTTTCGTAATGTCAAGTACATCAAAATCATCGAAGCTCTGCGCTACTGCTCCAGCAGCAAAAAGACACCCAAAAATAAAACTAAATACAAAATTTCTCATCTGTTTTATATCTACTTTTTTAAACACTTTATTTTCCACAAAGTTGCCCTCTCGAGAAACTAAAAATTATACGGGTAAAGG
>JAQGDQ010001030.1:0-68994 GCA_030141605.1 Tubiluchus corallicola
CTTTTGCAGACTCCTCATGATTTTTTCCTTTCGCAAAACATAACACTCCCCGAGGCGGGACAGTACGGAACAGGCTTAGTATTCCTACCTATAGAAGAGAAAGAGTCTGCTGTGTGCAGGGAGACATTAAACAAATATATTGAATCGGAGGAGCTAGAGGTAATAGAGTGGAGAGATGTGCCTGTTGACAGCTCTGTTATAGGAGATATTGCCCGTGGGGCAGAGCCAAAGATAGAGCAGGTGTTTGTAAAAGGGCGCTTTGAGCAGGATGTGCTGGAACGCAAACTATACCTTGCGCGTAAGCGGACCGAGAAAGAGGTGCGCAATTCCGGGTTAAAAGGGAAGAAGGGGTTTTATATTCCGAGTCTATCTACAAAAATAATTATATACAAAGGGATGCTTACTCCTGGTCAGCTTAGGGGGTATTACAAAGACCTGACGCATTCAGAGATGAAGAGTGCAATTGCCTTGGTGCATTCCCGCTTTAGTACCAATACTTTTCCCACTTGGGATCTTGCGCAACCTTTTAGGATGGTAGCTCACAACGGGGAGATTAATACGGTGAGGGGTAACCGTTTGTGGATGCATGCCCGGGAGTCACTTATGCACTCCGAGCTGTTTGGGGATGACCTGAGTAAGCTATACCCAATCGTGGAGCCAGGAAAATCGGACTCTGCATCTTTTGATAATGTACTGGAGTTTATGAGTATGGCAGGGCGAAGTATACCTCACTCTCTATGCATGATGATACCCGAGTCATTTAACGTTAAAAACCCTATACCTGATAGCCTAAAAGCATTTTATGAGTACCATTCGACAATAATGGAGCCGTGGGACGGTCCCGCTTCAATACTATTTTCCGACGGACGGTATATAGGAGGTACCCTCGATCGTAATGGGTTGAGGCCTTCAAGGTATGTCATAACAAAAAACGGGCTTATTGTTATGGGGTCTGAAGTTGGAGTACAGACATTTCCGCCAGAAGAGATAAAAGAGAAGGGGCGCTTGCGGCCAGGTAAAATATTATTGGTAGACACACAGCTTGGAATTATCATTCCCGACCAGGAGGTGAAAGCAGAGCTCAGCCGTAGAAACCCTTATGCCAATTGGCTGAAAGAGAACATATTGATGATGGATGACATTGTTGTAAAGCAACGCGTATCTTCAGATATGGGTGATAACTTTGGGACCTATGCCAAAGTTTTTGGCTATACGACAGAGGAGATGGAGATGCTTATAAAGCCAATGGCGGAGAATGGAGTGGAACCCACAAACTCAATGGGCAATGATACTCCATTGGCAGTTTTTTCCGAGAAACCCAAGCGTTTTTTCAACTATTTCCGCCAAATGTTTGCCCAGGTAACAAACCCTGCTGTTGACCCGATCCGCGAAGGCCTAGTGATGTCTTTAACTAACTATGTTGGTGCACTTAGCAGCAATATCCTCAAGGAAACATCTAAACATTGCAAGCTGATTAAATTTCCCAGTCCACTTATTACCAATACAGACCTGGGCAAGATAAAAGATCTAAAGCATGAATCTTTCACTCATGCTACCATACCGATACTATTCTCTGCAAAAAAAGGAGTTGCAGGTTTTAAAGAGTCGTTTAACGAGATGCTTGAAAAGGCGGAGAAGGCAGTGGATGATAAAAAGAACTTTATTATCCTTTCTGACAGAAAAGTTTCAAAAGAACAGGCACCAATACCTTCTTTACTTGCTGTTGCAGCTGTCCACCACCACCTTATTAAGGTGAAAAAGCGTATGCAGATAGGCATAATAGTGGAAAGCGCAGAGCCCCGTGAAGTAATGCACTTCGCATTACTGCTAGGATATGGTGCCAGTGCAGTAAACCCTTACTTTGCGTACGGAGTTATAGATAAGATGGTTCGCGAAAGCAGAATAAACGTTGAATATAAGGACGCACGTAAGAACTATATAAGGTCTATTGATAAAGGCTTATTGAAGGTTTTCTCTAAAATGGGGATTTCAACGCTTCGTTCTTATCACGGGGCACAAGTCTTTGAAGCTGTGGGTATTAGCGATAAATTAATAGACTTATACTTTAATGGTACTTCATCCAAAATTGGGGGAGTAGGTTTTGAAGAGGTGTGCAGGGAGTCCATGATGTCTCATATGGAAGCGTTTGCCAAAAGTAGGAATGCTGCCATGCCTTTAAATGCGGGAGAGTATCATTATAGGAGCAAAGGGGAGCATCATGCATGGAACCCTGAAGCTATTGCACTGCTGCAATGGTCTACCAAAACAAATGACTACAACATTTTCAAAAAATTCAGTTTGCTTGTGGATAAGGAAAATGCCAGGCCCTCATTTGTCCGTGGAGTTTTGAAGTGGAAAAAGAACCCTATATCTATTGATCAGGTAGAGCCGGTAGATGATATAATGAAAAGGTTTGTTACCGGAGCCATGTCATATGGGTCTATATCTAAAGAGGCGCATGAAGCACTCTCTATAGCAATGAATGAAATTGGGGGGCGCAGCAATACGGGTGAAGGGGGAGAGGATCCTGTCCGATTTGGAACGGAACGCAATTCCAAGATAAAACAGATAGCATCGGGGCGCTTTGGAGTAACAAACAACTACCTTGTGAACGCAGAGGAGCTGCAAATAAAGATTGCCCAAGGGGCAAAACCAGGCGAAGGAGGACAACTACCTGGTTTCAAGGTAAATAAAATAATAGCAAAAACTAGAAGTTCAACACCTGGTATTACGCTAATATCCCCACCGCCACATCACGATATATACTCAATAGAGGATTTGGCACAGTTGATTTACGATTTAAAAAACGTAAATCCCAGAGCCAAAGTTTCAGTGAAGCTGGTTTCTGAAAATGGTGTTGGAACGGTGGCAGCAGGTGTTGCCAAAGGTTTCTCCGATATAATTATAATAGCGGGTGCCGACGGAGGTACAGGAGCATCGCCTGTAAGTTCTATAAAACATGCAGGCTTACCGCCTGAGTTTGGTGTTGCAGAGGCCCAACAGACACTTGTTATGAATAACCTGAGGGGTAGGGTAAAGCTACAAACAGACGGGCAGTTGAAAAATGGACGCGATGTAGTGTTGATGGGTATGCTTGGTGCAGAGGAATTTGGCTTCTCAACTAGCGCGCTTATAGCTTTGGGATGCGTGATGATGCGCAAATGTCATATGAACACCTGTCCTGCGGGCATAGCCACACAAAACAAGAAGTTGAGAAAGCGTTTTCTGGGGCATGCCCAGTATGTTATCAACTATTTCAGATTTATAGCTACTGAAATAAGAGAGCATATGGCGGAGGTAGGGGTAAGCTCTTTTGATGAGCTGGTGGGGCGCACTGATTTGCTGGAAATAAAGAAAGAGGTAATGAACTGGAAAATGAAAAATATTGATCTTTCCAGGCTGCTGTACTTTCCGAAAGATGCGAAAGAAAATCCTATTCATAATACTGGCCCAAACACGAAGGACCTGGATGATGTTATAGACAGAGAGCTTATACGTGAGGCGGACAAAGCGATAAAAAGTGGAGAGAAGGTTTGGATAGCTCACAGTATAAACAATGTAACGAGAAGTGTAGGCTCTATGCTTTCGGGGGAGATCTCCAGAGTACATGGGGAGGCAGGGCTGCCGGACAATACTATCAACTGCACGTTTAAGGGTTCGGCGGGGCAGAGTTTTGGTGCTTTCTTAGTAAGGGGCGTATTATTGAGGCTGGAGGGCGAGTCGAATGACTACCTGGGTAAAGGATTGTCAGGAGGAAAAATTGTTGTTGTTCCCCCAATCGGCTCAACATTCAGGCCGGATGAGAATATCATTGTGGGCAACACTACTCTATATGGAGCTACCGGAGGGGAGGTATATATAAGAGGTATCGCAGGTGAGAGGTTCTGTGTGCGTAATTCAGGTGCGAAAGCTGTTGTTGAGGGGGCAGGTGACCACTGCTGCGAATACATGACGGGGGGACGTACAGTAGTGCTGGGAGCCACAGGGCGTAACTTTGCAGCGGGGATGAGTGGTGGTATAGCCTACGTTTTGGACAATAATGGCGATTTTGATTACTATTGCAATAAAGGGCTTGTTGAGCTTTGTCCCGTTGAGGATAAGGCTGACATACAAGAGCTACAGGGGATGATCAGCAAGCATCTCACCTACACTCAAAGCGACCTGGCTGAAGAAATCCTGACGCATTGGTATGAGTATCTTCCACGTTTTGTTAAGGTTATACCTTTCGAGTACAAAAAAGTGATGGAGGAGATGAAGCTCAAAAAGCTCAAGAAGAAACTTGCTCTGACAGAAGATGATCCTGCACGCCATGAGTAAGTGACGGGTATATTTGAACGACAAAAAAGTGTTAATAATGGGAAATCCAAAGGGTTTTATAGAGATAAAAAGGAAAGAGGGTGGGTACCGCCCTGTAAGTGAAAGAGTACATGACTACGGAGAGGTAGAGCAAACTCTTAATGAGAAAGATAGGCAGGAACAGGCTTCGAGATGTATGGATTGTGGTGTTCCGTTTTGTCACTGGGCCTGCCCTGTCCACAGCATAATCCCTGAGTGGCAGGATGCGATATATAGGGGTAGATGGCAAGAAGCTTATGAAATACTGATCTCAACTAACAGCTTTCCTGAGTTTACTGGCCGCGTATGTCCTGCCCTGTGTGAGCAGTCGTGTGTACTGGCAATTCATGACGAGCATGTGACAATCCGCGAGAACGAGTGCTCGGTTGTTGAGAAAGCATTTAGTATGGGGTATGCCCGCCCCAGAGTACCTCAAAAGAGAACAGGCCTGGAGGTTGCGGTGGTAGGTTCCGGTCCTGCCGGCCTGTCTGTAGCAGACAGGCTCAACCAGTTGGGGCACAAGGTGACCGTTTTTGAACAGGATGACGCTATTGGAGGGTTGCTAAGATATGGTATACCTGATTTTAAGCTAAATAAAACTTTTATTGACCGTAGAGTCAGACTTTTTACAGAGGAGGGTATAGACTTCAAAACGGGAGTAAACGTTGGAGTAGATATTACCGCTGATGAACTTCTAAAAAAGTTTAACGCAGTTTGCCTGGCTTGTGGAGCAGCACTTCCGCGCGACTTGAATGTTGAGGGCAGGGAGCTTGATGGTGCCTATTTCGCTATGGATTTTCTCAAACAGCAAAACAGGATTATAAGAGGTGATGAGATATCCAAAGATAACATCATATCTGCCAAAGGTAAAAAGGTGTTGGTAATAGGTGGTGGCGATACCGGTTCGGACTGTGTAGGCACCTCTATACGCCAAAAAGCCAAGTCTGTTATACAAATAGAGATCCTTCCAAAACCACCGGTAAAGCGCTCCCCTGATAACCCCTGGCCATATTGGCCCCAGACACTTAGAAGCTCAAGCTCACACGAAGAGGGGTGTGAAAGAAGGTGGAGCCTGGCAACAAAAAAGTTGATAGGAGATGGTGGCAGGCTTACAGGTGCAGAGGTTGTTCAGGTTGAATGGAAAACAGAGAATAGCCGTTACATCATGAAAGAGATAGAGGGAACAAATGAAATTATAGAAGCAGATTTGTTATTATTGGCTATGGGGTTTACCTCTCCGGTTCATGAAGGCCTTTTAGACAGTCTGGGTGTGAAATATGATGAACGCGGCAACGTTAAGTCTTCAGATGGCGCCACCAATATTGATAAGGTATTTGTAGCAGGTGATGCTACCATAGGGGCAAGCCTTGTAGTTCACGCTATAAATTCAGGTAACAGCACTGCGCAAAAGATAGCTAGCTATTTAAAATAAGCTATAGGCTTTCTGTCCTGCTTATGATGTAAAGCTAAGCTTTACACCATAAAAATACATTATTTTGACCGAAACAGGAGACAAATTAGTTGTATCATTGATAGATTACTTAAAATGGTTAGGGTTTAAAAATGTTAGGAACTGCGATTTAAGTAAATCAAAAACTGATATTTTAGAGGAAGATATACAAGTTAAACTTGATAATGGATTATTGGTAATTGAATGTAAAGGAATAGTTGGCACATCTACTGACAACCATTGCAGTCAAATTTCTAAAATAAAGACTAGAAGATGTAAAGAGAGGAATAAGCTTGGCGTACACGCACTTTACGTTGTAAACCATCAAAGGAATTTACCACCTTTAGAGAGGAAGAACCCACCTTTTACAGAGAATCAAATTACTGATGCGAATCATGAGGAAAGAGGACTTTTATCAACGTGGCAATTATTCAATTTGTACTTAGAAATTAAAATTGGCATTTTATCGAAAGAAGAAGCCAGATCTCAAATTATTAAACATGGGCTAATAAGCTTTAGACCCAAGAACCTTGAATTAATTGGTAAACCTGTGGAAATACTAAAGGGTGGTACTGTTTGCATAATAAAAATTAAGAGTCTTCAACTGAAAATTGGAGATGAAATTTATTCTGAAAAAAATGGACGATTTAATAAACATGTAATTAAGGAAATTAAAATAGATGACAAACCTGTGAATACTGCAAATAGTGGAGAATTAGGAATACAGCTTGACTCTAAAATTGAAAAGAAAACCGAACTGTGGAAAAAACCAGCAGTTAATAAGTGGTCATAAAACATTTGGGGTGAAGTGATTGTTCAGGCATCCTACCACACATCAACTTTTTGCAACAGTGGATAAAAGCGTAGCCCACTCACCCAAATATTTCATACCGCAAATACGTTGTGGAGCATTTGGTCGAACCACTATCGTATAAAATAAGCTCATATCGTATCATATTGTCGAATATTTCAGTGAATAAAACGAATCGTATCGTATTGGACTAAGGTCTTTATTTAAATGATATATTTGTAGTATGAAAAATAAAGTTCATACATCTTTACTAAGCACTGACTGGGAGCTAATTCGACTGATTAGTCAGATTGATCGATTTGACGCTTCATGGACGACAATAGAAAAGAGAGAAGGTCAAAGTTTAAAGTAATTGAAAGCGATTGCTACAGTTCGTAGTACAGGGCTGGCATGAAACACATAGTTTGGTAAAATGCGCCTTATTTGCATATGAACTTGTCACTATTCACCCATTTCAGGACGGAAACGGACGATTGAGCAGACTGATTTCGACTTTACTTCTGTTGAAACATGGTTACAAGTGGATTCAATATGTAAGTTTGGAGCATGAAAAGATGGGTTTTGCAAAAGGCCTCAGAGGTTTAAATGTTGGCCGTGAGTATAAAATTCAGCAATATTATTAATTATTATGACTAAAAGGAATTTTCTTGCATTTGATCTTGGTGCATCTAATGGGCGAGCTATGCTTGGGAGTATCTCAAATGGTAAAGTCTGTCTAAAGGAGGTGCACCGGTTTTCAAATAAGATGGTTATTGTCAATGGGCACTACTACTGGAATATATTTAGTCTATTTGAGGAGTTGAAAACCGGGCTTAAAAGTTGTATCAAAGATTACGGTGTGCAGCCGGAATCAATTGGTATTGATACCTGGGGAGTTGATATTGCTCTTCTCGATAGGGATGGTATGATTGCGGGGCTTCCTAATGCATACCGGGACCACCGTACCGACACAGCTATGGAGGAGTTTTTTAAAATAATTCCGCGTGATAAGCTCTACATGATGACAGGCGTTCAACTTATGCAGTTTAATACGCTTTTTCAACTTTTTTCAATGGTGCGGGACAGCTCTCCTCAACTGGAAATAGCCAAAGATATTCTTTTTATGCCTGATGCCCTGGGCTATTTATTTACCGGCATAAAAAGGAATGAATTTACTATTGCCAGCACTTCGCAACTGCTAAAACCGGGGAAGCCAGAGTATGAAAATAGACTATTTGAAGCGATAGGTGTTGATTCCGGATTGATGCAGGAAATAGCGCTTCCCGGAACAGTATTAGGGAATATAAAGCCCGATATTGCGGATGAATTGGGGAGTAGTAAGATACCTGTTATTACCGTTGCAGGCCACGATACAGCATCGGCTGTGGCTTCCGTACCATCAATTGATAAAAACATGGCTTTTATAAGCTCTGGAACATGGTCATTGATGGGAATTGAGAGCGACAGACCACTGATATCAGAAGAGACATTAAAATTAAACTACACAAACGAAGGTGGGGTAGAAGGGACAACGCGGTTTCTGAAAAATATAGTAGGGCTGTGGCTATTGCAAGAATGCCGGAGAGTGTGGGCAGCAGAGAAAAGCTACACATGGACAGAAATGGTTAGCATAAGCACACAGGCTGAACCATTTAGACACCTGGTAGATACAGATGACAATAGGTTCCTTAACCCTGAAAACATGCCTGAGGCAATAAAACAGTTTTGCGAAGAGACAGAGCAGGAGATTCCTTCAACACACGGGCAGATAATACGATGTATCTTTGAGAGTCTTGCCCTAAAATACAGGCATGTACTAGAGCAGATAAAGAGAGTATCTCCCCACAGAATAGAGAAAATACACATTATCGGTGGCGGGGTAAAAAACAGCCTACTGTGCCAATACACTGCAAATGCAACGGGGCTGAAAGTCATTGCAGGCCCTATCGAAGCTGCTGCAATAGGTAACATTCTAATGCAGGCAAAAGCCATGGGTGTTGTAGATACACTACAAGAGGTAAGGGGTATGGTTGAACTGTCTGTAGGAGTAAAATGTTACATGCCCGAAAATGCTTCGGAATGGGACAGGCAGTATCACTGTATATACAAAAATATAGCGAAAAAGTTGAATGTGTAAAGATTATTTATTACCTTTGATATATTCGCATAAGTTTAAAATTAAACAACAAAATCATGAAAAAGCAGATGAGAGTTGAAGGTGCTTTATCAATCAAAAAGGCATTATTTTTACTTGCAATTGTCACTGGAATTGGGACAATGGTTTCAGCGCAAGATGTTGTTAAACCACGTGCACTCGGATTGCGCTTTGGTGCCGTAAACGGTGCAAGCTATGAGTTGTCTTATCAGCACGGCCTGAACACCCAAAACCGTTTGGAGTTTGATCTGGGGATAAAGTCTAAAAAAGATAACTATAACGCATGGTGGCTGGTTGGTATTTATCAGTGGGTGTGGAACATTAGCAGCATTAGTGACAGCTTTAACTGGTATGTAGGCCCCGGTGCAAAAATTGGTACCACCACTATAAAATCCCCAAGTGAAACAAAATTCTTTATGGCAGCAGCAGGCAATATTGGCATAGAGTATGTATTTGACTTTGGACTGCAGCTATCATTAGACACGAGGCCTGAAATAGGTATATTTAACCACTATAATAATGATTTTCTTAATTTTGAACTAGCTTTGGGAGCAAGATATCAGTTTTAAAGCTCCTTTCGCAGAAACAAAACTTATGAGTTAGATAAATAATTGAAAATTTTGCTTGCTTGGATGGATGGAGGTCAGATTACATTGAATTTCACCCTATCAGCAACAAACAATATTAATATGGGAGAAGATGGTCAAAAAAGCCTGCCTTCTCCCATATTGTTGATATACAGTATTTTTTTGCAAAGACCCTCAGTGAAGATGAAGCAGGTAGTGTATGAAACTTTTTAGAAAGCTTCTTAACTTATTTAAGATAGATACTTCCGTATCTATCTTAATGTTAAACAGAATCTGGGCAATACCAAGATATTCAATAACCCTGCTTCTTATTCAAAAATACTTATCGTTAGAAGAGCAGGGATTTTACTATACATTTTACAGCGTTCTTGCACTATCTATTTTTTTAGAATTGGGAATATCAAATGTGGTGCTACAGTTTGTCAGCCACGAAATGGCGCATTTGAAATGGAAGGGAAAGGTTATTGTTGGAGACAGCAAATCGAAATCACGCCTGGCCTCTATTTTTAAACTCACTATAAAATGGTATGCATTAATAACTGTACTTGGAATTGTTGGGATCACCTCTTTGGGATACATATTTTTCAATAGCACAAGCAATAGCCAAAATGTAGAATGGAAGGGGGCGTGGTTATTTTTTGCTATTGCTGCTTCCTCTAATATATGGTCAAATTCACTACTTGGATTTTACTCGGGCTGCAACAAAATAACGGAAGTAGTCAAAGTGAGGTTTTTAGCTAATACATTTTCCTCTATTTCCCAATGGACTGTTTTGCTATTAGGCTTTAAGCTCTACGCAATATCTTTTACAGCATTAGTCCAGCTTGTCATCTTTTCCCTGTTTATTTTAAGGAATTTTAAGACCTCTTCCATTGACCTTCTAAAATACCCTATTGAGCATGATGTGAGCTGGAAACGTGAAGTATGGCCTTTGCAATGGAAGATTGCATTAAGCTGGATGAGCGGCTACTTCATTTTTCAATTATTTAACCCGCTTCTGCTAAAATATGATAGCGCAGAATCAGCCGGGAAAATGGGACTTACTTTAATGGCACTGCTTATCATTAGTGATTTTGCACTTTCATGGATTAATGCAAAGGTACCGTTTATCGGACAACTGGTATCATTAAAAAAATGGGATGAACTAAACAAAGTCTTCTCATCTTTAGTAATAAAAGTCTTTATAACATCCGTTTTAGGGTGTCTCACTTTTTATGTCGCTGTCTACTTTTTATTAAACCTCTTTCCAGAATTCAGCGAACGATTTCTAAGCCTGCAACAAATAGTTATGCTGTCTCTCTCTATTGTCATCATTAACCCGCTACTGGCCTGCTGGGCAATATATTTGAGGGCTCACAAAAAAGAGCCATATTTGTGGACATCAATATTGTTTGGCTTACTAAATGCGATAATTTGTTTCTATTTAGTTAAGCTGTACGGTACCTGGGGGATTATCACAACACACCTGGCATTGAATATTATTATTAGTTTAGTTATTGGGCGAATCATCTTTGTACGAAAAAGAAACTTATGGCACTCAACAACATAGATTCACAGGCACTATTTGGGAAAGAGTCTGATGAAATCGTTCTCACTATAGCTATCCCGTCTTACAACAGGAACGCTTTTTTATTAAAAACTCTAGAGCAGTTAGCACCACAGCTAAACAATAAGTGTGAGCTGCTTATTGTAGACAACTCCTCTACAACTCCAGTCTACGAATCATTGAAGCAAAAGAACTATTTTGACAATATAAACCACGTGTACGTTTACAGAAACTTTGAAAATATTGGTGGGAGCGCCAACTTTTTAAGGTGCGTAGAGTACTCCAGGGGAAAATGGATTTGGTTGTTGGGCGATGATGATAATGTAAAGCCAGATGCTATTTCCACGATTTTTGAAAGCATTGAAGAGCATGGGAACGCTATAAATATCAGTTTTGACTATAACTGTCTTGAACGCTCGGAGAGTAAAGTGGCAAGAGGATTCCAGGAATACCTGGACAAGATGGATATGTTTGGCAAGTCACTATACATATCTATGAATATTTTTCGACGAGATGCGATAAGAAAGTATATAAGCCATGGCTACAACTACGCATATACCAAGGCGCCGCATCTGGCATTGCTGTACGTTGCACTGCTTAATCAGGATGAACCAATAGTTGTTGTGTCTGATAAGCAGATAGCCCAATGGGAAGAGACAAGCATTGAAGAAAAGTGGAACTACGGCTATGTTGGCTCGCATATGATATCGCTAATGGAGATTGACTCCCTATCTGTTGCACAGCGTAAAAAACTGGCGAGGTTTATAGACAAAGACTATGCCCTAAACTACAGGCGTTGGCTCCCAGGCATGCTTGCGTATGCAAAAGACAAAACAGAAAGGGGTAAAACACTATTTTATTGCCACCGGCTTCTATTTTATAACTCAAAATACCGCTTCTCTATTCTAAGGAAACTATTTCACTACCTGGTTTACATATCCTTGTATTTTGCAAAAATACCGTGTTTCTTTTTGAACATGTATTTGCGAACCTACGACTCCAAAATAAAACTGGAGAAAGAGTATTTCCCTCCATTCCAGAACCGCCTTTAAACCCGGCCTGTGAAAAGAGAAAGGCAAACACATCCTTAGAAAAAATACTCCTCAAGCATTAAACACAAAGTGTGATATATCGGGAGATGCAGCTCCTGGATATAAGGGGTGTCGCTTTGAGGAACGCAGATGGTAACATCACATACACTTTTAAACCTGCCGCCATCAGCGCCTGTCATACCTATAACTTTTAGCCCTTTTAGCTTTGCCACCTGCATCGCTCTTATGACATTATCGGCATTTCCTGATGTGCTCAGCCCTATAAGCACATCGCCTGAACGACCAAGGCCATTAACCTGCTGTGCAAAAACAAGGTCTGCCGCAACATCATTTGAAAAAGCGGTGCCTAGAGCTGTATGTGAAGATAGCGAGATTGCGGGCAGAGCTCCCTGCAGCCTCTCCGATATGTACCTGCCTTCCTCTCCAAATGCTTCCCTGTAACTGTTTTTTTCACCATCAGATAGAGAGCGGTGCTTTTTGAACCCTTTCATCAATTCAGCTACAATATGCTCACTGTCGGAAGCACTACCCCCATTTCCACAAACCAACACCTTCCCCCCGTTTTTATATGACTGCCTAAGACACTCATACGCTTCCATAATATCATTTTTGCAGGTTTTTAGCTCGAGGTATCTTTCAAGCAGAGTTGAAACAGCTTTTTTCATATCAAGGTGTAAGAGTAAATAAATATGGTCACTTCAAAAACTATTAGGGGATAACCTGGAAAGCTTACAGTTGAGCATTTTCAATCATTGATCGAAATATTTTGCGCTGCTCTATCATAGCTTTCACTTTATCTTCAGGATTTGTGCGACATTCTAGTAATATCCAGCCATTGTAGTCGATGTTAACGAGCAGGTTCATAAGATGCTGATAGGGGTAACTCCCAACATTGAGCTCTCTCACATGAACTATATCACTAAGACGGTTTTTTACAAGATTGAAGTTATACTCCAAGCCGTTGCCAATCAGATCCTCTTTGTTACTATTCCAGCATACACCTACAGATGGCTGGTCAACGTAGTCCATTATTGCCTTAATATTTGGTAGTTCCTGGGTCTCCCTACCATGTACTTCAAGGCGCACTTTCTGCTTATACTTTGCAGCATATCTGCCCACTTCATTTAATGACCTGCCAATTTGTTCAATAGTCTTCTCTTTGGGCACACCCTTAACAAAGGCATTGGGCTTTACCTTAACCCCCGATCCGCCAACATCATGACTTAAACGGATATACTGCTTTGTCCTCTCTATCTTTTCCCGCAACCTTTCAGGACTATCAGTGTGGTAATCTTCGTTTGTCCCAAGCCCAACTATTTCAACTGAGCTGTCCTCAAACATCTTTTTTACTTCATTAACCCTGGCATCTGAAATGCCAAGATCAACGCCGTGTGCGTGCTGTGTACGAAGCTCAACACCCCAGATACCGGCAGCAGCACAATTCTTTATAAGCGCTGGCACATCCCACTCTTTACCCCACAAGTAGGTAACAAGCCCAAGTTTCATTTTTGAACCCGGCTTAGAACAACATGATGAAAACATCATGGAGGGAAGGAGGCATAAACCTCCGGTTGCCAGTGAAATCTCCTTCATAAACCTCCTTCTTGAGGCACTCTTTTGATATTTTTCCATACTTATATTTTTAATTAAAGTCAGCCATAAATAACCCTCTCACTTATCGTAAAAGCAGATAAATATTTTGTGTGTAATATACTAAAATCAACCCTGAGGTCAAATGTGTTTTTGCCCAAATTTCATATTATCAGTAGACTTTACTCTACTCTCTATTGGCTCACCTTCAATAATATTCCGGACTAAGCTGGTTGCTGCCAGTTCAGCGCTTACCTGCATCAATAGATCCTGCTACTCTGCAATATTCCCAAAAAAGCTATCAGTAACCAAAGAAAAACTTCAGGCGGAGTTTATTCTACACTCTTATTCTTATCAACAATTCGCTATTTTTGTAATATGAAGCATTCATTAGTAATATTGCATGAAAGCAGGGAGATCTTTTCCAGTGATGGACATTGGCTCTACCCCCTTTTTGAGCTGGAAGATTTTCTGAACAGAAATAACTATAATCCTAAAACTCTATTTTTGCGGGATAAGATTGCAGGAAGAGCTGCTGCCTGCCTTATAGTACGGTTAGGAATTAAGAACTGCCATATTAACCTATTGAGCGATCGTGCAATACCTATCTTTAAGAAGCATAATGTAGCTTTTACCTTCGATAGCAAAGTAGATCATGTGCAGTGCCGCACAGAAGATTTGATTTCAGAGCAGATGGATATAGAGGAGGCCTATCTATTTTTGAGGAAAAGGGCAGGTAGGGTACAGGGAGTACCCCTAAAAATAGATAACCTAAGTGTTGACCTAGGGAAGAAGAGTATTCTGAACAGGCTGAACGTAAAAGTTGGAGTAGGGGAGCAGCTAATTATACATGGCGCAAACGGCACCGGGAAAACGACACTGTTAAGAAGTATATTAGGATTCACACCACTTACAGGGGGAAGTATAACGATTGGTGGACATACGGTGGGAAGCAGTAGCTGGAAACAGAATCGTAGCATTGCCGGCTATGTGCATCAGGAAAATGTAAAAAGCCAATTTCCTGTCTCTGCGGGCGAAGTAGTATCAATAGGCCTTAGCGGGAGCAGGCTGAGCAAATGGGAAACAGATTATCGTGTTGAAGTGGCTATGAGAAGGACAGGGTGCTTTCACCTACTAAGCCATTCCTTTCATAGCCTTTCAGGCGGAGAGAAGCAGCGTGTGTCTCTTGCCCGTTGCCTATTGCAAAATGCACGTATTTTTCTTTTTGATGAGCCCACATCATTTCTGGATTTGGATGGAAAAATGGCTCTCTTGGAGCTGCTTACCGAGCTTACCCAAAAGGAGGCGCCGACAATGCTGCTGGTGTCTCATGAGACCTCATGGCTTGAGGGCCTTGGCTGGAAAAGCAAAGAGCTTAAGGAAGGTAGGCTATGTTAGAATTGCTATCATACCCGCCTATTATAAAAGGGTTGCTGGTGCTGGCTATTGCTGGATTTGCATTCCCTATTACCGGTGTATATCTTCTACGGATGAACCTGTTGCCGCTTCGCTTTATGCTTATGCATGGGGCTATTCTGGGTGGTGCCTTTGCACTGGCTATGCACTTTAGCCCATTTTGGACAACAATGATCGTAAACCTTTTGCTGGTCCTCTTTATGGCTCAGGCTTCACGCTCCATGAAAGTGGATACAGGGCAAATGAGCATTTTTATCATGGTTATATCCATATCTATGGCGTTTATATTCATATACAGGTTTAATGTACCTGCACAGGATACGCTTACCCTGCTTTGGGGAAGCCCTTTTACACTTTCATGGATAGAGGTTTGCGGAATCATCCTGTTTTCACTTTTTCTTATCGGGTTCCAGTGGTTCTTCAGACAACAGTTGCAGGCTATATTTTTCGACAAAGAGATAGCTTTATCTTCAGGGGTGAATGAAGGAAGACTTTACTATAGTATTACTCTGTTAACTGCTGTTACTGTAGCCGCAGCAATGAAGATGATAGGTGCGCTTCTCCTTGATGCATTACTGCTACTACCTGCTATAATAGCATCATTTCACTCCAAAAGCCTTAAAGGTGTGATCCTAGGAGCATGCTTGTGGGGTGGAGTCTTTTCAATAGCCGGTTTCTTTATATCCCTAGCTGTCGATATACCGGTAAGCTCTGCTATAGCCTCACTGGCATCACTTGTATTCCTTGCTATATATATAAGACAAAAAACATAGTGGAAATAACCTTAAGTCTTGAAGTTGACGCCTCTATCTCCCCTTTGTCAGATACACTGTTCCCTTGTTTTTCCCAATTGAATATATTACATGTTCTGACTTCATATGCTGTAAGTCTTTTTTTAGGGTGTTAATTGAAACATCAGGCATCATATGTATTAAATCTGCAAGCTTTGTTGGTTGCTCTTGTTCAATAATTGCACGTACTTTTTTTTGTCGATCATTTAAATACCCTGTTTTCGGCCTACTGCTTATATTACACTTTCGTTCAAGATTTAAGGTTAATGTTTTTAAAGATTCCAAAAAGAAGAAAATCCACTTATCTATTCGTTCAGAATATGAGTACCTGTCTTTTTGTCCAGCCATTAAAGATTCATAATATTTCGTTTTATTCTCTTCAATTAAGCTCTCAAAGGATACATACTGGATGAAGCTATAATCATATTTTAATAATAAAAGAAGTGTCAGTAACCTTGAAAGCCTCCCATTTCCATCCTGAAATGGATGAATTGAGAGAAACTCATAAGTAAATACACTGGTAACCAATAATGGATGCATTTCTCCTGACTCTAGCTGATAGTTGATCCAGTCAATCAAATCTGACGTTTCATTTCCAATAAAGTGTGGTGCCGTGCTATTTAATGCTACCTTTTGACCTCCGCCAGGATAGTTTGCTATAACCCTGCTTGAAAAGCCCTTATCATCCTTACGATACCCATTATTTTTTGTATTATATTTAAAAATTTGTTCGTGAATCTGTTGAATTGAACTTTTGGATAATTCGATATCTAGATAATTTTCACAGATTCTTTTAAATGCATCATAGTAGCCTAATGCTTCTTGTTGATCTTTTATTTTCAGACTATTAGCATCCACGTTATGGATCAACTCTTTAATTTCATCTATTGGAAGTCTGGTGTCAATAGATGAACTAACAGACTTAAATGTTATAGCTTTTTGTAGCTCCTTAAGGTAGACACTCTCTTTTTGTTCGATGACATTCCACTTTCCTTTAAAAGAGTCAATAAAACTAATAGCCTTAATCATTCGCTGGTTAGTCTTAAAGTCAAAGCTTAGTTTATTTTTAAATTTATCCATTCTGTATCTATTTTCTATCTATTCAAAGATACGATTTTTTTTGTTAAATATCCATATTATATCTATACTTACTTGTTCAATAGTGTTGTTTTATCATCTTCTTAGTATGTCCAAGTGTATAATTATCATATATTTACATGCTTATTTTGACATTAAATTTATCTTATGTTTAGTTACTATAGGCATTAAATAAAATTTATATAGGACAGGTATGAAGGTGAAGATTCAACATAAATTCAGAAATTTTAAGAATAAAAAAGATATCCAATTTTTGATTCTCGGAACATTTAATCCTGAGACACCAGGCAATAATGCTAAATTCTTCTATGGTAGGGAGAAGAATTATTTATGGAACCTCTTGCCGAAATCATTTGATTATGATGAGCTAAAGAGGTGCAGTTTAAAAGATAAACTGTTGTTTACAAACAAATTTAAGATTGGATTTGCAGACATTATCAGAGAGGTAGCAGTTGATAGCGGCAATGAGACAAACTATGCAGATAGTTATATTGACAGCAGAGTGACAAGGTGGCTCGATTTTGAATTGTTTGTAAATAGACACCAAAAAATTAAAAAAGTATTTTTGACAAGAAAAACATTTACTGATATCCCAAATATGAGAGATCAGATTGAAAAGATTAAGAATATCTGTGAAGCAAGGAAAATTGGTTTTTACACTTTACCAACTCCTTCCCGGTTCGAGTCAAGCTAAACTAAGTGAGTGGAAGAAGGTGATCAGATGGTAGCCGATTTGTGGTTTTGGGCAGGAGTGTAGTTTTTCAGTATAATTAAAGACTAGTAGCGTAGTAGGTCTTAGTAGAATATATATCATTTGTTCTAATAAACTTAATTTAAAATGTCAAAAATTTTTATCCCATATATTGAGATAGCCAACACCGACCATGCAGCCTCTGTCAGGAAAAGTGTTTTCAGAAATGGATATAAAGTTGAGATAGATCGGGTAAACTGGCAAAAATTTTCTCACAAACCAAAAACAAGCCTGTTTTTGGGATATACAAAGGAATATCTATGGTTACACTACATAGTGAAAAACGATTTTGTGCGGGCTTTATACCGAAAAGATCAGGATGCAGTGTGGCAGGATAGCTGTGTTGAGTTTTTCGCTATGGGCAAAGACAAGAGGTATCGGAATTTTGAATTTAACTGTTTGGGGGTGTGTTTGTCAGAAACAGGTGCAAACAGAAAGTCAAGAGCTCCTCTCGCTAAAAGTGAGATGTTACAGATTATCCGTTACCCTGAACTTACATCCGGTACTTTGCCAGAAGAAGAGTCAAGGTCGGACTGGCAGTTGACAGTGGGTATTCCTTTAGAACTATTGAAGGTAGAGGAAGGCATGAGTTTTAAGGGTAACTTTTATAAGTGCGGTGATAAGACAAAAATACCACATTACCTTAGCTGGTCACCTGTAAATACTGTGGAGCCGGACTTTCACAGACCTGAGTATTTTGGTAGAATTACTTTAGAAAAGAGAAACCAGCAGCAATAATAAGCTTATAATTAGTAAATATAAAACAGTATAAGGTGAAGAAATATTGCAACAAGACCCTTTGTGAAGCGGAATATTTGGGTTTAGATTGAGAAAGGATTCCATGAAAAACCGCATAATGTAGGTAAAGGTTTCATGAAAATACTAATAAAAATACGAGTTTCATAAACACCTCATAGTGTGGTAGTTTGCTTGTTGCATATAAACTATAAATAAAAAAGAGGCATGACAGAAACCAGAAATAAATATCCTGAAGAGGAATACAGGAGCATGGTAAGAGAAATATCCTCCAGCTTAAATAATGAAGATATTGCAAGAATTGATAAGGCCTTTAAGTTTGCCAACTCAAAAATAGGAGATAAGAGGTGGGACAATGGCGAGCCGATTATCCTGCACTCAATAGCTGTTGCAAAGATTGCTGTTTTAGAGATGGGACTAACATCTTACCCTGCCTCCTCTGCTTTGTTACATAACCTGTACCATACGGAGGATGACTTCACAAAAGATGTGATAAAAGAGCAGTTTGGAACCACAGTGGCCGATATGCTTGAAGGTTTAATTAAAATCAACTCTATAGATACCGAAAACATTGCTATGCAGGATGAAAGTTTTCGAAGGTTGATGCTTACCCTCTCTGGAGATATACGCGTTATTCTGATAAAGATAGCGGACCAACTGCACGATATGCGTACGCTGGAGCCACTACCCGCTAACATGCAGTATAAATACTCTACCGAAACACTCCACCTGTACGCTCCACTGGCCCATCGCTTGGGACTATATAATATAAATTCTGAGCTTCAGGATTTATCGCTAAAATATCTTCATCCAGACGATTATAACTACATAGCCAATAAACTGAATGATACGGCCGCTGAACGCAATAACTTTGTCTCTGCATTTGTGAAGCCAGTCGAAAAAAGACTTAAGAAGAACGGGGTTGACTTTCAAATAAAAGCCAGGACAAAACCTGTTTTTTCCATATGGAGCAAGATGCAGAAAAAAAATATTGACTTTCATGACATTTTTGATCTTTTTGCCATTCGCATTATACTTAATTCAAATCCTAAAAACGAAAAAGCAGACTGCTGGCAGGTTTATGCTATACTTACAGAAGAGTACCTCTCTAACACTGAACGGCTAAGAGATTGGATTACTATGCCTAGACCAAATGGATATGAGTCGTTACACACAACTGTTCTAGGGCCGGGTAAGAGATGGATAGAGGTTCAAATAAGAACCAGGCGGATGGATGAAATTGCAGAGAGTGGAATGGCTGCCCACTGGCGGTATAAAGGAGGAAAGGATGGAGAGGAGTTGTCACACTGGCTTAAGAACATACGTGATATACTTGAAAATCCGGAACTTAACCCGGTAGACTTCATAGATGAGTTTAAAGTAAACATATATAATGATGAGATATATGTATTTACTCCTAAAGGGGATTTGAAAAAGTTGCCACACGGGTCAACACTGCTAGATTTTGCTTATGAAGTACACTCTCAGGTGGGAGACACATGCGTTGGAGGAAAAGTAAATGGAAAACAGGTTTCTCTCAGGCATTTGCTAAAAAATGGCGACCACATTGAAGTAAGTACCTCAATTAATCAAAAACCCAAGCAGGACTGGCTTAACATTGTAGTTACATCAAAAGCGAAGAACAAGATAAAGGCGAGTATAGATGAGGAACGCAGGAAAGAGGCCATGAATGGCAAAGAGATCTTTACAAGGAAGCTAAAGAATTGGAAGATAGAGCTTAACGACCATCTTGTTCAGCGATTGTTAAAATATTACAAGTTAAAGCTCGCATCTTCTTTGTATTACAATATCTCGTTGGGTAAAATAGATATGCTTGAGATAAAAGGGCTGTTATCAGAAGAAAAAACAGAGCTGCAGCGGGAAGTTTTGGATGAGGTTATCCCTCCTAAAACAGCAGAAGAACTTGTGTTTGATTCAGGAGATAATCACTTAGTTATTGATGAAAATATTAGAAACATAAACTACAAGCTGGCAAAGTGCTGCAATCCTATTTTTGGAGATAATATATTTGGATTTGTTACCATTAATGACGGGATAAAAATACATCGAAACAACTGTCCAAACGCTAAAGACATGATGGCTCGCTATCCTTACCGTGTTCTTAAAGCCAAATGGCAACGTACTGGCAAGCAAGGCTCTTTCCATACAGCCATACACATCTCAGGAACGGATAAGCTTGGAATAGTTAGTGATATTTCACACATTGTGTCAAAAGATGCCGGAGTGCAAATGCGCTCAATATCAGCTAGTTCAGAGAAAGGGGGTTTTGAAGGAACTCTCCACATATATGTAAATGATGTTGACCATCTCGACTTTTTGCTACAAAAACTTAGAAATATAAAAGGTGTACTTTCTGTTGACAGAATAGATTCATAAAGCATACCTGTATTATTAACGGGGGCAGGCTGCATGTCTGTATCTAACGGGAGAAATGATAAAGTCAGTTATGTATGTTAAAGTATTACATCAATGTAATCTATCTATATCCTTGATTTAAAATGATTAATAAAAGCATTAGATTTTAATCTAATAACTTTGCAAAAGCTAAACTACTTAGAAGTAGAAAACTTTATTAATCTTGGACATTCGAGTTGTAAATAGCCCCCACACCATATCAAGCTGCTTCGATCATAAAGAAGCATGAAGAGTGGAGCATATCGATGAAATATCTCGGGAGCACTGAGCTAGTAAAACAATCTTTTATAGTTGACGCTAATACTATGGTGAGGTGAAACAGCTAAAGGAGCTATGGGAAAGGAACTGTTGATTGAAGCACATGTTATGTGTAGCTTGTACTGGATCATGAGCCACAACCAATGATGGTATTATTGCAAAAATCTTTAAATCCCTGTCAAAAGCAATAGATAATAGAAAAGTTTAAGAGATCACATATTTCATTATCTCCAGGATAAAGACCACATAAAAATGCTTTTGGCAAAAATAAACAGATGAAATTTACGAGAACCTCTAAATGATTTATTTTTAATTATAATAAATACCATTGATTTATTTGTTATCTCTATTTTATTTTGCAACTTTAAGTTGATCTTTTTTAAAGTAATATTTAAGTAATACCTAAAATATGAAAAGAATTGCAATTGCAACTTTAGCTGGATTGGTGTTTGGTTTTGTATGTGGTATGTTTGCCTGTAGCTCAGGGGAGTTTCCAAGTGCAGTGCTATTTCAGATAATAGTAAGTCGCACCTTAATGGGCTTTACTATAGGTATAAGCTTACTAAAAATGCACTGGGCTTTGCATGGAGTCTTAATTGGCTTCCTGTATAGTATACCACTTGCTATTTCTGGTTTAATGGCACCTGAAAATCAAGTTATGATTTTCACTTTGACCATTCTAATGGGGATGATATATGGGCTTTTGACTGAGCTAATTACTTCAATGCTATTTAAAGCAAAAAGGAGCTGATTATAAGGTAAAAAAGCCTGTTAAAGAAAAAGCATCCGGTGCTCAGATAGCATCGGATGCTTTTTTTATTATCTAGCTGAATTCTGTAAAATGCTATATGCTGATTGGTTAGTGCTAGCCGCGAAGAAAGAGGTGCAACAGATGTAGCCAGCTTCAGGGATATTGTTTTTATTTGAGGGCGTATTGATATATTTGCACCGTAATTACAATATAGCTAGTCTTTTGCAAACTTTAGTTTTATTTTAAACTGAGAGAAAGTTTGATGACAAGTCTGGCATAAATGGGGGCTTTGAAAGTAGCTTTAATCAAAATATTTAATATGAATGTGTAAAGGCCTCATAATGCTAAGTGAGGCTTAAAATAGTACGGTAAAATATAAGAGTGTGAAGTAGTGGCAACAAGCTGGGGTGTTAATGAGTGAAAGTGTTGGATTACAAGAACCACCTAGGATTGGAATAAAAAAATAAATATGAAAGAGAAGAATACCAAGAGTGGCAATAGAGATAATAATACCTGTGCACTTTTTGCCAAAGGGGAAAAACTATACGAAGAGCAAAAGTGGGGAGAGGCACTAAATTGCTTTATTAGTATACTGGAAGCAGAGCCGGATAATAATGAAGCTAAAGCATATACTGATGTTATTAACAGTATTCTAAACTTCTATAACAAGGACCTTTACAATCCGTGACTTTGTATAGTAAAAAAGGCTTGACTGGATTATTTAAATAGGGTAAAATATGCGGTAAGTCTTGTACCCCATACAGTTCCCCTGACATATGTTGTCTTTCCTTGTTCTTCAATTCCATGTATATTTATACTGACTTCAGTAGCCTGAGTGGTACGTGGTAATGTATTATATTCTATATCAAGTGCAAAACGACACCAACTCAAATTTTTAAAAAGCTGAGAAAAAGAAAGATAAAATGTATTTACTGAGGGAAGTGTCAATATGGATCTGTTTGTGGGAGATAAATTCAGGTATTTTTTATTTTCATTTTTATGATGTTGGAATCCTAGTGTAATTTTTGATTCACTATTTGACGACTTTAGCTTGAACCTGCCTGTTTTTCTACTAATCTTGCCTGCTCTACTAATAAAAACTCCTCCGCCATACGAGTACTCAGGATCACCATTAAATTTAAAATTATATGAACTGCGGAGCTCCACCCCCAAAAAGCTGGGGACCCTTTCATATAATTCGTAGAATTTATAACCCATTGCAGCAGAGCCGTACTGCATATGAAAAAAAGCTGGCTTGTATGCATTGGTCAATGAGATTTGATGAAAGCCATACCCCGCTCCTAAATCGAAGAATACTTTTTTTCCTTTAGTATGAAAGACCTGTGCAGATGTTTTTTCGCTACAGAATACCAGAAGGCACGGAGCTATAAACAACCCCGTAACAATCCTCTTAATCAGCAATTTAAAACTTATAGATGATCTATGATTACTCATTTCTCAGAAGTATTTTAAATAATATCAAACGAATCATACATGAAAATTACAAAGCAAATTTAATAAATTAGCTTTTAAAATAACTTATTTATAGTTTTTTTTATATATAGGATCATATCTGTGAGTTATAATTCTTTTTTATAGGTACATACACCTTCTGCCAACCTTTTGCCAAAAAACTTACAAGGCAATTATTTTTGCGTTTTCGAAATAAAGTGTTTATTTTTAGATATAAAGTGTTTACCTTTGATACTATCTTTATGAAGATTTTATTTTAAATTACAAACTTTAAAAACACTAAAGATGAAAACATTAATTGCTATTTTAGTGCTCTTTGCAGCAACATTGGGAAGTGTTGATGCTCAAACTGCAATAGAGCTTAAAAATGCAGGTAATGCTGCGCTAAAGGAGAAAAAATACGGCAATGCGCTTGCTAGCTATGAAAGTGCATTGGCGGAGTGGGGAGAAGATGAAGAACCGGATTTGGCAATGATCTATAATACTGGAGTGTGTGCTTACAGAACAAAAGATTTTAGAAAGGCAGACAAGTATTTTAACATGTCAATCGAGTCCGGCTACAAAGCAGAAACAGCTTACAGGTATAAAGCAAACTCTCTTAAGCAATTAGGTGACAGTGAGGGGTTCATGAACACCCTATATGAAGGGCTTGATAAATACCCTAATAGTAAAGAGATAAGATCAATGCTTTCAAAACACTATCTTAAAGAAGGAAATGTAGTTTATAAAAAGGGTGCAGCCGTTCTAAAATTGGCATCAGACGACATTGGAGCAGGTAAGTATACTACCAATGACGAAGCCTATAAGACAGAGCTGAGAAAAGCGAAAGAAGAGTTTAAATCTGCTTTGATACTGTTCGATAAAGCATTGGAACATAAGCCTACAGATGCAACTGCATTAAAGCTGAAGGAGGCATGTGAGAAAAACCTGAAGATGTAATATGTTCAGCAACTGAACTATAAAAAGGCTGCTCAATAACCTTGGGCAGCTTTTTTTGTGAATAAAAACTAACATTATAAGAGATGTTTTTTGTACTTTCAACCATCGGAGATTAACCTTATTTTCTATGCTATGAATTTATTTGAAGACAAACGTACTGTTTTAACTCTGGATGCGGGAGGCACAAACTTTGTATTTTCAGCTATGAAGGCAGGTGAAGAGATTTTGAACCCCATTGTACTTCCTTCATTTGGCGACAATCTGGATAAAAGCCTTGCGAGCATGATAGAGGGGTTCTCTATGGTTTGCAAAGGGCTGGATGAAGCCCCATCTGCAATAAGCTTTGCATTTCCCGGGCCTGCTGATTACCCAAATGGTATTATCGGCAACTTGGTAAACCTTCCCGCATACAGTGGTGGTGTAGCTTTAGGAGCTTTTTTGAAGAAGCAGTTCGACTTGCCTGTATACATAAATAATGACGGAGATCTTTATGCTTACGGCGAGGCTTTAGGTGGAATACTGCCCGAGGTAAATGCAAACCTTGAAAAGGCAGGAATTCCCAAAAGGTATAAAAACCTTATAGGGCTTACACTAGGAACGGGCTTTGGTGGTGGCATAGTGAGAAATGGACACCTTTACCTGGGTGATAATGCCATGGCCGCAGAGGTTTACGCTTTTCGTAATAAATTAAATCCACAGTGGTGTGCTGAGGATGGGATTTCAATAAGAGCAGTCCAGTACTTCTACAATAAATATAGTCGTAAAAGAGGTAGTAGTAGTCTTAACCCCAAAGATATTTTTGACATTGCCAAAGGGGAGATGGAAGGAGATACAGAGGCTGCGCAAAAAGCATTTTCATCTGTAGGGGAGGTAGTTGGCGACGTTATTGCACACCTAATCACAACCCTTGATGGACTGGTAGTACTGGGAGGTGGGTTAACCGGCGCATCTGAATTTATATTCCCTGCTATGCTTAAAGAGATAAATAGTAATTTGGTGCTCCCTGACGGAAGTCCCATAGAGCGCTTAATACAGAGAGTTGTCAGCCTGGACAATGATGAGGGGATGAGCGCAATTGTCAACCAAAAGACTATTGATATTAAAGTGCCAGGAAGCGATACTGTTGTAAAATATAACCCGGATGCTATTCTTGGGGTGGGAACCTCTAGGTTGGGAGCCAGCCGGGCTACTGCGCTTGGGGCGTATGCATATGCACTATCCGCTTTAGATACAGTACAGCTCTCCCAGCAAGTAAGTTGTTATTAAAATAGTGTTATACCTACTGTTTTTGAAGGCCAGCAGAGTTAATTGAGCACTTGTTGAGTCCGGTATTGCGAATATGCAAAAGAAAAAGATAGAAAAATTGCTTTACGGAGCAATAAAAGCTTCATTGAGTGCTGGCATAGAGATTATGAGGGTGTTCAACAGCGGGAACTTTGCGGTAGAGATAAAGGATGACAGGTCTCCTGTTACTACAGCAGACAGGAATGCCAATAAATTGATTGCAGAAGAGTTGAAAGTGTTTGAGCTTCCTTACCTAAGTGAAGAAAGTCCAATTCCTGCACATGAGGAGAGGAAAAAATGGGACTACTTATGGATGGTGGACCCTTTGGACGGGACGAAGGAATTTGTAGCAGGCAGGAAAGATTTTACTGTAAATATTGCCTTGATAGATCATGGTTACCCCTTATTGGGAGTTATCTACATTCCAGCAACAGATACAATCTATTTTGGCAGCAAAGATTATGGAGCCTATAAACTTGAGAATGCATTATCCTTTAAGCCTTATGAAATTGCACAAAACGCAACCTTATTACCTTTACAGAAAAAGCATAAAAAGTTTGTGATAGTTGGCAGCAGGTCTCACCTGGATTCTCATACTGAGGCCTATTTTAAAAAGGAGAGAGAGAAGAGGGGAGTTGAGAATGTAGAGATTATTACTAGAGGAAGCTCCATGAAAATGTGTATCGTTGCCGAGGGACAGGCAGATATCTACCCACGCCTCAGTAATATAATGGAGTGGGATATTGCAGCAGGACATGCTATATGCGAAGCAGCAGGCTGTGCCGTAACACAGTGGGATGGCTCTCTATTGAGGTACAATAAAAAGGATTTTCATCAATATTGGTTTGTTGTAAAAAGAGAGGCCTGATATGCTAAAAGTGACCTTACCTTTTCAGCAAAAATGCCAGGATGAGCAGAAAATCCTATCTAGTACAGCTTATATTATGAAGCATCTGTAAAAACTTGCCCTTTTCAATTTGAAGTCACTATTCACATCAGCAAGCTACGGCCTGCCATCAAGTTTCCCCTCAACTGAACTAAAGCCTTTTGCTTTTGTAAAGAACTCTATAGAATAAAAGTGCTCATCGAGTTGAAGATACAGAACCACTTAGGTTACCAGCGCTTCTACCTCTTTCTTAATTTCTGCATAAACTTTAGGTGATACCGGAACAAGTGGGAGCCTAAGCACATTTTCAATTTTTCCAATGGAGTGCAGTGCTGCCTTAACTCCTCCAGGGTTTCCCTCTACAAAAAGTTTTTTAAATATATTGATGTACCTAAGATGCAGCTGCGATGCTGTGGCAAAGTTTCCATCCAGCGCTGCCTGCGTCAACATCTTTATTCCTTTAGGGATAACATTTGCAGCAACAGATATTACCCCATCACCACCAAGTGATATAATAGGAACTATTGCATTATCATCGCCAGATATCACAGAAAACCTCTCTGGCCTGTCACGCAATATAGTTGCTACCTCCGTTAAGTTTCCTGAAGCCTCTTTTGTCCCCACAAATTTTTTTGATTTATGTGCAAGGCTTAATGTTGTCTCCGCACTCATGTGGGCACCTGTCCTGCCAGGAACATTATACATTATAATAGGCAAAGCACACGCTTCAGCTATGGCCATGTAGTGTTGAAAAATACCTTTTTGTGTAGGCTTATTGTAGTATGGGACAACTGACAGTATAGCATCTGCTTTCGACAGATTTATACTGGTTATGTCATCAATAACAGCTCGGGTATTATTGCCTCCTACACCTACAACCAATGGTATTTTATTATTGATTTTCAGTGCAATAAAGTCTATTACTTCTTGTTTTTCTTTAACTGTAAGAGTCGCTGTCTCAGCAGTTGTCCCCAACGCAACGATATAGTCAGTGCCTGACTCTAAGTGACTGCTAATCAGATCCTCCAAGACTGCAAAGTCAATTTCCATTGATGAGGTAAATGGTGTTATTAGTGCGACACCACTTCCCCTGTAATCATTTATGGTCATATTATTAATCTATTACTTAACACTACACTTGTAAACTATTGAAACACAATAAAATAAGAAATATTTGCATTTAAAATAAAACACTGATTAGCTGGCATCACCTTATCCTATCTAAATAGAATATAAGCTGCTCAGCAAGATGCTTGCACCCCTGCTTAACAGGTATATCTACAGAAAAATCATTGAAATCAAACTCTTCCGACGCCCGCCCCACTTTAAATGGTGAATTTGTCCGTACCAAAACAGACAGCAGGGGAAACTCCTTTTTTATAGACAAATCTATAAGTATATCCGGAGCTTCCTCCATAAACTGGATCGCTTCTTGCGACTTTGGTTTTCCTAAAAGTCCAACCTCTTTTTTAACAAAAAGTTCCGAACCGTGCTTCCCAAGGCTTTTTCGACTCTTATCTGCTATATCGAGATAAGCAAGCCCTTTGATTTTAAGCCCTCTCTGCTTCAAATCCCTCCATAAATACTCAAAAGCTTCCTCAGCATCTTTATCTTTCGGGTTCCATAACAAGCCCACAGATCGGGCTGTTTTGAAATTGTGGACTTTTATGATACGTTTTTTCGCTTTGTAGACTTTATACAGAGTTTTCCACGCAATCGGTTTTAAAATATCCCTTATCATATAACCACCAAAATTACGAAAACATTTGTCCAAATATGTACGCAGAATATAAAAAATACTGCCATTTACCCTTGTTCAGCTTATAAGCCGTACAAACTCCTTTTCAGAAATAATATCGATATTCAATTTGTTTGCTTTCTCAAGTTTTGACGGGCCTGTACTTTTCCCTGCAAGCAGGTAGCTGGTTTTTTTTGAGATCGCAGACACACTTTTCCCCCCGTGTATATCTATAACCTCTTTTAGTTCATCACGCGAATAGTTTTCAAAGGTTCCTGAAATGACTATAGAAACTCCTTTTAGCTTTTCTGTTTTTTTCTCCATTCTCCTTTCTGAAAGCTCAAAACTAATTCCATGCTCTTTTAGCTTTTTTACGAGAAGTACATTTTCATTATTTTCAAACCACCTGACAATGCTATCGGCGATCTTTTCACCTATCTCTCCAATTTCAACTAGCTCCTCAACTGTTGACTTACTAAGCTTATCAATGGAGCCAGTAGCACCTGCTAATTTTTTGGCAACTGTAGCCCCAACATGCCTTATACCCAAAGCAAACAGCACACGCTCAAAGCTAACATCCTTTGATCTTATCAGACTTTCACGTATTCTCTTTGCCGATTTTTCACCTAGCCTTTCCAAGGGTGTTAACTGCTCCTTCTTTAGCTCATACAGGTCGGCAACATTTCTAATAAGCCCCTCATTATATAGCAGGTTGATAGTCTCTGTCCCGAGCCCATCTATATTCATTGCTTTTCTTCCTATAAAATGCTCTATTTTTCCTTTTATCTGAGGAGGACAGTTATTTTCATTAGGGCAGTAATGAGATGCTTCTCCTTCTTCTCTCACAAGGGTAGTTTTACACTCTGGACAGGCAGTGATAAACTCAACAGGGTGCTCTGACGGGCGACGCAACGATTTATCAACCCCTACTATCTTGGGAATAATTTCCCCCCCCTTCTCAATAAAGACCCTGTCTTTATAGTGTAGCCCAAGATTACGAATAATATCCGAATTGTGTAGTGAGGCACGCTTTACAATAGTGCCCGCAAGCAACACAGGCTTCAGATTTGCAACAGGGGTTACTGCTCCAGTTCTACCTACCTGATATGAAACATCATTGAGGATTGTAGAGGCTCTTTCTGCTTTGAATTTATAGGCAATTGCCCACCGTGGTGACTTGGCTGTTGCTCCTAGCTCTTTTTGTACATTTCTTGAATCCACCTTTATCACAACGCCATCAGTTGCCACCGGAAGGTTTTTTCTATTCTCATCCCAATATCTAAGATACTCCAATACCTCATCTGTGCTTCTGCACTTCTTTGTGTGCTCCGATACTTTAAATCCCCATTTACGGGCATATTCAAGCATTTCATAGTGGCTGTCGCAAGGAAGGTTACTACCAATAACAGCATATAGATATGCATCCAACTTTCGGGTAGACACAACTGCAGAGTTTTGCATTTTTAATGTCCCTGATGCTGCATTACGAGGATTTGCAAACGGCTCCTCGCCCTCCTTTATCCTTTCGGAGTTAAGTTTTTCAAAGACGGCAAAAGGCATTAGTATTTCACCTCTGATTTCAAATTTATCAGGAAGCTTACCTTCAAGTTTCAGAGGAATACTTCTGATTGTTTTTACATTTTCAGAAACATCGTCTCCTCGCACTCCATCCCCTCGTGTAACAGCCCTTGTAAACTTCCCTCCTTCATAAGTCAAGCTAATTGATGTGCCATCAAATTTTAACTCACATGTATACTCAACTTCATCACTATAAGATTTGCGTACGCGATTATCAAAATTATATACCTCTTCTTCCGAATAAGTATTGTTAAGCGAGAGCATGGGGTAGGGGTGTGCTACCTGAGTAAATTCAAGGTTTATATCACTACCAACTCTGGACGTTGGGGAAGCAGGATCATTAAACTGGGGGTACTCTTTTTCAAGCTTTATCAGCTCTTGCATCATCAGGTCGAAATCGGGATCACTGATCAGCGGCTTATTCAGCACGTAATAACTGTGGTTATGCTGATGCAGTTCATTTCTTAGCCTATCTATTTTTGACTTTATTTTATGATTGTTCATTTAGCAAAATATTAATCTTTCGGAGCTCTTTCTTTATGGTTAAGAGATTTTGGTTTATTTTAAGAATTTTTTACATAACGCTTTACACAGATAACCAAAACTCTTTGCAGACACCTATCTTCTTGAAATTGTGCCTATTATCCCACAAAGCCCATTCTGATATACATTATGATGTTTCATTTCACTTCTCTTTTTCGATTATTTACTTTTCGCTTGTTACAAATTTAATATAATTTAGTGTTGCAAAAGCTTTTGCTATATAAAGGTCTTGTCGACAATAAGCATGAGCGAGCTGCGGCTATTTTAAACTGTCCTACGATTTCCTATGAGGCTAGTTTTAATATATATGTCTGAAGCACGGCATTGTAAACCAACAAAAAAGTGCTTTCTTTGCACACTAAATAAATAAGTTAAGTCAAAAACTAAAAACAAAATAAGAAATGTTTATTGCAAAAGATAAAATGGTTACCCTTACCTATGAGCTTAGACTTGATAGTAAGGAGAATGAGGTGTTTGAAAAAACAAGTAAAGACAATCCTTTGGTGTTTTTGTACGGTGTGGGGTTAATGCTACCAGAGTTTGAGTCTCGTATTGAAGGGATGAGTACAGGACAGGAGTTCAATATAGAGATCAGCACTGCCAATGCTTATGGCGAGATAAATGAAGAGAGAATTATTGAGCTACCAAAAAGTGTTTTTGAGACGGAAGGTGAGTTTGACAATGATCTCGTGAGATCAGGGAATAGCGTGCCTATGGTGTCATCGTCAGGGCAGAGAATGACTGGTGTCGTGCTTGAAGTCAGAGAAGATGTTGTTAAAATAGACTTTAACCATCCGCTGGCGGGAGAAGACCTACACTTCAAGGGGAAGATTCTTGAGGTGAGAGACGCAACAGAAGAGGAGCTTAAATCAGTTACCGGCCAGGATACTTGTGGGTGTGTAAGCAGTAGTTGTACTTCAGACGAGTGTCAAAGCAGCTGCAGTTGCTAGTAATGAAGGTTACAATTTCTCACTATTATATTATAGTTAAAAGTTGATTTGCTTTTTTATCCCTGCTCATGGTATTAAGAAGGGACAAAGTTTTTGTCTCGGTGGTGCTAATGGAGAAACTTGATAAAAACCGCGACAGTTTACTGATGTAAATGATGAATAATACATTTGGGCAGATATTCAGGATCACATCGTTTGGAGAGTCCCATGGCTCTGCAATTGGAGGCGTTATTGACGGATGTCCTGCGGGACTGAAAATAGACACAAAGCATGTTCAAGCTGAGCTTAACCGTCGCAAACCTGGGCAGTCACATATTACCACACAAAGAAAAGAGGTAGATGAGGTAGAATTTCTTTCAGGTATCTTTGAAAAAAAAACTACAGGAACTCCCATTGGGTTTATTGTCCGTAATAAGGATTACCGTTCCGACGACTACAGTAGTATAAAAAATGTTTATCGTCCTTCTCACGCCGACTACACATATAGCAAAAAGTATGGAATACGCGATTATCGCGGAGGAGGAAGGTCTTCAGCAAGAGAAACCATATCCAGGGTTGTGGCCGGTTCTGTTGCGAAGCAACTGCTACACAGGCAAGGTGTAAGTGTTGAGGCTTTTGTTTCACAGGTGGGAAATATAACCCTGAAAAAAGGGTATAACGAACTGGACCTTAGTAGCACAGACAAGAATATAGTCAGATGTCCTGATTCTGCTACAGCAGAAAAAATGATTGCTCGTATAGAAGAGGCAAAACGCAATCAAGATACTGTAGGCGGAGTTATTACAGGTGTTGCCAAAGGCATTCCCGCCGGATGGGGCGAGCCTGTATTTAATAAACTACATGCCTGCATCGGTTATGCTATGCTAGGGATAAATGCAGTAAAAGGCTTTGAGTATGGTTCAGGATTTGAAGGGACAAAGCTGCCAGGCTTTAAGCACAATGATATATTTGTAAAAAGTGATGGTAAGATAAGAACAAAAACGAATCATTCGGGAGGAATACAGGGAGGTATATCAAACGGAGAAGACATATACTGGAAAGTAGCATTTAAACCTATTGCTACCTTACTGAAAGAGCAGCCAACTATTGACACAAATGGTAGTGATACAGTAATAAATCCTGCGGGAAGGCATGACCCATGCGTATTACCGCGTGCTGTACCAGTAGTTGAAGCAATGGCTGCCATTGTATTGGCAGATCATTTTTTGCTAAATAGATTAGCACAGCTGTAAGGATTGGAAGGCAAAATAAAAGATAACAGGTAGATTTTGTTATATTTACAACTCTATTAATCTTATTAAACTATGGAATCAACAGAAATTATTCTTAAGGCAATGGCTGAAGCCGGGAAGCCGTTGAAAGGCGGCGAGATTGCTGCGGCATCTGGACTAGATAAGAAAGATGTCGACAAAGCTATTAAACAGTTAAAAGCAGACGGTAGAATTGTCTCACCTAAGCGCTGCTTTTATGCACCAGCGTAAAAATTTTTAAAGAAAAAGGGATTGCGGATAATTTGAAGTAAAATGCAGATGTCACGCGCTCCCTTTTATTGTATTATCGTGGCAAACAGGGATTTTTATGCAATTGTCACATATATCCACTTGACAACAAGGTCTTTATAAAACCCACCTTCCCGTTAATATTTTCGTCAAAACTCTCACTCTTCACTTACATCAGCAAATTATATTTTTTGCCAAACTTTTCCTCAATTTGAGTCAAGATCTCATCTTGCAAACATTTCGTAAGCATACCTATTGCAAGACCTCTGTAAAAGAGAAGGCCGGATAAATTTTATTCGCCTGTAGTTTACGTTTGCTCTACTATTCCTATCTGTATAACTGTAACAACTGTTTAAAGCTTTACAGATCGATTTTATAAACAGACATGGAGTGGAAAAGGCAGGTTAGTTTTTTACTGCTGCTATTCCCGGTAACTCTTTACCCTCAAGATACTCCAGCAGTGCCCCTCCGGCAGTCGAAATGTAGGAAACATTGTTGGCAAGGCCAAACTTGTTTACTGCTGCAACAGAGTCTCCACCTCCCACAAGCGAAAATGCACCTTTTTTTGTAGCCTCAGCGACAGCATCGCCAACAGCCTTTGTCCCAGTAGCAAATTTATCAATCTCAAAAACGCCAACCGGACCATTCCACAGGATAGTTTTCGACTCTTTTATTACTTTGTTAAATTTCTGAATGGTTTCCGGACCTACATCAAGGCCTTCCCATCCCTTATCAATTGAAGTAGAAGGAACTATCTTAGTGTTAGCATCTTCCGCAAACGCATCAGCCTCAATGACATCAACAGCAAAATGTAACTCTACACCTTTCTTAGCAGCTTTTTCTATTATATCTTTTGCAAGCCCAATATACTCGTCTTCACAAATAGAGTTTCCAATACTACCTCCTTGTGATTTAACAAATGTATATGTCATCCCGCCTCCAATAATAAGGTGGTCTACAATATTAAGCAGATTTTCGATGATCGTTATTTTAGATGACACTTTAGACCCTCCCATTATTGCTGTAAATGGGCGACTTGGATTTTGCATTACTTTATCGAGACTTTTAACTTCACCGCTTACCAAGTGTCCAAACATTCTGTCTTTGGGGAAAAAACGTGATATAACAGCTGTAGATGCGTGCGCCCGATGCGCAGTCCCAAATGCATCATTGACCCAACAGTCCCCAAGCTTTGCAATATGCTCTGCAAAAGTTATATCACCATTTTTTTCTTCTGCATGAAAGCGAAGATTCTCAAGTACCAGTACATCTCCCGGCTGAAGGGAAGAAGCTATCTTTTCTGTCTCTTCACCAACACAATCAGGCGCTATTTGAACCCTGGCTCCATCCAGTAGCTTCGATAAATGTTTAACAACATGCTTTAATGAAAATTTATCATCTCTCCCTTTGGGGCGCCCAAGATGGGACATAATAATAGGCATGCCACCCTTTTCAATAACTGCCTTAATTGTTGGAAGCGCTGCACGCATGCGTGTATCATCGGTGATTTTTAAGTTCTCATCCAGAGGAACATTAAAGTCTACGCGAATAAGCGCTCGTTTTCCTGAAAAATTATAAGTGTCTAACGTTTGCATTTTTTTATTTGATGTTAAAAATATATAGCACAAAATCTTTTCAAACTTACACAAAATACAGCAATCACGCATAAAATAAGCGAAAAATAAAGAGAGAGAAACAAGTCCAAGAACAATGCATTCTCTAGGTGTATTTAACTACTATTTTTAAGAGTAAATGTATAAGCGTTAAATTGGTTTTATTTTATTGCTAAAGAAGTCCTTTATTTTACTATTTTTGCCTAGCGATTTTTTAGAAGGGTATAATAGAATTAAATTGTATATAGATGACTGAAGAAGAAAGAGTTGTGAAAATAAATATTGAAGAGCAGATGAAATCTGCCTATATCGATTACTCGATGTCTGTCATTGTTTCCAGGGCTCTTCCCGATGTTCGTGACGGGTTAAAGCCGGTACATCGAAGGGTATTATTCGGTATGGGTGAGCTGGGCACTTATTCAAACAGACCATACAAAAAGTCTGCAAGAATAGTGGGGGAGGTGCTTGGTAAGTACCATCCCCATGGGGATTCGTCTGTTTATCTTGCAATGGTCAGAATGGCTCAAAATTGGTCGTTAAGGTATCCTTTGATTGATGGACAGGGTAATTTCGGCTCTGTTGATGGAGATAGTCCGGCAGCAATGAGATACACAGAAGCCAGACTCAAAAAAATTGCAGAGGAGACTCTCTCTGATCTTGATAAAGACACAGTAGATTACCAGCCAAACTTTGATGAGTCACTACTGGAACCTGTTGTCTTACCAACAAAATTTCCAAGCCTCATTGTTAATGGTGCTTCAGGTATTGCAGTAGGTATGGCAACCAATATGCCACCCCACAACCTGTCAGACTCTATTGACGCTATTACTGCTTATATCAATAATCCTGACATTGGAATAGATGAACTGATAGAGATAGTTCAAGCTCCTGACTTTCCCACCGGCGGTATAATATATGGCTATAGTGGAGTGAGAGAAGCGCTGGAGACTGGACGGGGGAGGGTAGTACTGCGTGGACGTGCTGAGATAGAGGCCACTGCGCAAGGTAGAGAAAAGCTTATAATCTCGGAAATACCATACCTTGTTAATAAAGCTGAGTTGATAATGAAAATAGCTGATCTTGTCAACGAAAAGAAGATAGAGGGAATTGCTAACGTAAATGACGAGTCAGACAGGTCCGGAATGCGTATTGTTGTTGATGTAAAACGCGATGACATGGCCAGTGTGGTACTGAATAAACTGTACAAGTTTACGCCACTGCAAACATCTTTCAGTGTTAACAATATAGCGCTTGTGAAAGGGCGCCCCAAGTTGTTAAACTTTCGTGATCTGGTATACAACTTTGTAGAGCACCGCCACGAAGTTGTTGTCCGCAGAACAAAGTTTCAACTGGATCAGGCGGAGAAGAAAGCTCATATACTGAGAGGGTTAATTATAGCTATTGACAACCTGGATGCAGTAATAACATTAATCAGGGCATCAAAAACCCCTGAAGATGCAAAGAATGGGCTAATCAATGATTTCGAGTTGGATGAGGTACAGGCAAAAGCAATACTAGATATGCGCCTTCAGAAGCTTACCGGCCTTGAGCGTAATAAACTTCACGGTGAATACAAGGAGCTGTGCAAACATATTGACTGGCTAAAGGAGATACTTGCAGACAAGCCAACAAGGATGAATATTATAAAGGATGAACTGAAAGAGATAAAAGAGAGGTATGGAGACAAGAGGAAGACAGAAATAGTTCACTCTGCGGAGGAGTTCAATCCTGAGGATTTCTATGCGGATGAAGAGATGGTGATTACAATCTCCCAGATGGGATATATAAAACGTACACCTTTGGGCGAGTTCCGTACTCAGTCTAGAGGAGGCACAGGCTCCAGGGGTTCAACAACACGTGATGAAGATTTTCTGAGACATATGTTCATTGCCAGCATGCATAACACCTTGCTGTTTTTTACAAAAAAAGGAAAATGCTTCTGGCTTAAAGTTTATGAAATACCAGAAGGTGCGAAAACATCAAAAGGGCGCGCCATACAGAATATGCTAAATATTGAGCCGGATGATAAGGTAAAAGCGCATATAAACGTTAACAGCCTTAATGATCAGGAGTACATAAATAATAATTTTATAGTTCTGTGTACCAAAAAAGGCATAATTAAAAAGACCTCACTAGAAGCCTATTCTCGCCCACGTCAGAACGGAGTGAACGCTATTACAATACGCGAAAATGATCAGCTTCTTGAGGCCAGGCTTACTAATGGGAACAATGATATTCTGATGGCTGTCCGATCTGGCAAAGCCATACGGTTTCACGAAAGCAAAGTGCGACCTATAGGACGTACCGGGGCAGGAGTACGAGGTATAAGCTTAGACAGTGAAACCGACGAGCTAGTAGGTATGATTTGCGTGGAGGATGAGCAGGACGACGTTTTGGTGGTATCTGAGAATGGATTTGGAAAGCGCTCTAAGACAGCTGACTATCGCATTACCAACAGAGGAGGAAAGGGTGTAAAAACCATGAATATTACTGATAAGACAGGGGCTTTAGTGGCAATTAAGAATGTGCTTGACACCAATGACCTAATGATAATTACCCAGTCTGGTGTAGCAATACGCGTTCCTGTAGGCACCATTAGGATGACCGGCAGAGCCGCTCAGGGGGTAAAACTTATCAACCTTAAAGATCAGGAATCCATAGCATCGGTTGCCAGGGTGGAAAATCAAAATAATGGAAATGACGATAATGATAATAAAGAAGAGAAAGAGCAGAGTGACAACTAGATACAAGAAAATGAAAATAACAGTTAAAGTAGCATAGGTTGTACGAGACTCAAAAATATCATTATCTTTGAGTGAGATACGACAAAGAAGAGATGCTGGCTTATGCCTGTACTTTATTTTCATAAATTTTTAGTGAATATTTTACCTTGATAAACTATACATAATAATTAAAATGAATACGAAAAAGTTATCAATTACACTCATCTTGCTATTTGCCTGTGTAATAACCCTATATGCCCAAAAAGGGAAGGTGAACAGCGCTGCAAATTATAAAAATGAAGGTAAGCTTGATAAAGCATTTGAAGCTATCGAAGAGGCTGTAAACCCAAACAACCCCAAGTCTGAAAAATCTATACCTTGGGCAAGAACATGGGAAGTAAGAGGCGAGATATTTAAAGCCATCTACACTACAAAAAATAAAGCCTATCAGAAACTTAGTGAGAATCCTCTGGATGAATCGTATAAGTCATTTATGAAGGCTATGGAGCTTGACATAAAAGGAAGGAATAAGGGCACTCTGAAAACAAGCCTCATTTTTCTTAGTCAGGATCTGACACAGGCAGCCATAAAAGCATATGAAAGTGAGGACTTTGTTACAGCAACCAAGTATTTTGAAAATATACTTGCAATCAATTCATCACCTCTTTTTAAGGAGGATATACCTGTTGATACTGTGATAATGTACAACACCGGTATAGCTGCAGCAAATGCCAAGTTGCATGAAAAGGCAATAGACTACTTTGAGAAGTGTATAACCTATGATTATAACGGGGGAGCCTCGTATGGACAAATAATATCTATTTATCAGGAGATGGGAGATACTCTGAAGTCGGTGGATAAAATGAAGGAGGGGTTTGAGAGATATCCTGAAAATCAGTCGATACTTGTGACACTCATCAACTATTATATCACTACAAAACAGTCTGAAGAAGCAATAGACTACCTTGACAAAGCGATAGAAAAAGAATCGAATAACCCCACATTTTATTTTGCCAAAGGGGTAGCCCTGGATCAGCTCGGACGTTCTGAGGATGCGCTAGAAGCGTATAAAAAAGCTACTGAGGTCAATCCTGAGTTTGCCGACTCATACTATAACATAGGTGTGGTTTATTATAACCGCGGAGTTAATAAACTTGAAGAAGCAAATAATATTCCTACAAGTGAGCAAAAAAGGTATGAAGAAGAGAAAGCCAAAGCTGATGAAGAGTTTAAGAAAGCAATTCCATTTATGGAGAAAGCTAGCGAACTGAGTCCTTCTGATACTTATATTATGGATCACTTGAAAAACCTGTACTATAGATTGGGTATGATGGACAAGTTCGAGGCAATTCAGGAAAAGATGAATGCTGAATAAATCTACAGACACACATTAAACTTGCAGAAAAGAGGGGGTAAGCCTTTTAAAGAGGCTCTTCAGAATACACATCAATCTTATTAATCATAATATCAATTATAAGACAACCGTATACATAGAATGATACAGTTTATTTGCATTTCTAAGTGCTTAATCTATAGTCGTCTTCATGTGAATTCTGCAATATACGACTCTCAAGGAGTTAAAGTAAGAATAAAAAATCCTGCTAGTATTTAATCCATGTCTACAGATCGTTTAGTATAATCACTATAATCTTTGACTATCGGCCTATACTTTTTATGGAACAAGTGAGACGAAATAATAAAATCTGCTGTTGAGCGATTGGAAGCTATAGGTACATTATATAGCACCGCAATGCGAAGCAACGCTTTTACATCAACATCATGCGGTTGTGGCTGCATTGGATCCCAGAAGAATACAAGGATGTCCACTTTTCCGTTGCAGATCATCGAACCAAGCTGTTGATCTCCCCCTAAAGGCCCGGACTTTAAGCGTGTTAACTCAGGGGGAACTGCATCATTTTCTTCACATTTCTTTCCCATCGCCTCTTTAACCATTTTTCCTGTGGTCCCGGTGCAAAGCAGATTGTGAGGCGCAAGATCTTTCCAGTTAAGGCAGACCCAATTAATAATATCTTTTTTACGATTATCGTGCGCAACTATTGCAATATTTTTTTTTTGTTTCATAAATCCTAATTGCTACTGTTATTGTATGTTCTTGCTCAAATATGTTAACTATCCTCCTTATTCTGCTCTATTTTACATTATTTTTTTGTGAAATTTACTGTTATATATTACTAACTAAAAGTTAAAAAACTTTTTCACTATAGCAAAATTACACATTTTGAGTTAATTAGCACATATGTACTCCAAATCCTATGGCTTACATAGTAGTTTGTGATTACAATAGTAAACTAGACGGTATTCACATTTGTAAACAACCAATAATATCGCCTACAGACATGACATTTTGTCGGTCAAGATAGGTGTTTATCCCTTCAATAATCTCTATTGAAGCAGCCGGATTTATAAAGTTTACAGTTCCAATCTGTACCGCCGATGCACCGGCAAGCAAAAATTCAACAGCATCAGTTGCATTTGCAATACCTCCCAGCCCAATAACAGGTATATCAACTACCTGGCATACCTGCCAAACCATTCTGAGAGCAATAGGCTTAATTGCTGGCCCCGACAGCCCCCCGACTACTGTTGAAAGAACTGGGCGTCGCGTTTCTGCATTAACAGCCATACCCAAAACAGTATTAATAAGAGATATAGAGTCGGCACCGGCGAACTCCACAGCGCGGGCAATCTCAGAAATATCTGTTACATTTGGAGACAGCTTTACTATCAACGTCTTTTTGTAAACATTACGAACAGCTTTTACCACAGCTTCAGCCGAAGAGCAGCTGGTACCAAAAGCCATTCCCCCCTCTTTCACGTTGGGGCATGAGATATTCAACTCAATACCCGGTATAGCATCCAGCTCATTAATCCTTGAAGCGCACCCTACATACTCTTCGATAGTAGCTCCGGAGACATTAACCAAAACGCTGGTGTTGAAATTCCTGACCGTCGGATATATATTTTTAGCAAAATACTCAACACCACCGTTTTGCAGTCCTACGGAGTTAAGCATGCCGGAAGGAGATTCTGCCATTCTAGGATAAGGATTTCCCTCTCTTGGGTGCAGAGTGGTACCTTTTACAATAATACCCCCTAGCTTTCCCGGATCGAAAAAATCTTCAAACTCCACTCCGGATCCAAACGTACCGGATGCAGTAAGGACAGGGTTCTTTAGTTCTAAGTTGTGGATTTTAACCTTTAAGTCTGCCATTTAAGATAGTTTGAATTAAACACAGGCCCATCAGTACATACACATTTGTTACCATCAACGGTGTCGGCAACGCAGCAGAGGCAAACCCCAAATCCACACGCCATACTGTTTTCAAGTGAAACCTCACAGGGAAGTCCTGCCTCAGAGGCTCTGGCAACAACAGCTTTCATCATGGGTTCAGGCCCGCAGGTATACACCATATCAAAAGAGTCGAAATCAACCTTAAAAACCGAATGGTCTGTAACATACCCCCGTTCACCAGCCGTACCGTCCTCTGTTGTTATTAAAACAGTCCCCTGCTGCCTATACTTATCAACCTCAACCACTCCTTCGGCTGAAGCTGCACCCAGAAGGATAAAGATATTGTCAGTGTTATTCTGTTTGAGGGTTTGAGCTAGAAACAGGAGTGGCGCAACTCCACATCCTCCACCAACAAGAAGTACTTTTGCGTTATCTGCAGGCAAAGAGAAACCTGTGCCTAAAGGAAACACAACACTCAACATATCACCAACCACAGACTTTGACAATATAATTGTTCCGTCGCCTACTATCTTGATAAGTACACTTATGGTGTTATTAATATAGTCTACTGAAAAAATGGAAAACGGCCTTCTTAAAAAGACAGATCGGGACTTATCAACTAAAATATTGACAAACTGCCCTGGCCTTATGTCGCTTATTTTTATTTCCGGTTCTAACACCAGAAGGTGGTGGTCTCTGTTTAGCCTCTTACTCTCCCTAACTGTTAAATGCTGAACCAACTTTTTCATTTGAAAAAATAAAGATTTTCTGTAAAAGTATTAAAAAGTGGCGGGAAAAGCGAAAACAGCAGCAGGTCGATTGAATAGTTTAAACGTAGAATTAGGATGACTTATACTCTGTAAACGATTGGTCGCTATAAAAAACAATAATGCGCTCAATTGCTCCCTTCTTTGACTGTAGCTCTTTATTCTCTTCCTGACCATCATCAGGTATAAAGGATGCTGTATTTTCTGTGATTGCATAGCTCCTCTGTTTTCCCCCGTAAAAGCGGCTGGAAGCTACAGAGTGTGACTGTTGGTACATGTCCCCCTCTCCCAACATTAACCATCTGGGATTAACATTAGTAAAGGTTTTAAGGATCTTCGTTATAAACGATGCACTGGGATAATTGCGACCATTTAATACATGTGAAACACTTGAACGCTGTACCCCTATTTTATCAGCAAACTCTGTGGGCGACAACTTCTCCTTTTCCAAAAAGGAGTTAATCCTGTTCTTCATAACTGATTAAAAGCATCTTATTAAACACACCTTCTCTTTTTATTCACAATTTAACGGCTGAATAGAAGAACAAAAATAGAAACTTTTCAAATGTAAACAAGCTATTAAAAGATAAATAACACTCTGTGTTCAATTTTGTGAAATAATACAGCGTCATGCATTACAATTGTATTGTGGCGCCTACGCCAATAGTAACCATTTTTAAAAACAGTGGCAAGATGAAATTAAATCACTATTAACTAGTCAATTACATGATAAGTAAGGGTGAGTGGTCGTTGAAACTCTCTCAATTTACTTGCTCTATCCCATTTCATAAACTAAAATCTATACCTACATAGTTTTTATAAAGCCTATAGCTACTACTATTTATAAAGCTTACAACTGAAAAGTAAGCACTCTGAAGTATTTAACAAACTCTACAATAGGGGATGATAATACAATAGCTTAAATAAATTATTTGCTAAATAACATTATACACTTATTAATCAGGTGTTTATATATGGATTAATGTAATTTTGCCAATCACGCACTACAAAAGTAACTTATTTATTAAATAAAAAATGCACCTAATTTATATAACTATCTGATAATGTCTACAGTAATCTGTGATTATTTAAAATAATGTTTAGTATACAAATGTATCAAACATATGTAATCAGTGCTTTATATTTGTTATACGTACTGGTTACTTATGTAATTTGTAAAATATTTGAGTGGGAAATGTAAAATGGGATACTGTTGCGTCAATCTATTTTGTCAAAACCCTTATTTATATCGGTAAACTGTAGCTTACCGCCTGACTTTTTCTTAATCTGAGTCAAAATCTTTCTTCACCACCTTGTGTAATGGACTCAAAGCGCTAAATACTTTAAAAAACAACCCTTTTTAGTCCGGATGTTTCACAGAATCTCCCCCCCAATCCAATCCAAGCCGGAGTTTTTGTCTTGTAAAGCGTTAGCTTTTCATGTAAAAACAATAGAGTCTACCCCACCACCCTGCTCTGCTGCTGCCACTGAGAAACGACTGTCTAATAACTAAAAGAAAAAAAGAATGCACTATTAACCCCTTCGGTATACTTAGGTGCGTAGCTAATACGTACTCCCATTTTTGCAGAGACAATCAGGCGTAAGAAATTACAATCGGTAGTTAATTCAGCTCCATACGAATTGACTTTAAAGGCTTGATTGTAGTAATTATTCTCTTCATACCACCGGTAGCTGCCTTGTGCATGATCGTAAAACAATCCAAGGTTAAAGCGCCTGAAATACACCCACCTACCGATATTCCAATCAGGATAAAAAAGAGGAAACAGATAATCATTCTGAATTGAAAACACATCTCCATTAGCTACCCTCCCTACCCCTCTGGGAAATTTAATAATATCACTAAAGGAGGTTTGATCATTTTCTTTTTCTTGGTAACCGTAATACAACTTAATCCCATGATGCTTGAGTATCCCTGGCAAAAATGTAACACCTTCTGCTGACCAGATACTCCATAATTCAAGGTCTCCTATTGGGCTATGCCTATAATTTAAATTTATAAGCTGTCCCCAGCGAGGTTGTAAGTCTCTTTTTGCAGAGCGCTGGTATACAGAATAGTTAAGCCTATAGGCAATCGGTATAATAGTACCGCTAAAAAAAGACTGAGGTGAGTCTTTACCCTGTGTGATATCTGTATAACTGACAGATAGCTCAGGACGTAGAGCTTTATACCATCTACCTCTGGAGAGATCTATAGGAAACTTCATTGAAAACCATAATGTGAACTCATCCCAGTAGTATTTTTCTTTAATAGTTTCAGAGTAGGCTACCTCATTGCTGTTTGGATAGGTATGATTAATGGTTCGCAAATAGTGTGATGACTCCCTTCCATACTCTGTTTTTAGCTGTAGAACCGGAAAGAACCCATAATACCTGAAATCTGCGTACCATTTACCTGTATTGGAATCGATAGAGTATTTATAACCAAGCTGTGTTGTTGCCGTGCTCAACTTATTTTGTGACATTAAAGATACTCCGGGACTTATAACATAATCATCCACATCTACATAGGCTGGACTCCAGCTATGAAAGTTAAATAAATTGGCAGCTTTACGATACTTTTTCGACTCATAAAGTACTGTATCAGGTTGCGAAATCTCTATTGCTCCTAACTCCTGGTCAGATATTGACTTTGCAAGTGGAAATTCATAAACCTCTTCCCTTTCCCGTTTTTTCCATCCCTCTCTATTTATCGAAGACTTTACTATTGCGAAGCCATCGGATGAGTAGTTGCTGTAAACCAGACTATCGCCAGCAACACTTGGTTGTGCATGAGTTGCCCCGAATCGGGCGGAGGTTACCTGGTATGTATCACCCGTTCCTAAATCCAGTGCAAAAATATTATCAATGCCTGTCTCTGCACTGGAGTAGTAAAGAAACTCCCCCTTTCTAACAGGATTCCTTATCTCATTGAAAGAGAACGGATAAATCAACTTTGTTGCTTTTTTAAACGGATCCACCTCCACCATTGCTTTCCCTCTCTGCCCCAATACTACCGCATATATACTTTTGCTGTCATCCGACCATGACGGAGTAATAAAGTAGTAGTTTTCGGGTGTTGTTACTTCACTCACAATCTCAAAACTATCGGGTGATATAAGAACGATTGAAAATATGTTATTCTGAGATGACTTAACCGCTGCAATATATTTTCCATCCGGCGACAATACAGGGGCGTATATTTTCTCTTTAAACCGCTTCTGCTTCAACTTTTTATCTGAGATGTTAAATCTCCTGAGAAGTGAAAAATCTCTAAGTCCCCACCGTACATCAGGCTTATACTCTACCCATAAAATATTCCCATTTCCAAAAGAAACAGACTCTTCAAGCCAGTAGCCCGGTGTGAACAACACCTCCTCTTTTCCATCGGGAGCTATTGCAACAAACCTGCTAATATCTTCTATAGAGCTTCTGGCTGCAAAGATTAATGAATCATTTATAAAAAACGGATATTTATAATTAGTATAATACGCCGGCTTTTTACTGATGCTCTGGTATGGTGTTTTCACGATAGATGAATCAATCTGTTTCCACTTATCCATCAGATTATTAAACACCTCTCTATACAACCCTACTTTATCACTGCCTGTTGTCTGTTTCAAACTTTTATCAAAGGGAGTAATCGAGAGTGGCTTTTTTCCTACATTATGAAACACCTTTTCCCACACATCTGCTCCATACTTCTCTCTTGCGCCGGCAACTATGTGGTACCCCAGCTGGTAATAATCAGGCACATAATCACGAAATGAGCCCATATAAGCCTTATCGTATGAATACAACCCTTTCTCTAGCGCCTGTGCCTTTAGTTCCATTTCAAAAGAAGGCAACCTTCCTCTTCCAGACCTGGACAGTGATGTTTCGGTAGCAACAGCGTCCCCTTCCAATATCCACATAGGAAGATAGGCTCCCAGAACAATGGGAGCCGCCTGCTCTCCAAGAAGGATTTTAAATATCTTGGGCATATCTTCCCATACTTTATCAATCTGAACAACATGCCTGTACTCATGTACTGCGAGTTGCTCAAGCCAGTTGCACGGATAAACCCCCTGACCTGGAGTTGTAAGCATCTCTACCCTAGCGGGAGCCCAGGCTGCAAAACCGTTGGAGCGCACTGTATGTGTACGAAGGATTATCGATATCTTTCCCGGATTATGAGAAAGCGTATACCCTGTATAATCATAGATCTTATCCAAAATATACGCCATCTGTTGAGCCTCATCCTCAAACGACTCGGGATATATCAACTGAAAGTTTTCATTGCTGATCTGTCTCCAGCGAACATTTGCAGGACTCTGCCCATCAATAAAATATTGTGCATTAGTAAAAAACGGATATGTAAGAAGTATCAAAAAAAGCAGTCTCTTCATACTAATATATATAATGGTAGCCACATGCCGATTTGGGCAATATTACTAAATACTTGATAAGACAAGCACTAAATACCTCATATTTTTTATTTCTAAAATACTCCAAACCTAAAATTATTATTAAACTTTTATAAAAATTATTTAACTATTCTTTAAAAGCTTAGCCCAATTTGTAGCACTCAAAACTAAACATTTCCATTGAACATCATGATCAGCAAAAAACATATCCAGCTCTATAAGCTTCCAACGCTCCTGTGTAAAATCCCTGGATGTTTTATACCGAAACTGCTGTGATAGCGCTCACTATTATATACCCATACCTAGGTATGAGCCACGGTCTGCACCTTCTTTAAGCAGCTGAAAGAAAAGGAATTCAGGACTTATTCAATAAAGGAGTGGTTATAGCCTCTCCAAAGTAGGGGCACTGCCAATACACCCTGCAAACAAACAAGCACAGAGTACACCTCTACTTCCTGCCTTTACTTACTTTGCTTTGGTGACCTCTACTTCAAAGACAACCATTACTAACTAATACCCTTTTACTCCATACGTTAATCTTTTTTTACCTGAGAATAGATCCACGGCAAAAACATATCAATAACTATTTATTAAAAAAATCACATTGTAACTACCTGCTAACCAAAATAAAACAAAAAAACATTAAACACTCTTTAAATGTTCTTAAATATTTTTAAGAAAAATGATTGTAAGATTAAATATTAGTTGTAAATTGGTCGACCAGTTTGTGGTTTTCCACATATTAACCAAAAACACAGACCGAATTAATGGCAACAATTAATTACTAACTAAATGGACGCACTAATAGATAGCTTTAAGGAGATAGAGGTTGAAAAGCCTGCAGATAAAATAATAGGGCAGATTAGAGACTTAATTTCATCAGGGCAATTAAAACCCGGCGACAGGTTACCATCCGAAAGGCAACTTTCAGAAAGGCTTGGTGTAGGAAGGACCTATGTTCGCGATGCTATTAGAAAGTTGGAGTTTTACGGTATCTTAAAAACTCAACCTCAAAGCGGTACAACTGTTGCCGGATTGGGAATAACGGCTCTTGAAGGGTTGATTGCGGATGTGTTAAAACTAGATAAACCAGACTTCTACAGTTTGGTTGAAGCCCGCGTAATACTGGAAGTAGAAGCATCAAAATTAGCAGCAATACGCCGCACAACAGAAGACCTGGACAAGTTAGCCCAAATTCTTGACTCATTTAAAGGGGTGGTAGAGAGAGGCAACCCGGGAGTTGAAGAGGACTTCATGTTTCATCTCAAGGTTTCTGAATCAAGCAAAAATATGGCGATCAGATCATTGATGATGGTTATTGTGCCGGAAATAATGGAGATATATAAAAATCTTAGCATCTGTGAAGGAGGAAGATCTTATAAATCCTATTCTGAACATGTAGACATATTTGATGCCATCAAAAGCGGCAAGCCTAAGGAAGCAGGCAAGGCGATGAAATTACACCTAAAAGAGATACTTGAATTTAGCAGTTCAGGACTCTATAAACCTTAGTTTAACAATAAATATTTACAGACTAACCAGTTTACCATGTGATACAGGCACTTACAATCCAAACTAAACATCTAACCACAAAAAAATGAAACCTCTGCTCAACCTAGTTATATGCTTTTTTCTTATCTGCACACTTACAGTATGTAGCAAGAGAGACACAGCTTTGACGTCAGAAAAGCTTCAAAATCAAATTGATAAGCTCAAGTCCGGAGATACACTGATTTTGAAAAATGGTATATACCCCAATATGATCCTGGCGGTTAATAACAAGGGTAACAAAGAGAAGCCAATTGTCATTAAGGCAGAAACTTCAGGGAAAGTAGTATTCACAAACGTGTCAACATTACAAATCGGTGGGGAATTTATAGAAATCTCAGGAATTCTATTTGCTGACGGGAATAGTGGCAGCAAGCCTGTTATAAGATTTAAGTCATCAAGAGGTGTTGCCAACAACTGTCGCCTGACAAACTGTGTTATTGATAGTTACAATCCGAGTGATAGATTCCTGGGAAATGTATGGGTAGAGATGTACGGTAAAAACAACCGGGTAGACCACTGCTCTTTTGTTGGAAAGCTCAACTCAGGAGTAACACTTGTTGTAAAACTGCCAGGTAAGGATAACCAGGAGAACTTCCACAGCATTGATCACAACTATTTTGGGGCAAGGCCCCGTCTGGGTTCAAATGGTGGAGAAACCATGCGTGTGGGGACTTCAACATACTCCCTCACATCAAGTAACACTAAAATTGCAAATAACTATTTTGAGCATTGCAATGGAGAGGTTGAGATTATCTCTATAAAGTCGAGCGATAACCAAATCATAGGCAATACTTTTTACGAGTGTGAAGGAGTTCTGACCCTGCGCCACGGAAACCGAAACAGGTTGGAGGGTAATGTGTTTATAGGCAACAATAAGCCCGCAACTGGTGGGATTCGTGTAATTAATGCCGGGCACATCATCAAAAACAATCATTTTCAGGAGCTGAAAGGTGAGCGCTTCTGGGCTACTTTACCAATAATGAACGGTGTTCCAAATTCAGCAATTAATCGCTACCACCAGGTGAGGGATGTGAATATAACAGGAAACGTGTTTGTTAACTGTGATAATATAGTATTTGGGGTGGGATCAGACAATGAACGTACAGCTAATCCCGAGAATGTACTATTTGCAGACAATACCTTATATAACCCTGATAGCCAAGTGATTTTTGAAAGCAGAGTGAATGTAGACAAAGTTAATTTCAAAAATAATCGGTTCGCAACAGCAAACAAAAATTTCAAACACGTTGGTTTTTCAAAGACTAATGCACTGTTCACAAAGAATGAACAGGGGCTTTATGCCTCTGCTGACTACACTCCCACTATAAAGGCTACAACAGATAACACCGGAGCTGATTGGTTTGAAAAGAGCAAAACAACAGAAAGCGCTGGTAGAAAACTCAAAGTTAAGGATGGGAAAGGCCTTACCGGTACTATTGAGCAGGCAAATAATAATGATACTGTTATTTTAACAGGTACAGAAACATACTTTATAGAGTCACCACTATCTATAAAAAAGCACTTGACAATAACCGGTGACAAAAAATTATCTACAAAACCAACCATTCAATATAAGGCCAACAGTGGTGGTAAACCATTAATAGTAATTGAAAATGGAGGGTCTTTAAGTGTAGAAAATGTGATACTAAACGGTGCTTCTGAGACTGGTATTGCACACGCCGGAATTACTACTCAAAAGAGGTCGATGATTTATCACTATATACTTAAGGCTAAAAATGTTGATTTTATAAACTATGATGTTGGCAATGCATCGGCAGTGTTTGCTTTTAAGAGCACTTATGCCGACACCATTTTATTTGAAGGCTGTACCTTTTCCAATATATCCGGTGTCGCCATAAATCTGGCATCAGAAAATGAAGACAGGGGAAAATATAATGCAGAAAACGTAATTATCAGAAACTCTCTTTTTTATAATGTAATGGGCTCAGCACTAAAACTCTACCGAGGAGGTAATGATGAAAGCACATTAGGGCCTTTCCTGACAATTGATCAATGCACATTTCATAATATTGAGAACCGGGAGCTAGGCTCCGCACTAAACCTGGTAGGTGTCCAGTGGATCTCTATCACCAACTCAATATTTAGTGAAAGTGGAAAAAGCGGCCGTGTAATAAAACTTGAAGACCAGAGCTGGATTTACTGCTATATCGACCATTGTAATTTCCACAATACAGGCAGATTTGAGAGCTTTTATGACGATCGATTGGGCAAGAACAAGTGGTATATAGATCCAAAGTACACATCAATAAAAAATAGTGATTTCTCATTGAAGCCCGGCTCCGCTTTAAGAAATAAGTCTAAAAGTAAAGGTGCACTGGGATACTTAAAAAGCACATAAGATGCATATGAAAAATCTATATATACTAATTCTCTTATCGCTTGCATATTTGACAAGGGCGCAAGATCACCCCTGTCTAATTCTAACCGGAGAATCGGTTCCGGAAATGCGGGAGGCCATTGGGCGGTACCCACTGTGGAAACAAAACATTGAAACACTGAAATATGAGGTGGATATTGCCATGCAGGAGCAAGTTGATGTGCCTGTTCCTGTTGATCCTGCGGGGGGATATACCCACTCGCAGCATAAGCAAAATGCAAAACTGCTTAGCAAACTCGGAACGGTGTATCAAATATATGAAGACGAAAAATATGCCAACCATGCAAAAAAAATATTCCTGGCCTATGCAGATCTCTATCCAATGCTAGACAAACATCCAGTCGAAAAATCATACGCACGGGGAAAACTCTTCTGGCAACAACTTAATGAGGCAGTCTGGCTGGTAGATGCTATTCAAGGATATGATGGTATTTACCATTATCTGACTGAGGCAGAGAGAAAGACCATAGAGAAAAATCTGCTCTACCCTATTGCAAATTTTTTGTCGGTTGAAAATGCCAACGTGTTTAACCGGATTCATAATCATGGAGTCTGGGCTGTTGCTGCAACAGGGATGACAGGGATAGTTTTAGATGACAATGAGCTGATTTGCAGAGCACTTTACGGTATTAATAAAAGAGGGAAACCCAATTTTAATAAAGTTGATAAGACAAAACTGGAAAAATTTGACTCCGGCTTCTTTGTACAAACATCATCTCTGTTCTCTCCTGATGGATATTACACGGAAGGGCCATACTATCAGAGATATGCCATGACTCCTTTTTTGCTTTTTGCTCAGAGCATACATAACAATATTCCTAAGCTGGAGGTGTTGGAATATGGCAATCAGATCTTTATTAAAGCTGTTGAAACTCTTATTGAACTTGCTGATGCCAACGGAAAGTTTTTCCCGATAAACGACAATTTGAAAGGCATGAGCCTGAATGCACCAGAATTGGTGTGGGGCATAGATTTTTTATATGCAAATACAAAAAAGCCTGACCTGCTAAGCATTGCTAAGACACATAGCTTTAGATCTGCAAATGAATCAGGCCTGGAAGTAGCTAAGGGTTTAAGCAACAATATACAAAGGCCAATAAAGCGTACGTCAAAATTCATTACTGATGGTAGTAATGGACTTTCCGGCGGTATAGCAGTACTACATGACTCAGAGAATAAGCTTTGCACTGTTTTTAAATTTGCATCACAGGGACTAACCCATGGCCACTATGACCGCCTTAACATATTCCACTATTATAAAGGGGATGAAGTTTTAACAGACTACGGTGCAGCACGATTTGTGAACATTAAAGCTAAACAGGGAGGCAGATATTTGCCTGAAAATGAAACCTATGTTAAACAAACTGTAGCCCATAACACATTGGTTGTTGATGAAAAATCACACTTTGACTTCAAATATAAAGAAGCAGAAAAACATCATCCGAAGCTACTATTTAGCGATATCAACAACCCCGATATTCAGCTAGCATGTGCTTATGAAGTCAATGCTTATCCGGGAATTAAAATGACACGGGTGGTAGGGCAAGTAACAGATAAAGACTTTATTAACCCAGTTGTAATTGACCTGTTTAACGTAAAGTCAAACAGGGCATCAGCACAATACGACCTACCCTTTCATTTTGCAGGCCAACTAATTGAAGCGGAGTTTGAGTACAAAGCAAATCAGGATGCTCTGCACCCAATGAGTGAAAAGAATGGTTATCAACATTTGTGGTTAACTGCTAAAGGAAAATCCACAGATACAACATCCGGGATTACATGGCTTAAAAATAATTATATTTATTCGTTGAGCACCACTGTGGACAAAGACACAGAATTGATACTGGCGCAAATTGGCGCAAATGATCCCAACTTCAATTTAAAAAATGACCCTGTATTTATAATACGTCAACAAAATGCTCAAAATCACACATTCGCGAGCATACTCGAGTGTCATGGATACCAGAATCCTGATACAGAGATCGTTTCTAATCAAACCAAACAGATAAAAAGTATAAAACTACACAAAGTACCGGAACCATATCTGGCATTCAGTTTTATAACAACAAGCAACATAGAGTTCACGCTTCTTGTTTCTCTTGAGGAAACAGAGAAAGAGAGTTCACACAGTTTAGAAATAGAAGGAAAAATATTCCAATGGAGTGGAGCATATAAATTTATTAAGAACTAAATATTTAAATACAATGAAAAGATCAAGCGAAAAGTTCATTCTGACAGAAAAAATGGAATGGGAAGATTTAGGAGGAGGGGTTGCACGCAAATTTTTAGGCTTTGACAACCAGATAATGATGGTTCAAGTAAAATTTGAAAAAGGAGCAGAAGGCACACCTCACCAACATTTTCACACACAAGCAACGTACTGCGCAAAAGGAAAATTTGAATTTAACATTGATGGTGAAAAAAAGATCGTAAATGCAGGAGATGGTGTTTACATAGAACCTAACCTGATACATGGTGCCCTATGTATAGAAGAGGGAATGTTAATAGACGTTTTCAGCCCTGTACGTGAGGACTTTCTCGATGGCAGCAAGGTGTCATATTTTGGCGACAAATAGCCATCAATAGTTGCTGCATAAATAATCTTCACACCCTTCAAAACCTCTAAAGTGTTAGGGGTGAAGCACAGCAGGCTACATGCTGGTAAATTTATGCTTTTTAGTAGCATTTAACTGTAGTGTTGCCTTTTGCCTACAGAAAGCAAAAGAGTTTAGGGATAAAGTATTATAACTAATTAAAGTTTTAAATATGAAAGTTAAAGGATTACGTTGGTGGATTATCGGTTTGATATTTTTTGCAACAATTATAAACTATATTGATAGAAGCACGCTGGCCATAATGTGGGGTAATGAAGACCTTGAAGGGTCTATAGCAAACACTTTGGGGCTTACTAAAGGCGACTATGCAATCATTCTTAACATTTTTATGGTGGCTTATGCCCTTGGACAGTTGTTTTCAGGAAAGCTGTTTGACAAAGTGGGTACCAGAATAGGGTATGTAATTTCAATTGTAGTGTGGGGAGCATCCTCCTTTCTACACTCAATGGCGCGTGGATTGGTTTCATTTGGAATTTTCAGAAGTATCCTGGGTTTTTCTGAAGCTGGTAACTGGCCGGGAGCAGTAAAAAGCAATGCGGAGTGGTTTCCCATAAAGGAGCGAGCCATAGCACAGGGGCTATTTAATGCAGGGGCTTCTATGGGCTCTGTCGTAGCGCCACCGCTTATAGCAGCTCTTTTTATGGCTTTCGGCTGGAAAATAACATTTATGATAGTAGGGTCATTTGGCATATTCTGGGTTATACCATGGTTGCTGATCAACAAAGCCGGGCCTAAAAAGCACCCTTGGATTACAAAGGAAGAGCAAGAGCACATCATTAAAGGACAAAGTGAAGTAGATCAAAAAGATACAGGAGAGAGCAAAGGTAAAAGTTTAAAAGAAATCCTTTCGTACAGAGAATCATGGGCAATTATTATAGGTCGCTTCTTTCTTGAGCCGATATGGTGGCTATTTGTAGGCTGGATGCCTATTTACCTATTCGACCAATACGATTTTAATGTAAAAGAGGTCGGCATGTTCGCCTGGGTACCTTATGTGGGTGCAGCTATTGGAAGTGTTGCAGGAGGTTATGTTTCAGGACGAATCATCTCTAAATCCAACTCCATAAACAAAGGCCGGAAAACAACTATTTTCATTGGAGGTTTGCTAATGGTACTAGGACTTATGGCCACCGTATTATTTGGTAATACACCTGAACGCTTTGTCTCTATAGTGTTTGTAGTACTGTTCGGATTTCAATTTGCAATAGGCAACGTTCAGACAATCCCAAGTGATCTGTTTGGGGGAAAATCAGTAGGCTCATTGGCAGGACTTGGTGGCATGGTAGGAGTATTTTCTGTGATAATAATGAATTCGCTGGTTCCCAAAATTGCAGCCATATCATACACTCCAATTTTTATTACAATTGCCTTATTTGTGCCACTTGGAGTTGGAGCCATCTACCTATTTGCCAGAAAAATAGAGTCTGTTGAGAAATAATAAAATAAATAAAAGTTAACCATAATTTAAAAAAATAGTAGTTATGAAATTAAAAGGGAAAGTAGCTGTAATAACAGGTGGTGCCAGGGATATTGGACGTCAAGTTTCTCTGAAACTTGCCTCTTTAGGTGCAAAAGTGGTGATCAATTATTTTGATAACCCTGAGCAGGCGGAAGAGACTCTTTCAATGATCCAAAGTGCAGGGGGTGAAGCTATAACAGTTCAAGGGGATATGACTAAAGAGATTGACGTCAATAAGTTGGTGCAAAATGCAGTTGACACATACGGTGGGAAAATTGACATCCTGGTTAATATAGCCGGCGGTTTAGTAGCCCGCAGAAAACTTGAAGAGATGGATGTTGACTTTTGGGACCTCCTAATGAACCTAAACCTAAAAACGGTATTTATGGTTTCAAAAGCTGTTGTACCTCATATGGGGGATAAAGGCTCGATTATCAACTTTGCATCACAGGCAGGTCGTGATGGTGGTGGTCCGGGAGCTTCGGCATATGCGACTGCAAAAGGTGCAGTAATGACATTCACCCGCTCAATGTCAAAGGAGCTAGGCCCCAAAAACATTCGGGTAAATGCACTGTGTCCAGGAATGATTGCTACAACTTTTCATGACACATTTACCAAAGATGAAGTTAGAAAGAATGTAGCTGCAGGGACTCCGTTACGACGCGAGGGTAAAGCTGAAGAGGTTGCAGATCTAGTTGTATACCTTGCTTCTGACAAATCATCATTTATTACAGGAGCAAATATTGATATCAATGGAGGATTGTTTTTCTCTTAGTGACCTAGATGAGAAAAAAGGGAGCCACAGGTCGGGTTAATTAAATTTAAAAAAACAGATGAAGTAAGCATAGTTAAAACGGTTGTTAAGGAGATACAGTGATTGTTCTTAATCATGCATACTCATCTGACTATTGAGAATCAAAACTCATATGTAAATGAAAAAAGTAGTAACATTTGGTGAAGTAATGCTTCGCCTAGCCACTCCCGGCTATAAAAGGTTTGGTCAGGCTGAATCATTTGAAGCTACCCACGGAGGAGGAGAAGCAAATGTAGCAGTCTCTTTGGCCAACTACGGTGTTCCGGTGAGCTTTGTAACACGTCTCCCTGAAAATGATATTGCACAGTCATGTATTCAGGAACTAAATGGACTGGGAGTGGAGACCAATCAGATAGTTTTTGGAGGAGATAGGATGGGAATCTATTTTGTTGAGGCAGGGGCTGTAAGCAGGGCAAGCAAGGTGATTTACGACCGTGCATATTCCTCAATATCTCAAATGAAGCCGGGAATGATTGATTGGGATAAAGTGCTTGACGGGGTGGGATGGTTTCATTGGACAGGCATCACCCCTGCCATATCACAAGGGGCGGCGGATGTTTGCTTAGAAGCTATAAAAACTGCAAACAGACTTGGTATAACTGTTTCAACAGATTTGAACTACAGGAAAAAACTCTGGAAATACGGGAAAAAGGCACATGAAGTGATGCCCGATTTGGTGGAAGGGTGCGATGTAGTTCTTGGTAATGAAGAGGATGCGGCTATGTCTCTCGACATTCATCCTGACGGTGTTGATGTTACTGCCGGCCATGTGGATGCAGGCGCATACCTTTCTGTTTCACAAAAGATAATGGCACAGTTTCCGAGGTGTAAAAAAGTGATAACCACACTACGCGGTTCTGTTAGTGCAAGCCACAATAGCTGGAGTGGAGTATTATACGATGGGAAAAAGCTGTTTAAAGCACCTACCTACCAAATCACACATATTGTTGACCGTGTTGGAGGTGGCGACTCATTTATGGGCGGCTTAATATACGGGTTGTTAACCTATAAAGATGATATGCAGTCTGCCCTAAACTTTGCAGTAGCCGCTTCGTGTCTGAAGCATACCATTTGTGGCGACTATAACAGGGTAACAGTTGAAGAGGTCAAAAAGTTGATGGAGGGTGACGCCTCCGGAAGGGTATCGAGGTAGTATAATAATAATTAAAACACAAAAACATGTCACGTTTTAAACGCATAGATGTAGCAATTAAGATGAGAGAATCCGGGATTATTCCGGTGTTCTATCATCCTAAAATAGACATTTGCAAGAAATTGGTTGATACTTGCTATTCAGGTGGAGTTAAAGCCATTGAATTCACAAACCGTGGTGATTTTGCGCATGAAATATTTGAAGAGTTAAACAAATATATCGCCAGTAAATTACCGGATTTGGCTTTGGGTATAGGTTCGGTGCTGGACTCGCCGACTGCGGCACTTTACCTACAACTGGGCGCTGACTTTGTTGTGTCGCCTATACTAAATGCTGAAATGGCTAAGGTGTGTAACAGGCGAAAGGTACTATGGGCCCCCGGGTGCGGCTCTCTGTCTGAAATCTCATTAGCTGAAGAGCTAGGTGCAGAAGTGGTTAAGATATTTCCGGCGATGCAGGTTGGCGGACCGGAATTTATAAAATCGATAAAAGGGCCTATGCCGTGGACAAACATTATGCCTACCGGTGGTGTTTCCCCTGATGAGGAAAATATAAAACAGTGGGCACAGGCTGGAGCTTACTGCGTAGGCATGGGTTCGCAACTAATGATAAGGAAAGAAGATCAGAGCTATGATTACGAAAAGATAACCGAGGCGACAAAAAATGCTATTCGGTTTATGTTTAAATATAATACGTAAAACAAACATAACCATTAACTTTTAATAAGTATATAAATGAAAAAAATAACCCTTTTTTTTGTTGCCTTTTGCTCAATCCTGCACTTGGGCAGCAGGTCCTTATACGGGCAAAATAAAATAAGCGGAAGTGTAACAGATGCTTCCATAAATAAACCGTTAATAGGGGCCACCGTATTAGTAAAAGGTACTACAAGTGGTTCAATTACAGATATGGACGGAGGCTTCTCCATTAACACTGACCAGGAGAGCGGTATCCTGCTTGTCTCTTTCATTGGCTATCTCACAAAAGAGGTGCCATTTAGTGGGCAACAATCACTAGAAATAATCTTAGCAGCAGACAACGAAATAATTGATGAGGTTGTCGTTATCGGGTATGGAACTCAAAAAAAGTCGCATTTAACCGGATCAGTTGCAAAATTAAGCAATGAAACCCTAAGTCAAATTCCTGTATCAAGAGCAGATCAGGCATTACAAGGGAAACTGGCCGGCCTGTCCATTAAAAACATCTCAGGCGACGTAGGGTCTGCCCCTGAAATAAGGGTGCGTGGTATGGGATCGATAAGCGCCAATAATTCACCACTAATTGTGGTTGACGGCTATCCTGTACCTGATGATTTATCATCAATAGATATGGCTGACGTAGAATCTATTGAGGTATTGAAAGATGCAGCATCTGCTGCTATATACGGTTCGCGAGGATCAAACGGGGTTATTCTTATAACCACCAAGGGCGGTGTAGCGGCAAAGCCATCATATAAGTTTACCATGTACGCCGGCTTCAAAAGCGCTTATAAAACATATGATATTATTGACGCTTTAACATGGACAGAGATAGAAAGGGGTACCAGGCAGAAAAACGAAAACTGGCTGGCATCTCTGGAAGATAGGGAGCCAAAGGATATTAATTATACAGGCCGGGAGTCAACAATACGCTATATAGGGGATAACACTGATTGGCAAAAAGAGGCTTTAAGAACAGGTAGTATTCAGAACTACCAACTGAGTGTATCTGGTGGCACCAAAGAGGTCCGTTACTACATCTCAGGAAGCTATATGAACGATGAGGGGCTTATGAAGGATAATGATTACAACAAGATCAACCTAAGAACAAAAGTGGACGCCACTTTGAGCGATAGAGTAACTGTAGGTATCAACCTTAACCCCTCATATAGCAAACAGCGCAGGTCCTCATTAGGACTGCATGACTTTGCCCGAACCTACAGTTGGTTACCCGCATACCACGACGAGAAAACATCTGCAATGACAGGTATTCCAGTGGGTGAATATGCACACCCGCGCCACTTCAATAACATACACCTCACAGACGTTGATGGAACACCACTATACAACAACTCAGGAGATCCGGAGCGCGACAACCTATGGACTTCCAGCAACAACAACCCCACAGCACGAAGAGATAACCGATTCAGGTACAACACTAAGTACCGGTTGTATGGAAATGGGTACTTGAATCTGAATATTACTGAAGGCTTGGAGTTCAAAAGTACCCTCGGTGGCTATATTAACTATTATATGGAGGAGGACTTTAGAAACTCCCAGGGGCACAGGTCAGGTACCCCGTATACAGTTTTCCGCAGCATACTTACCAACGACCTATTATCAGAGAACTTTTTTACATTCAACAAAAAAAGTGGGGATCACACAATAAACGCACTGGCCGGTTTTTCAGCACAAAAAAACAGGGAGTACCCGGTAAGGATCCGTGGAGAGAATCACCCTACCGATTATATCTACACGCTGAATGCAGCCACAGAAATCAACCAGAGCAGTGGAGAAACTTACTCCTATATTGAGGAAACAGCACTTCTGTCATACCTCGGGAGAATAGGGTACTCCTATTTGGATAAATATTTAATCACTCTTAGCTCAAGATGGGATGGCAGCTCTCTTTTTGGTCCAGAAAATCGCTGGGCCTGGTTTCCATCAGCATCCGTTGGTTGGAGGCTTTCTGAAGAGGAATTCCTGCAAGACATTAAAGAGATAGATCAGTTAAAGCTTCGGGCAAGCTATGGCCTGTCAGGAAACAATGATATTGAAAACTACGCACATGTCAACACGCTCAACACTTCCAATTATATTTTTGGCACAGGACAGGGCACGTTAACTCCAGGGTTAGGCCAGACCAACACTATATTGGCTAACAAAGAGATAACATGGGAAAGAACTTATGAGTTTAATGCAGGGTTAGATCTTAACTTGTACAGCAGCAGAGTGACACTGGCACTTGATTATTACCATGCGACAACGGATCAGCTATTGCTGACAAAACGTATCCCTTACCATACCGGCTATCAAATGGAATGGACCAATATTGGCAAGGTAAGAAACCAGGGTGTTGAGATTGAGCTTGGAGGGCACATAATAGCGCAACAGGATTTCTCGTGGAAAGTGTCTGGAAATTTATCAGCAAACAAGAACCTATTGCTCGATTTTGGCGGTCAGCTTTACGATATAACAGAGGGCTACAGGGGGCATAAATTTATTGCAATGGTTGGTCAACCTGCCATCCAGTTTTTTGGATATGAGACTGACGGAGTTTGGCTTTCCCAGGATGACATTGATAACAATCCACATAAAACAGAAGATGTTCCCGGTGGCTTAAAAATAGTTGATAAAGACGGTAATGGGCAGATTGATGACAATGACCGAGTTGTAATAGGGTCTCCATTCCCTGACTTTATGTGGGGTCTAAGCAACGATATCCGCTGGAAAGATTTCGATTTTAGCCTCCTGCTACAAGGGGTTTACGGTAATGAAATTTTTAATGCTGATGGGTATTATTTTGAAATGAAACGCTTAAATAATGAATTTATAGATGGCCGCTACGTTAACGAAATGTACCCAGGCGATGGAAAAACCCCAATAGTCTCACCTGGAACAGACTGGATGTTAACAGACCATTTAATTGAAGATGGCTCATTCGTAGCCCTTCGTGATATAATGATCGGATACACTCTTCCAGATGACATTACTAGAAGAATAATGATTAATGGGTTGCGTACTTACATATCAGCCCAGAACCTGCTATACTTTATGGCAAAAAACTATAGGGGTATAAACCCCGAGTCTGTAGACACAGGAAGTAACTATAACTCTCCGTTAAAAACAGGGGCACAGCGTGGTGCACAACCTATTCCAAGAACTGTTGTATTTGGTGTTGAATTAACTTTCTAAATTTAAAATTATGAAAACAATTAACATAAATATATTGATACTGGTAACATTGCTTACCGTGCAGTGCTCAAACTTTATTGATATGCAGCCTATTTCAGAGATTGGAGAGGGCGATTTTTACAAAACAGAAGGAGAAATTGCCAATGCCGTGGTTGCCTGTTACAGCGCGCTGCAAAAACCACTGACAAGTGAGTGGTTGGTAACAGAATTTAGGTCTGACAATACACTCTACAACCCAGCATTCTCAGTAGGACGCGAGTCCGGGCATTATGCGCTGGATGTATTTACACTAACCAGTGAGAATATTCATGTTGATGAGTATTATACTGCTGTATACCAAAGTATAGCGGCATCAAATACTGTATTAAAGTATGTGGATGTGGTTGCCGACGAAGATAAAAGAAACCATTTTGAAGGGGAAGTCAGGTTTTTAAGAGCATATCACTACTTCAATTTGGTCAGATTATTTGGTCCGGTATTTTTGGTAACAGAACGTATCAGCAGTGTAGAAGCCAACAACATGAACCGGGCTGCCAAAGAGGATGTCTATGATCAAATAATAGAAGACTTAAGCTTCGCTGCAAGCAACATTAAAGATGAAACCTACACAGGTGATGATGCGGGGCGCGTTACCTCGTGGGCAGCAAAAACACTATTGGCAAAAGTCTATTTAACATTAGGAACGCAACAACATTTACAAGAAGCGAAAATACTACTCGAAGATGTAATGGAAAATAGCGAACACAGATTATTAGGTGACTACCCTGCCATTTTTGATGACAATAATGAAATGAATGATGAGATAATCTTTGCAGTTCGCTATAAATCAAACTCCGGCGGACTGGGCAACCCCGTAACTACCTACTTTGCGCCCATTAATGTTGTAGATATTATTATAACCGGTGCAGGGAACGGATTCAACTATCCGTCAACAGAGTTAGTAGAGACATTTGTAGATGGCGATCAGCGGAAAGATGCTAATGTCAGGACATCATATACCAATAGCCAGGGGGAAGATGTAAACGTCAACTATATAGCCAAATACATCTCAAATCAGCAAACCGACAATGATTCTGATGCCGATTGGATTGTGTTGCGTTTTGCAGATGTAGTGCTAATGTATAGCGAAGTCATAAATGAGCTGGAAGGGCCAAGTACCGCCCTACCCTATCTAAATGAAGTTCATGCCAGAGCCGGATTAGATCCAGTCTTGGAGGCAGATGTAGCCACAAAACATGATTTCATGATTGCATTGGAGTTGGAGCGCAGGCTGGAATTTGCTTTTGAAAACCATAGATGGTTTGATTTAGTAAGAACCAACAGGATTATCGATGTAATGGAAAACCACTTTCAAGTGGCCATTGAGTACTCTTCAATAGAGGGAGCCACTGTGCCCGATAAGCTTCATGAGTGGCAGCTATTATTGCCGATACCACAAAGCCAAATCGATATCAACCCTAATTTCTCGCAAAACTCTGGATATTAGCACTTACACTTTGAAATAGCATAAAAAATCCAACACTAAATAAAGAAAAACGATATAATAAAAAATAATTAACAAGAGCAGGCTACATAAGACCAGGAAAGTGAAACAATTGATACAAATAGCTGCTGTTCTTTTATCACACGCTGTTTGCGGTACAGTATATGCGCAGTGGCAGTCTGAGCTTTTAAAAGTTGATGAGAAGGGCCAGGTGACGTATGTTAAAGATGCATACGGTTTCAAACTACCTGATTTTAGTTTTGCAGGGTGCCGATATAGTGAAGAGGCTATTCCCAGCACTCCTGTAGTCAAAACAATAGGACCCATTGCAGGAGATAATACAGCCCATATTCAAAATGCAATAAATGAAGTGGGAGCCATGGAAATAGATTATAATGGCTACAGGGGTGCTCTATTGTTACTTGCTGGCACCTACGAAGTATCAGGCGCCTTACATATAGAGAGTAATGGTGTGGTTCTCCGTGGAATTGGTGAAAACAGTGACCCCAAAAACAACACCATACTGCTGGCTAAAGGAAATACTCCACACCAACGGACATTAATCCACTTAGGGAGTAGCACAAGCTACGGGCTGGACACAGACCCTGGCAATACTAAAACCTTTATATTAAATGATACTGTGCCCGTTGGAAGCACACTGCTGGTAATTGAAGACACAAAAAGCTTTGAGGTGGGTGACAATATTATTGTATACCACCCGTGCACAACAAAGTGGCTTGAGAAGGTAAACGGAGGAGATACCGGTACTGATGATCCGTGGGAAGAAGGCGAACTGCCTGTTACGTTTTACAGATATATTACAAAAATCAAAAATAATACCATAGAGCTTGATGCACCAGTGTTTTACCCATTAATAAAGGAGGTGTCCGAATGTTATATATATAAGCCTGAGACCGAAAAAATGCGCAGGAATATAGGCATTGAGAACCTGCGTATCGAGATAGAGTCACTGGGAGGAGAGGATGAAAATCACTGCTGGGATGGGATACGGTTTAACCTGCTGGAAGATAGCTGGGCAAAAAATTGTGTCGTTAAAGGGTTTGGGCAGGCAGGAATTGTAACACAATATTCTTACAGGATAACAATTGATAGCTGCTCTGTAATCGATCCTGTGGCAAAATTAGCTGGAAAGCGCATGTATAACTTCAACTTTCATCATGGCTCACAATTGGTACTGGTCAAAAATAGCTACGCAAGAAATGGACGCCACCACTATATCTCAAACGGAACATCAACAGTATCAGGATGTGTTGTATACAATTGTACTTCCGATGCTGCATACTCAGCTATTGAGCCACACAGGAAATGGTCGACAGGATTGCTATTCGATAACTTAAAAGAGATAAATTTAAGAAGTTCAGGGCGTTTGGCATTTGCTCTTTATAACCGGGGAGACAAAGGTACAGCACATGGATGGTCAGCAGCACACTGCGTAGCGTGGAACTGTGATTTTGGTGATGCCCGTGTATGTATACAAAAGCCACCGGAAGCTCAAAACTATGCCATTGGTTGTAAAGCAAAAAGAATAAATGGCTATGAGGTGGATTTTCCTCAACCTGAAGGGCATATTGAAGGAACAAATATGAAAGGGTTGAAGCCCCCGTCACTTTATCAGGCACAACACAAGTCCAGGATGAAAATGCTGCAAAAAGAGTAACTCAGGCTTAAGATCAGGGCCCTACATGGCAGAAATAGCTGGTAAAGGTCTGAAATTCATGAAAAATACATTTAAATAATATAAAAGAGATGATCATAGTAAAAAAGATAAAAGCAGCAGTGTGTCTCCTCACACTGATAATAGTAGGGTTTCCCGGCTTAAAAGCGACCGAATACAAAATCAGCTCCGCATCGGAACTGCTACCTTTATCTCTAAAAGCTGGTGATGTCGTCATTATGAAAAATGGAGTTTGGGAAAACCAGGAACTAACATTCGAAGGAGCAGGCACAGAAGCTAAGCCAATAACTTTAAAAGCAGAAACAGGAGGAGAAGTGATTTTAACCGGAAGTTCAAAGATTAAGCTTAGCGGACAGCACCTGGTAATTGATGGACTTAATTTTTACAAAGGAGCTCTCAACTCTGGATCTGGAGCAGTAATTGAGTTTAGAACAAACGGTTCAAACCTTGCATTTAACTGCAGATTAACAAACACATGTATTAAGGATTACAACCCGCCTGATAAAAATACAGAATATAAATGGGTATCGCTATATGGTAAAAATAACCGTGTTGATCATTGTCACTTTGAAGGTAAAAATCACAGTGGTGCGCTATTAGTCGTTTGGTTAGACAGTGAGCCAAATTATCATAAAATTGATAGCAATTATTTTGGGGAACGGCCTGACTTAGGCTTTAACGGAGCTGAAATAATCAGAGTAGGAACGAGCCATTGGAGCATGTATGACTCTTACACCATTGTTGAAAACAACCTGTTTGAGGAGTGTGACGGGGAAATTGAAATAATATCAAGCAAGTCGTGTAAAAACATATACCGAAACAATACATTCCGGGCATCTGAAGGGACACTGACTTTAAGACATGGAAACGATTGCGAGGTTTACAATAATTTCTTTTTTGGGGTTTCATACAAAAAATGCGGAGGAATACGGCTTATAGGAGAAAACCACAAAGTGTACAACAATTACCTACAAAACCTGCCCGGGCATGGATACAGAGCCGCAATTTGCCTGGTAAATGGCGTACCTGACTCTCCGCTAAACAGATATTTTCAAGTAATTAATGGTAGAGTTGTAAATAACACCATTGTTAACTGTAAGCACCCCATAGTAATCGGAGCCAGAAAAGACAGTGAAAAAACACTTTCCCCAAAAGGCTGTTTTATAGCCAATAATGTAATAGCTATTTACGACGCATCGGCTAAACAAATAATCGAATATGTAGATGAGCCGGAAAATATCACTTATCAAAGCAACATAATGTATGGAACCGAACTGGGTATTCCGCTTCAAAGCGGAATAGAGGTGATTGACCCGGCTCTTTTTCAGGATGAGAACGGTGTCTGGAGACCCGCTGATACCAGTGTGGTAATTAATTATGGATCTACAGAATACGATTTTGTAACATTTGATATTGAAATGCAGGAGAGGGTTTCCGGTAATGATGCCGGGTGTGATCAACTATCAGGTAATCCTGTACTAAACAGGCCTCTTAAAAAAGGTGATGTTGGTGTTAGGTGGCCAATCCTGTAAATCTTCAGCTTAATTCGGACAAATTGGTTTAAAAATTAAGAGAGACATTTCTTAAATTATAACCAATAAAAACGAGTAAGATTAAGGCAAAAAAACAGACTACCGAACAAAAGGTAAAATAGATTAAGAGACACCCGAGGAAGAAGTAATCAGCTGAAGAAAAAATCAGGATTGTACTAGAGGGCATGCGTGGCGAATATAGCATTGCCGAGTTATGCCTAAAAGAAGGCATCAACGCGAACCTTTATTACAAGTGGAGTAAAGATTTTATGGAAGCTGGCAAAAAACGCCTTGCAGGTGACATTAAACGGGAAGCTACATCGGGCGAAGTAAACGGATTAAAGAACGAGAACCACGACCTAAAGCAGCTTGTAGCAGAGCTGAGTTTGGAAGTACGCATGCTTAAAAAAAGCCTAACTGGAACCGAGTAACTTATAAATATATGAGACGAAGCGCCAGTGAAAAGATGGAAATTATCCGTATTGTTCAAGATTCGGAATTCGGAGTTAAGCGCACACTTGAAGAGCTTGACATCAGCCGAAGTACCTTTTACGAGTGGTACAAACGCTTCCTTGAGGGATGATATGATGCACTCAAGCCCAAGCCGGTAAAACGCAAAAAGTTCTGGGACAAGATATCCAACAAAGAACGAGAACTGGTTTTAGACACCGCTTTGTAACGTACAGACTTATCGCCTAGGGAACTAGCCCACCACATCACCGACCATCAAAAGTGGTTTATCAGCGAATCCAGCGCATATCGGATTCTCAAAGAGCAAGTGCTAATCACATCTCCTGCGTGGCTTTTAATGGCTGCATCCGATGATTTTAAAGATAAGACCACGCGTGTGCACCAGCAATGGCAAACCGATTTCACCTACTTAAAAATCATTGGATGGGGCTGGTATTATTTGGCTACCGTAATGGACGATTATTCAAGGTATATCGTCACCTGGGAGCTTTGCCAAAGCATGGAGTCGGCCGATGCCAAGCACATGTTATTCAAAAGGCTTTACATACGGCCAAAATACCTGCAGACGATTGTCCCAGGTTACTCTCCGATAATGGAGCGTGCTACATATCAAACGAGTTTCAAAGCTTTTTAAAAGATACCAAAATGGGACATCTACGTGGAGCCCCGTACCACCCTCAAACACAAGGGAAAATTGAGCGTTACCACCGCACCATGAAAAATCAGGTAAAGTTGGATAACTACTACTTTCCTGATGAACTAATGACGGTTCTACAGGAGTTTGTATATAATTACAACAATCACCGGTATCATGAATCACTCAAGAATGTTACACCTGCCGACGTGTATTTTGGAAGGCAAAAACAGTTACTGGGCAATCGTGAAAATATTAAAATAAAAACGCTAAATGAAAGAAGAAAAAGGAATCAGAAAATCGCAGTGTATCACTTTTGATTTATTGAAAACTCTGCGAGTTTCCAACAAGTCAACAGTGAATTATCATCACCATAAAAAAGAGAATTTGAATTATAAAACTATCTCTTAACTTTAAGCATCAATTTGTCCAATAAGTTTTGAAGTTAAACAATGGACAGTGGCCTATTCTCAATTGGGAGGCGCAATAATACTAAAACCCTACTTCAGGTAGAAATATAATACTAATTCAAGACAGAACAAAACCCCGAAAAAGGACAAATTTGATCCTGAATCGGGGTTTTCTGTGACACTGTTTCACAAAGTGTGTAAACTAAAATATACCGAGGGTTTGGCTATTTATAGCTGGACCCTTTTTTCAAATATAACTAAGAACTGATTAGCACTATCTCATAAACTCTGCTTCAGACCTGATAATTGCTACTCTCCTTTAGTATAGATAAAGCTACTGTCCCCTCATTAAAAAGTAGATCTATAATACTTAAATTTGGCACAAAGCCCAGCTTTTCGCTAAACACCTGTATATAGGGGGAAGGGGTGAAATTAGGGTCATTACCACTACGATGTAGCTTAGGGTGTATTGCGTAGCGATAGTCATCTGTTCGCTTTTCAGGTGCTTTTATATACTCCGTGGTAAAAGATACAGTGGGCTTGGCATCCATTATTTTCAAAACTACCTCTTGCAGACTCATATTGAAATCCAGCAGATACTTCCACTTTTTCTTATGATAAAACGGAGCAAAGTCATCTGATAAATATTCAAAAAAAGGGGAGTTGTTATATGCCGATATTATACTCATCCAGTGTAACCGCTGCCATTTTTCATCATACGATATGCGCACATCTGATACTGGAACCTTCCCCTGCTTCTCTTTTTTAACAGGTATTACAAGTGTCTGGTATCCGTTTGCACCCAGAATAACACAACGATTTCTATATGTTTGTCGGGTATAGTTCTCGTGCTTCTCTATATCTATCTTATCGTAAAATATAAGCTTAGAGAAATACTGTATTGGCCCTAAATATGCAGTACTGAGTAATACATGATTTTTTTCTGTACGGTGCTGCATAATAGCCGTTTAGTCATCAAACATACTTTGCTGTACCTCTCCCTCCTGCATCTCATCCTCTGGATGCTCCCCACTATTATGTTCAACAATCCCTTTCTCCAACTCATCAACTCTCTCTGTAAGTCTCCTGTTATCTGACTTTAGCTTCCTTTTTTCGGACAGGGTTAATACAGAGCTAAGCAGTACTCCTGCTAGCAGCGATATTAGTATTAAAAGCACTACAGGTATCTGTCTAATCTCCCAAAACAGAAGTTTTATAGTTATCGCAAAGGCATTTTGAAGAGCAAGGATTACCAGCAGCATTGCTGTAATCAGCGATATTATCAATCCCCTTTGCATCATGGTAAAGTATAAGTTTATTATTTAATAACGCTAAACATTCGGGGCCACCGTATTTTTGAAAAAAGACTTTTGTCTTTGTCTAGTGAAAACCATATAAATGAAGCCTTACCTACAATATGATCTTCGGGAACAAACCCCCAGTAGCGGGAATCAAGCGAATTGTGTCGATTATCTCCCATCATCCAGTAGTAGTCCATTTTAAATGTATATGAATCAGTCTGCTCCCCGTTAATGTATATCTTATCATCTATTAGCGCCAAATCGTTATTCTCATAAATTGAAATAGCCCTTCTGTACAAAGGGAGGGTCTCTTGTGTCAATTTAATAGTAACACCTTTTTGTGGTACCCACACAGAATCAAAATTATCAATATTCCACATATTTTTACCGTCAGTCGGAAAAATATAAAGATCCTTATTACCTGCCGGAACACTTTTTTTATCAACAGACAGTACATTCCTAAACTCTTTTTTGAGCTTTTCTGCCTGTTGAGATGTTAATGAAAACAGATATTGTGTTCTTGACAGTTGATGACGGTTCGACATAGGTATATCCAACCTGTCAAGTGAGCGGGGATTTATACTTGAACCATCTGTAGTTACAATATACTCATACTGAAGTCCGGAAACAGCAGGTTGAGGCCTGCTATTTATATACACCTGCCCATTCACAATCTTAAGTGAATCTCCGGGAATCGCAACACACCTCTTGATATAATTTTCTCGTTTATCAACAGGACGGTATACTATTTCCCCGAATGTACTCTTATCCTTCCATACACGATCCCTGCCATATATTCTTATAAGCTGGTAATAACTTTGTGCAGGGGCTCCCAATGCTACAGTATCTCCTTCCGGAAAGTTAAATACAACAATATCATCCCGCTTTATATCTCCTAGCCCTTTTAACCTTCTGTGCTCCCATTGTACTATATCTGTAAACGATTTTTTTGATTGTGTCAGTGGAATTGTGTTATGCACAAATGGAAGAGACAGAGGAGTGTTGGGCAGCTTTGGACCATATGCTGTCTTACTGACAAAAAGATAGTCGCCAACAAGCATTGATTTTTCCATAGATGAGGTTGGTATGGTATAAGCCTCTATAAAAAACAACCTGATGAATGTAGCTGCAATAGTAGCAAAGATAATTGCATCAACCCACTCAATCAGCTTTGTCTGTTTACCCCCTGATGGGTTCCTCCTCTTCCAGAATGTCCAGTTTACTTTTCTTGTAATGTACATGTCAAAAATGACAATTAGCCCTGTAAACCACCAGTAGTTTTCAAGCCACACTACCCACAAAATATAAGTTATTGCAATTATAATAAACTTAAGCCATCTGCGTTTCCCCTTATTCCCCATTTTATGATCTGTTTAAATAGATTTATAGTTTTATCATATCGCTCATCGAAAATATACCCCTCCTGCCTTTACAAAATTCAGCAGCCATTACAGCTCCGAGAGCAAACCCCTTTCTATTTTTTGCACTATGCATAATCTCGATAAAATCAATATCAGAGTCATATTTTACGCTATGTATTCCTGGAACATTTTCCTCTCGTGTAGAAGCAATGTGCAATTCACTATCCAATGCAACTTCATTTATCGTCCATCCGCTCTTTCTTTCAGATGTATCAATAATATCATCGGCCAGAGATATTGCAGTTCCACTAGGGGCATCCAGCTTCTGGGTATGATGAGTCTCAGCAACACTTACTTTGTACTGCTCAAAGCTCTTCATCATTAGCGCCAACTTCTTGTTCAACTCAAAAAATAGATTTACCCCCAGGCTAAAATTTGAAGCATAAAAAAAACACCCTTCACTCTTCTTACAAGCATCAGTGACTTTACCCCATTCTTCGAGCCACCCTGTAGTACCGCTCACCACAGGCACTCCTGACTTAAAGCACTCCAGGTAATTACTTACAGCTGAAGCTGGCGATGTAAACTCAAGGGCTACATCTGCTTTGGAAAGACTGTCGTAAAAAAGCTCACCATTACTACCAACATCTGCTCTAAGAACAACCTCATGCCCCCTACCTACAGAAACCTGTTCGATTTCTCTACCCATTTTCCCATACCCTATAATTGCAATCTTCATTTACAGATAATTATTCTGTTATAAATAGTGTTTTAGACAAAGATAAAACTATTTGTAGCAAACTTACAGCACC